>JARQOC010000001.1:150223644-150761144 GCA_033576535.1 Allobates femoralis
TCATCTGCCATCTTCTCATTTGGTACATGAGTTACAGTCCTGAGGAATAAATGCATATTTTCATTTTTGAAGGAAGTGCTGCTGTCCATTTTGTCAACTATATTCTGAACCATAGGATTTGTGTTAGGGGGGTTTGCACCCGCATTAGTAATTTTTTGTGCAGTTTCGTTTTTTGAAACTATGAAAGGACAAAGATTGCTGGAACACTTTTACAACATCAGCTATATATGTTCAGTTAATGAGCTCACATTTTGTACGGAGTGAGCCTATAGGAGAGCCTATCATGTAAGTATCACTCTTAACTTGGAAATTTGGGGCTTATCAGCAGCTTAACAGCACACTGAAAGCCTTGCGACAAAACTTAATTAATCTCGACAGCCTCAAACAGGTGCGGCTGGAAAGGTTTCAGTCACCTCTAAATGCATAGTGAGCAATCTGATGAAACAGATGAGTACTGATGCAATGCAGAACCAGCTGTCAGTCAGTGGCTGGGGCGCGGTTACAGACACCACTCACTATGTTCAGAGTGGTGACTGCAAAGTACCGCTTGCACCTCTATGACTAAAATGCCGGTGTTGCTTGAACAAATAAAGCTAATTTTTTAAGGTAGCGGTGACTCTCGGTTAATCATGCATCATGTCAGAACACTGTTCACCTGTGAATCACCACATATCTCAAGGTTAATATCATTTTTGAACAATCCCATGCACCTATGTATGCAATACTATGCATGCTATACTGTAAGGATACTACTTTTGCAGTGTATTGTGTTAGCGATCATGGGATTAAATGGTCCTTTGTTTAAGTATTGTAGGGGATACATACAAAATGTAAAGAAATATTTATGATTAATAAAATAAATATATATATATATATATATTTTTTTTTTTTTTTTTTTTTTAGATTTTCCTATTTACTTTTTTAGAAAAGGGCTTCGATTTATTTATCAGAACCCTTTCCAAAAATTTAAATAACAAAGTAAAAATAAAAAATAAATAAATAAATAAATATACAATATTTGGTCACTTCACCTCCCCAAAAATGTAATAAAAAGTTGTATATATCCCAATATAACACCAAACAGAAAACAATTCCATCGTAGAAACCTATTTAAAAATACTTTTAGCTCTCAGAATGTAGTTACTCTAAGAAAATCATTTACAGAGTTTATTTCAAGGGTACATACAACATTTTTTAAACTCAATTAAACTCACAGAGTTTTTCAACCTGAAGGTGCTTTAGGCAACTCTGAAGTTTTTTCTTACTGACCGTCTTTTGTTTTATTTTTTTTGCTAATTTCCTGAGTGATTCTCTGATGGTTTAGTTCACAGGCAGTTTAAGGAGGGTTTTCACATGGTTTTGTGATTTTTTTTTAAATATCAATATCCATTTGTTGTTTTTCACATCAATGAGTAATGATGAAACTGATACTGTTTTCTTTTTTCAACACAAATTGTGGCAAAATATTCCAGGAGACGTCTGGGCAAATTTGTTCATTTTTTTTAGGATTCTATTTACGGCTGGAGTCACATTCACACATGACCCATATGAGGATTGCATCACACTGCATAGACTGGCTGGCCCTCTCCTGACCTGAGCATGTCCTCTGCAAATAAATACATGAAGCTGTCATGTTCAGGTCAGAAGAGCTGCTGCCAGTCTGGGCAGTGTGATGCGATGCTTACACCTGGCATATGGTGGTGGGACTCCAGCCTAACTTGGAATATAAACTACGGACAGGCTAGGGTCACACAACCATTATTGGGTGATTTTACTGGGCTGCGCTAAATACTTTGAAATGTTCTCCAGAAGCGCATATAGTTAACGCTATGCACTTCTGGAGAACGCTGCCAGATAGCAACCCACAGTGTACCTTGAAAGCAGCGGCTCACAGAGCTGCTGGGCGGCCACTTTTCAGGAGCACACAGGAAACACTGCGTGCAGCGTTTTCCTGTGCACAGAGTAAAAGCAGCCATCGTGCAGCTCCGTGTGCTACCGCTGTCAAGGTACACTGTGGGTTGCTATGGGCAGCATTCTCTAGAAGCGCAAAGCGTTAACGGTATGCACTTCTGGAGGACATTTCTAAGTCTTAAGCGCACAAAAGTAGCTATTAATGGTAGTGTGACCCTAGCCACTGTCTTCCAAGCCAAAAATGTCAGAAGAATAAACGGGTAATTCCTATAAACACTTGGTGTTTTAATAAACCTCAAGCATTCAAAAGATGTTGAAAAGCCTAAACATATGAACAGCAAGTTGTTTTGCAGAGAAATACACATGTTCATTCTTTTTATAGAATTAACCTGAATAACCTTATGCAGGAAACAAAAAGAAATAAATCTTATATAAACTTGTTATCACTATAAGGCTAGGGTCACATTAGCGTCAGCCTTTTTGCCGACGGATCCATGAAAAAACGTATAATTCTGCAGGCTGAACGCAGCCTTAGTGCAGTGTTAATGTTCTGTAACGTTGCGCTAATGCTGGCAATTGATTCCTATGGGTGCCGGACTTACAGTGCAGCCTACTGCTTGACACAGAAGTCCCGGAGTTTCAAATCTCGCGCTATTTCGGAGCACAAAGGAAAACACTGCAAACTGTGCTTTCCGCCTCTGGAACAAAACTTATCATTTCACTTTTAAAACAATGTGAATGTTATATAAACCAGTCACCCAAAACAATGGCAGAATCACTGTTATAAATTTTCAATTCCATCCCTCTTGGAAATGTTTCACGTTCTCCAGTAGGTAATATGGTAAAATAAATGGTTGACTTCAAAACTATGTCCCATGAATGATAAAAGAAATTGTTGTCATTAGGCTATGTCAATGCAAAAATTATTGTAATTTCTTTTTCTTTTTAAAACTTACACCAGGGGGCTGATCCTTTGCAAAATATCCCCAGGTATGCCAGTTCATATTAATACGGTATTGTGGGTGTTCCGTTTCTCCAAATCCATAGATATAATCTGAAGGCAGTAGATTTGTTATCTGAATAAACATGTCGGAGAACGTCAAGCCACTAACTTGGGAATTCCAACTGGGTAAAAAGAAAATTTGTCAAGTAAGCAATATATCTTTAAAGATGTAAATGAGTAGGTTATCAAAGTTATTACATGGAAAATTCAAGTACAGAGAGGGCCATTATATGGATACCCCTTAACCTCCTATATTCCGAACTGGCTCGGGGTTAACTTCACTCGAACGTTACCGTCAGGCTCGCTTACCGCTTCGCGGCAGATGCGGTAAAAAACCGCATCTGCGCACTTGCGCACTTTGCCGCATAGCTTGCGCACTTGTCATCGCGGCGCGGTTGCGGCGCGGTTGCGGTAATCTGCATAGTAAAGGGAACCATGCAGTAGACATAGATAATGATTGTATACACTTACATGAGGGCGTCTCCCTGTGTGTGCTGGCACTTGTGAGCTGTGTTCGTCATGCCTGCTCTCCCCCTCCCTTATGCCCGCACCCTCTCAGCCTGCTATAGTGATGTGAGGCTGATCTCGTCATAAAGGGGCGGGGCTACCGGGATGCGCGATTTAGCCCCGCCCCTTTATGACGAGATCAGCCTCACATCACTTAGCAGGCTGAGAGGGGGCGGGCATAAGGGAGGGGGAGAGCAGCATGACGAACACAGCTCACAAGTGCCAGCACACACAGGGAGACGCCCTCATGTAAGTGTATACAATCATTATCTCATGTCTACTGCATGGTTCCCTTTACTATGCAGATTACCGCAACCGCGCCGCAACCGCGCCGCGAGTGCGGCACAAGGCGGCAGCTATGCGGCAAGTGCGGCAAGTGCGGCAGATGCGGTTTTTTTACCGCATCTGCCGCGAACGCGGGTAAGCCCGCTTTTAGCAACAAAAACCAGACCTAAACAGACCGCCAGGGAGGTTAATAAAATGGGAATGGTTGGTGATATCAACTTCTTGTTTGTGGCACATTAGTATATGGGAGGGGGAAAACTTTTCCAGATGGGTGATGACCATGGTGGCCTTTTTAAAGTCAGCCATTTTGGATCCAACTTAATTTTTTTCAGTGGGAAGTCGGCCATGTGACTTATCAAACGTATTGAGAATTTCATAAGAAAAACAATGCTGTGCTTGGTTTTAACATAACTGTATTCTTTTATGAGTTATTTACATGTTTCTCTTCGTTTACAGCCATTGACATGTCGCAGAGGTTAACACATGAGGAGCGGAAAGAAATTGTGTTGAAGTTTGGTGAATGCAGTACCGGGTCATTGCAGCAGATTTCAATGCAAGACACCCTACAAGACCACCCCTTTCCAATGCTACAGTTAGCAAACTACTTGCCAAATTTCTTGAAACAGGTTCAGTGTTGGATTTGTCAAAATGTGGACGCAAGAAAACTGTCACTAATGAAGAAATATGAGTGGCTGTCCTAGCTTCATTCAGAAAGAACCCACAGCATAGCACTCTCCGCATGTCACTGGAGAGTGGCATCAGTTGAACATCCCTTCGGTGGATATTAGATACTCACATATGGCACCCTTACAAAATCCAGCTGCTGCAGCATCTCAACGAGGATGACCCAGATCGGCTCACTGAATTTTCAGAATGGACAAAACAAAAATTGGAACAGGACCCTCAGTTTACTCAGAACATTATGTTTAGCGATGAGGCAAATTTTTTTGTGAATGATGAAGTTAATAAACAAACCCCCTTATTGGTCTGACACTAACCCACAGTGTGGTACAAAGATAGTGGGGCCATTCTTCATCAATGGACACCTCAATTCCACTGGATATCTGAAATTGCTACATGATGATGTTTGCCCTCTTTATGCACTGAAGATGGCACGTTCCCTGAGTTTTTCCAACAAGATGGTGCACCACCACATTATGGGTGTCATGTCCGAGCATTCCTACATGAACAGTTTTCTGGAAAGTGGATTGGTCATTTGGGCCAATTGAATGGCCATCCAAAGTCTCCCAATCTGACCCCCTTAGACTTTGAAGGAAATTGTCTATGCCGTGAAGATATGAGATGTGCAGCATCTGAAACAACGGATAATGAAAGCCTGTGCCAGTATTTCTTCTGTGGTGTTGCTATCAGTGTGTCAAGAGTGGGAGAAGAGGGTTGCATTGACAATCCAACACAATGGGCAGCACTTTGAACACATTTTATAAGTGGTCATAAACTTGTAAATAACTTATGAAAGAATAAAGTTACACTATTGTTTTTCCTATGAAATTCTCATTAAGTTTGATATGTCTTCCCATTGAAAAAAATATGTTGGATCCAAAATCGCCAATTTCAAAATGGTCGCCATGATCACCACCTATCTGGAAAAGTTTTCCCCCTCCCATATACTAATGTGCCACAATCAGGAAGTTGATATCACAAACCATTCCCATTTTATTTAGGTGTATCCATATATATGGCCCACCCTGTATAACATAGTGTATTAAACTATAATACATACAATATACAAAATGAATGTAGAGCTCTATTTCTTTATACTATTTTTTAGTATATTAGAAAATATGTCATATTATTCTTTGAAATAAATGTTTACTTACATCACCGTCCCAGTGCTTTTTCTACTGATACGAATTCCAAAAGGATTATTTACAATCTCAACATCATATTTTCTTCCATCCACTGTACTGGAGGGTGAACTTGGGGTATTTATCGGCACAGGAACTTCATATCGTTTGTTGTTGGGATCATATATCTGTGAAAACAAAGCCTGCATTTTAGATGTGTATCTACAATAGCAAATATGGCACATTGCTGTATATCATATTTATATGTAGAAATATCCTGTATGCCTTGTTGTATTAACCGAATTTGGAAAACGTTTGCTTGGTGCAGGTGCTAATTCAGTATATGTCATGTGGAATTTCATTTAGGATAGTATAAGACAAAAAAGAACAATCTCAATCATTTTAGGCCTTATTCACACATCTGTGAAAAAATGGTACCGTTGTCATCAGTGTTTTTCACGGATGGATAAATAAGTAATTACAAAGCTTCTCATATACTTGGCAATGTAAACATGGGCAGCACACGGAGCAAGCTCTGTCCATGTTTTTCATTGATAAAGAGACTTGTATCTGCCCTTTTGTGCTGACATATGATCTGTGAAAAAAGGCAGACATCTGAATAGCACCATAGGCTGTGATAGTTACGTATGTTATTCTTGAAAAAAATATATACCACATGTACATGAAACATGAATTTCTGAATAAGGTCTTATTTTTTATTGTTTCCTCAATTACAATCTATCAGGACCCCTTAACAACATCCGACATACCGCTGTGGCGTAAGTCAGTAGCGAATATTTGGATCTGGCTCAAAAGCATGCCCCATACTTGGCAGGTAATGGCTGTGTACTAGACTAGGGTCACATGTCATTATAAAATATCAATCCAATTTTCATCTATGATTTTGTTTCTCACTTGTTATTTGTGTGCAGCACATTTTTTTTACTCAGCAGTTTTTAATTAATTGCAGGACCATTATGGTACCTTCACACGCTACAATATTGGCTGGCGATATGAGGCGATCTAACGTGTGCGTTCACATTTTTCATGCTCGTCTCAGATCGCCGATGGCGCTATTACACACCGCAATCTTGCACTGAAAGAAAGGCGATGTGTCGCCCCGGAAATCGCCTCACCCACAGTGGAACCATTCTGGTGGAATTCCCTTGCCACTTCACACGCCGTAATCCCAAAGGCAATGTGGGCGTTCATGGTCAGCACTGCGAGGAGATAGGCATGCCACAGTGGTTTACACAGTGCCCCATTCGCGCTCTTTGGACAATGCAACTGTGTTACAATTGGTCAGCCTGCCCTGGAAGGCTGGCCAATACATGACGCCATCGAAGATGTGTGTGTTGCTGAATGGACAGCTCTTCAAATATGGCGCCCTGTGAACTGGCAGCCAATGGGAACACAGTAGCCACCACCAATCATCGCAGACGGGGTGCGGACTATAGCATGTTTTGGCACGCCTACGGGAAATCATAGGCGATGCTGATTCCATCACTATTGCCCTATCACACACCACAAACACGGAAATCTTCATGATTGCGGCTGATTTCAGAGCAGTGCTCAGGAATCAGGCGACAGGCGATTTATCACCGCTAAATTCCCCAATCACACGCCGCAAGTGTGAGGCAATTTCACGGTGATTACTCCGGGGCGTCATATCGCTTTTAGGATTCCCAGGCGAGATTGCTGCGTGTGAAGGTACCATTACAGTTTGTGGTGCACAGAATTGTAATGTACCTGTAAAACTGTGGTATCTGATTTTTTTTCTCTCATGCATAGACTTGAATCGGTGACTCCCATTGGATTTCACTGTATAATTGCAGCATTATTTTTACAGAACCGGCCACTGAAAAAAATCAGTCATCTGCACTACTTCTTTGGATAACATGTGTCCATGTACTAGCCAATGGAAAACCAGAGAGCACGCATCCTATTTATACAGTCTGAATGAGCCCCTGACAGCCCAAAGTAGAGAAGATCTCTGCTCTTGACTATTAACCTATTAAATGCCCTTGTCAAACTTTAACAGCTGCATTAAAATTGACCATGCATGGGGGAACATTATTCCTTGTGCCCATGCTCCTGTGACACAATTAAAGGGGAACTCCGGGGAGAGAAACTTTTAGTACAGTTCCTGCACTCCTACAAGATGCAGCAGAGCTGTACCCTGCAGTTCTAGATCTCCTATAATTAAATAAAATCATACCTGCTCCTTAGCTCTGACCCTTCTCATGGGACAGAGAATTTCAGCATGTCATCTTCATGCAGGAGTAGAAAGCAGGAGGCGTGTCAGGGGGTATGGATGATGGGAGCTGCAGGGTCATCCTACATTCCAACCCCCTCACATTTCAGTATGGTTAGGGGCATGGCAGGGGTCATGGGTGCAGCCCCATGAACAGATTAGAATGCAGCCCCTGATATACCATCCTATGTGTTGTGACAGGGAGGTCCAGACTTGAAATAGCAATTATGTCACCAAACAGACACAAATACAAGCTGTGATCCTCTGTTATATGATGAAGCTTAATGAGTACTGTTATTGTGAGGCTTGGCAAACAGGCAAAGCATTACATTGATTGATTCAGCTCTGCATGGTCTCCCCTCCTCCATAGGGGGATAATCATCATCATCACTCCTCAGTGACAATCACAGCAAGGCATCCTGAGTCTGCCTAATCTTTTACACACACATTATTTCACACCTTTATTATCACATAATATCTTTTAAAAGGTAAGAAAATTATATTTTAATGTTCCCAATTATAGATTGTCTTGTATAATATCAATCTAAATCTAAGAATGTATATACAGTATTATGCTTTATTCTGTTTATCAATCCATGTGAAGGCACTTTCTGTTTGTGTTATGGTCTTGTACCCAGTTAGTTTTAGGTTTATGTGACACCTCAGGTACAAATATGCTTGTTCAGAAACTTCAATTTGTGGCAATTTATCCATGCAGCCGAAAAAACTGCAAAAATGCATCATTTCACAGTACCAGGAAAGTGGTTGATATTCCTAATATATATATAATAGAGTATGCCCCGGCTCAACCTAGTGCGAGGTGCTCGGAGGAAAATACTACCACAGATAATATCAGAATAGCCTCGGCACACTCATATAGAAAAAATGAGAAGGAAAATTGTTTCTTTGTGTTGTTGATTTTATTTACAAAATAAATCTTCCCACATTTCGGCTCAAGCATGAGCCTTCCTCAGGGATTGAGCTGAATTAAACATAACAAAAAGAAGTCAAAATATGACAAACATAAATACAGTATACATGATGTACGTAAAATGAAACATACCAAGGTGTATAGTATACGGGGCGAGGTGTTAGTGGATCTAATAGCGTGCACACTGAAAATAGAGTGAGCACGACCGTAAGTGTATGGTGGTGTATGGGGGTGTTGTGGTGAAGTGAGGGAATAAGGAATAGCGGAAAAAGTGAGAGGAAAGGGTTAAAAGGAATTAGTAAAGGTACATGATTTCAGGATAGAAGAAAAAAGAAAAAGACAACTAAATATATCCAAAAGTGAAAGACGAAAGGAGGAGTAAGGGGGCAAAGAGAACAATGAATCATGTATAGAAACAAAGATTAACAGGAAAAATACCTTATAACTCAGTCAATGGAGTAAGTGAAAATGAAAACGACCCGAGTAGTTATGGAAATTCTGTTACTGGTATACAGAAGGAAGAAAACGGATTGCTATAGGGGACTGTAAGAAAACACATAAAATATGTGTAAATGTAACAGAATGAGGAAACCAAAATTGGAGCCCAAAGGTAAAAGGTTCAACATTAATGGCTATTACACATGCAATTTCAGCTATGTCATCTATTTAATTAAATGTCCTTGCGGTCTCGGATATGTTGGGGAGACCACCCAGCATATCCGGGATCGCATTTCCAAATACAAGTCGACCATCAGGTGTAAAAAAACTTTGCTACCAATTCCTGCCCACTTTATTGAGTACAGACACTCTATCAGTCAATTAAAATTTCAGGTGATTGACCACATACCCATACCTAGGAGAGGATGTAATAGGATACGCATGCTCAGAGAACGCGAAGCGTATTGGATTTACCACCTTAATACCCTCTCACCTAGGAGCTTAAATAGGGAATATTAAATCTATTACTGAACTGGTGTTTAATATGTCTTATTTTCCAAAGTACACAGGTAGTTGAATCCATAATTCATTTGGAGTTTTTTAGAGATTCCTCCTATGTTAGCATTAGGCTGAGAATGTATTAACCATATACTGACTGGTATTGTAATGTTTAGATTCAATGTGTTGAATGTATTCTAACTTTGTTTCTTTAATCTCAGGCAGGACTTTTTTGAATACTAATGGAGGTCCCCACAGTCCCTGCAGATTCTGCCTATCACTCTCACTTCAGTGCACATCAACATCCAGCACTTGTCGAGCCTTCTATCTGCTGTGCACAGTATCCATAGGCACAGCCCCACCACTACAATGGCGGCCGCCAGCACTGTGACAATGCTTCACCACCTTTTGACCTTCTTCCTCTTCCTGGAAGGTTTATTCCTGCATTCGCCGCTCGCGCATGCGCAGTACGCACATTCGGTCACGATTTGACCTTCTCAAGATGGCGCCCCGCGTCCGCGCATGCACACTGCGCACGAGACGCCAATCAGCTCCCCGCCCTACCAGGAAGTGCTGGAGGGTATAAATCATGGCTACACAGTGTCTCACACACTCCTGGCCTCCCCTGCAAACACTATGGACACAAGGTACCCGATGCACAGCTGCTTCATGTGTATTTTTCTTATATGTGCCTTTTTCTTATTTGTGCCTCTCTCTGCTGAACTTCTAATTGCCTGCTGCTATTTCTCCTACAGGACAGGAGTCATGTACCTCCTTACAGTTTAAGGGTATGTGACCCCTACTATTTCTCTTAGCACATACCTTTATTTTTCTTTCTAATACCTTCCTTTTTCTTTTTCTTGTTCCAGCAACCCATATAGTAGTTCTTTTCACTGGTATTTTCCTTTCTTAAGGAGAATTTACTAAGCGACTGTTTGAGGTAATCCTATATTGATCTTCATATACGTTTCTCTTTAACCTGATTAGTGCTATTGTCCTTGGCATACCCATTTAATATAATATAATAATAATTTAGGTTACTTTGGGCTCCAATTTTGGTTTCCTCATTCTGTTACATTTACACATATTTAATGTGTTTTCTTACAGTTCCCTATAGCAATCCGTTTTCTTCCTTCTGTATACCAGTAACAGAATTTCCATAACTACTCGGGTCGTTTTCATTTTCACTTACTCCATTGACTGAGTTATAAGGTATTTTTCCTGTTAATCTTTGTTACTATACATGATTCATTGTTCTCTTTGCCCCCTTACTCCTCCTTTCGTCTTTCACTTTTGGATATATTTAGTTGTCTTTTTCTTTTTTCTTCTATCCTGAAATCATGTACCTTTACTAATTCCTTTTAACCCTTTCCTCTCACTTTTTCCGCTATTCCTTATTCCCTCACTTCACCACCACACCCCCATACACCACCATACACTTACGGTCGTGCTCACTCTATTTTCAGTGTGCACGCTATTAGATCCACTAACACCTCGCCCCGTATACTATACACCTTGGTATGTTTCATTTTACGTACATCATGTATACTGTATTTATGTTTGTCATATTTTGACTTCTTTTTGTTATGTTTAATTCAGCTCAATCCCTGAGGAAGGCTCATGCTTGAGCCGAAATGTGGGAAGATTTATTTTGTAAATAAAATCAACAACACTAAGAAATAATTTTCCTTCTCATTTTTTCTATATGAGTGTGCCGAGGCTATTCTGATATTCCTAATATGTCATGGTAATGCTGCTGCTTATTTTGCTGCTGCAGTTTATTTTTCATTGCAGATGTGAACCTACAAATCTTTTTTTTCAGATGTGCAGTATGTCAGCTCTAGCACTTTCATTTTTGCATTCTTCTTTCTTCATTCTTTCTTCATTCTGCTTGGTTACATGATTGCTATTTCAAGCATGGACCCCTGTCACATTGGATGGTATATCAAGGGCAGGATTGTAGAGTTACCATGGAGCTGGCAGTCATGCCCCCTCCCTATACAGAAGTGTGAGGGGGTTGGAATGTAGGATAATCCTGCAGTTCCCAGCATCCACACCCCCGACACCTTCTGTTCTTTGCTGCTGCACAAAGTTGATTTGCTGAAATTCTCTGTCCCATTAAGGGGGGTAAAATCTGAAGAGCAAGTATGATTTTATTGAATTTAAGCAATCTATAGCTCCTATAACTGCAGTGTACAGCTCTGCTTCATCATGTAGCAGGACAGGAACAGTGCTAAAAAGTGTTCTCTCCCCCGGAGTTCCCCTTTAAAAAGGCCTAATGGGTCTCTATAGGTATCTTCACACACAGCAATATTGCTAGGCAATTTCACTGGCAATTTGCTGGTTGCAATGAAATCATGGACACATTGTTCCATTTGTACTCAGCAACAAAATAGAACAATGTGTCCATGATTTCACTGCAACCAGCAAATTGCCAGTGAAATTGCTTAGCAATATTGCTGTGTGTGAAGGTACCTTATGACCCATCAGTCTTGAGCTCCTTTTAAACCCTATTGGCTGCTTTACATATCCCGATATCGTTCCGATATTGTATACAATGCCACGGGAGTGCACACGTTTTTAGTCCAAGATCGCATAGGAGATGTTACACAGGGAGATATCGGCAGGCTACTCAACTGCGATATCTACGCCCCCTCCTTTGCGCTGTGTACGAGCGACCTAGGGAATGACCATTTAACATGGGAGTGGATAGGGAAGTTGTGCTCCAAATCGTAGTTGCGCTGTCACACAGCACGATCCTGCCAGATCGTCAAGCCAATGTCAGGCAGTTGGAGAGCATGCACAATTCCCCAATGATATCGTTTTGGCATCGTTCTTGCATCACATTGCTCATTTACACGACACAATGCACGAACGATATCGGCGCCAAAGCACGAACCATGTGACTTTTTATCGTTGTTGGACAACGATATTGGGACTTGTAAAGCGGCCATATCTGTAGATTGGCGGCTTCAAGGAGACTGATATTGCTGTACCTTGTACAAGTGAGCAGATAATGAACAAGCTCCTTAAAGGAACTAATAAATCAAAAAAAAACTTTACAAACATAGTACAAAAAATAAAAAAACCTTAAAAGTTCAAATCAACCACCTCAGGAAAAATAAAAATAATAAGATATTAACAAACACACAAATAAGATATTGCAGCATCTAGGAGAGTCTGATATATAAAAATCTAAAAATAATTAATCTAATTAATGAACAACATAAATAGAAAAAACATAAAAACATTTTATTGTTGCCACAATGCCACAAAAAATGCTGTAAGATGTCATCAAACTGTCATATTTATCACAATGTGGTATGAACTAAAACACTGTCTTGTCCTGAAAAAAATAAGCCCTCAAGAAGCTAAATCAACCAAAATATTTAAATTTTCTTAGATTTGGAACATGGTGACAATGTGGAACATAGTGACAATGTGTTGTCATTGAATGTGTTGTCATTGATTTCTCCGAGTCAATGACAGCACATTTAATGACAACACATTTCTGAAACAAAATCATCTATTTGCCATAGCGGTGGGCAGACTTTCAGATGCATGTGGTTGGCTCTATTGCAGAACCTGCATTTTACAGTTATGATAGTAACAAATATAAATATATATTTGAATAAAAAAATAAAATCTTACCTTAAACTGAACCATTTCATTTTCATGGAATGTGACTATTAATTTAAGTTGATCTATTGGAGGAGAGACATCATAACGTGAGAAAGACTGGGCATTGCGTAGATCTGCTGTTATTCCTGTTGGAGTATTCTGAACATTGGAAACGGTATAACCAAAAGAACTTGGATATACACATTCTGGAACGTGTACAACAACTGGTGTCTGAAAAATCATAGAAAATATGAAAATAATTATTGACAAAGTATCAATAGTTAATCTGGAAACACGCGTATGAAAAGTCTGACCATTTCTCATCCAGGAGAGTAGGATAAGTGACATCGATTTTTTGATCCATGTTGCATGCAAGTGTAATGCAATTGTGCATTTTTCTCTCAGCCCATTAAGCTTCATGCATACTCACTGCACTGACAGGCAACATCCAAGCACAGACGCTTCAACTCTGTGAGAGCCTCTTTGATTGACTGTTGCAGTCAGACTGGATTTACACAATCTGGACAGTGATTGTTCTTGGTTTCCATACACTTGAGAATATAGCAACCAAGCTGCCGTTATAGTATGTTTATTAAATAAATAAATAATAATTTAAAAAAATATGAGGCTTTGCAGTATTATTCATTCTTGCCCGGAGAAAGCGGACAGCTGGAAGCTGCCATCCTCAGCTGCCTAATTTTACCTTGGCTGGCAAAAAAATACATAGGCTCTACCCTCTTTTTAATTGTGAGCCAAGGTAAAACTAAACAGTTGAGGGCTGGTATTTTCAGCTGGGTGAGGACCCATTGTTTTAGCCCCCCCCCCCCCTTCATGCTAAAGAATAGCACATTGCAACTACCCCTGAAAATGGTGAATTCATTGTAGCCCCATTCCAGGTGCTTTACTAAGTTCTTCCAGTGGCCCTGGTGGTGGTGGCACATTCCTTAATAAAGGGTTAATACCATCTTTGCATTGCCAGCTGGTATTAAGCCCTGAAATTTTTAATGTCAGGCCAACTTGGACCCGGCCACTAACAATCTCAAATAAATGGTTAAAAAAGACACAACACATAGAAAAATCATTTAAATATAACTAAAAACACACAGACACTTAGTGACCCCACCTTTATTAACTCCTTCACCCTCATACCTATCCACAATCCTTGTCTTTTCCCTTCCTGAACACATGCAGCTCTGCTACATCAGAGATCGCTGGGAAGAAGAACATGTCTGCTCTCTGTGGTCTCTGATCACTGAATGTTACCACTGAGATCTGCGGTACAGTAAGCGGGGAGGTCACCATTGCCATAGTAATCGCTAATAGCAGTTGTTATGGCAATGGTATTCTCAAGTTAACTCAGTTACTCCCGGCTAAACGCGCCACTATCCCTGTGGCTCATGAATGAACTGCGGGGATAACAGCAGGTAAAACAGGAGTAACGGAGTTCACTCGAAGACATCATTGTCATAGCAACCGCTATTAGCAGTTACTATGGCATTGGTGACCTCACCGCTTACTACTACAGCAGGTCTCAGCACAGTCATTCAGTGATCAGAGACCACAGGAAGTGGACTTGATCTTCCTCCATGCATTCTCTGATGTAGCAGAGCTGCGTGATGAGGATCGTGGGGTGGTACGAGGAAGCCAATGCCTTTTTTTTTGCCAGTCAAAGTAAAATAAGTGAACTTATTTATTTATTTAACATACTTTCATGACAGGTTCATTCTCATACACTATTGTGTATGGCAACCAAGCACAATCACTGTCCAGATTGTGGAAATAAAGTCTGACTGCAGCAGCCAATCAAAGAAGCTCTCAAAGAATATGAACATCTGTGAATGGCTGTTGTCGGTCAGGGCAGTGAATATGCATAAAGCTTAATGTGCGGCCCCAGAAGTTGCAGCTGGACACTGGTAAGCCTGATCTACGTATTCTAGCATCTATCTATCTATCTATCTATCTATCTATCTATCTAGAAAAAAAAGAAGTCAGGCAGCACTCAAATTATAGTAGAAAAAAGGCTTTAATGAGCCTGTAAAAGTGGCACAACGTTTCGGTGCGGGGAATGCACCTTTCTCAAGTACATTGTATGTGCATACACAGCTGGTATTTAACCCCCAGCAATAATTAACAGTGATCATATTCAATATAACAATAAAAACCATACAAAACTTAGTAAACAGTGTTAGTGTACATTATATTATAAAGGGGAGCTTTTCCTAGCTCCAAAGTGCTTCAGTGCAAAAGTGCTCTCTTTAACAATTGTACAGTCATCCATAGAGCGGTTAATAAGTTGTGATTAGTTCATAGACACCTGTGAATACATGTAAGAAGAGTAACAAGAGTTAATTACCATCCTCACCTCCTGCAATGTGCAAACATGCTGTTCTCAGTGTGCCTGTGCTTCCAATGCCCATGCCCAGAACACAGCACTATGATTGGACAGACAACCAGGCAAACAGGTCTCCAACAGCGCCATCTTGCATGTGGGAAAACATTGCCAGTACTCCTCACATATACAGAGCATGGCACTTAATAATATGATGGAAAAATTCAAGAAACGTGGGTACCCCAATACAATAGTTGAGGGCTGTAGGCAAAAAGTTAACTCTGTTGCTAGAGAGATACTTTTAAAACCGAGATTAAAAAAATCACTGCTCCCTTTATAATATAATGTACACTAACACTGTTTACTATGTATTGTATGGTTTTTATTGTTATGTTGAAAATGATCACTGTTAATTATTGCTGGGGGTTAAATACCAGCTGTGTATGCACATACAATGTACTTGAGAAAGGTGCATTCCCCGCACCGAAACGTTGTACCACTTTTACAGGCTCATTAAAGCCTTTTTTCTACTATATAATTTGAGTGCTGCCTGACTTCTTTCTTTTTTTTCTTTTTTTTCTGGATTCATCATATAGCTGGACTCTATATGTTTCAGGACTGTTTGCACCAAAACCTGTAAAGTATTATTTGTGCTGTTCCGTTTTTCGTTTTTTATCTATCTATCTATCTATCTATCTATCTATCTATCTATCTATATCTATGTAGAAACAAATAGAGCAGCACTGCCCAGTGGGTGCAAATCAGCTCAGCTGTCTTCCCAGCACTTGTATGTACTTGAAAAAATGCTGCAGCACTCCGTTATTAGATGTATCTTTATGCCTTTATTTCGGCCACAGGTACCATAGGGCAACGTATCGGGCACATGCGCCCTTCATCCAGCCTGGATGGTGGAGCGATGGGTCCGATGGTGCTGGAGTGCCAGGTCCAGTGGTGGTGGAGCACCGGTGCCAGTGGTGGTGAGGTTGCACTGTTGTCATTGCAGGCTGTAGGCTGTTCTTAAGAGATGGGTTTTCAGGTTCTGCTTGAAGGTTCCGAGAGTGGGGGACAGTCAGACATTTTGGGGTGCAGAATTCCAAAGAATGGGGGATGCTCAAGCGAAGTCTTGCAGTCGGTTAGATGAGGAACGTACAAGTGTGGAGGAAAAAAGGAGGTCTTGGGAGGATCAAAGATTATGAGTTGGATGATATCAGGAGATTAGTTCAGAGATATATGAGGGGGACAGATTGTGGACGGCTTTATAAGTTAGTGTTAGTAGTTTGAAGTGGATACTGAAATGGTGAATTGGGAGCGAGTGGAGGGATTTGCAGAGGGAAGAAGTGGAGGAATAGTGAGGAGAGAGGTGGATTGGTCGGGCAGCAGAGTTAAGGACAGATTGGAGAGGTGCAAGAGTGTTAGCAGGGAGGCCACAGAGAAGGAGGTTGCAGTAGTCGAGGCAGGAGATTATGAGGGCATGCCCTATTAGTTTAGTAGATTGAGGGTTGAGGAGGAAGAGACGGATTCTGGAAATATTTTTGAGTTGGAGGTGGCAGGAGGTGGCAATTGCTTTTATGTGCGGTTAGAAGGACAGGGCAGAGTCAAGGGTTACTCCAAGGCAACGGACTTCAGGTACAGGGCAAAGTGTGATGCCATTTATTGTGATAGATAGATAGATCTGGTAAAGAAGGTGTGTGAGATGGAGGAAAGATGATGAGTTTGGTTTTGTCTACATTGAGTTTTAGAAAGCGAGAGGAGAAGAAGGAGGATATGGCTGATAGACACTCTGGCATTCTGGACAGAAGAGAGGTGACATCTGGGCCAGAGAGATAGTTCTGAATGTCATCAGCATACAGGTAATACTGGAAGCCATGGGACTTTTTCAGTTTTCCAAGACCAAGGGTATAGATTGAAAAAAGGAGGGCCCCAGGACGAAGCCTTGAGGGACACCAACAGAGAGGGGATGGGGCAAGGAGGTCATTTGGGAGTGGGAAATGCTAAATGTGTGGTTGAAAAGGCAGGAAGAGATCGGTGCATGATCCAAGATGGCCGCGGATGGAGGAGGCTGTGCTACATAGCTCCCACAGGAATCCATCACCATCCAGGCCATCCAGCACCAGGGAGGCTGCAAAAAGAGATCGGAGTGACCCAGATCACCTACAATACCCATCCCGGACTATATAAGACCCACAAACAATCCGGTCCCTGAGAGGAAGAAAAAACGAGGCCCACCCCGAGGCACACGCGAGGCCCTACTGACTGCCACCACGCCTGAAAAACATCCAGCCCAGTGCGAGCGGAGGTGCACGGCGGTATACAAGCCACAGAGAGAGAAAGCAGCGGTGGGTCGACCGGAGGCCCCCAGAGACTCGTGGACCCCGCGAATGGCAAGCGGGCGCCGGTTCGACCTGAACTGGGCGCGCGACCATCCTCTCTAAACCCGCTCGCCGCCTGGGACCCTGGGACCTGCGAGGAGGGCCGGTACGCTATTTGCCTCACCGCATCTGAGACGAGCTCCCTGTACACGAGCGGACCGCCGCACCGGCAGGAGGGGGAGGTGGACACCCGAGTGAGACCACCCGGATGCCGTGGAGAGGTAGGAGACAAGAGACGGGAGCGCGTGGTGAAGGGCGAGCTGGACGGAGGGAGCCGCCTGCAAGCACCACGGCGATAGTGAGCCCTGAGACAGACAAGTGACGGCGATCCGGGAGGCCTTGGAGGAGAGCGAGATAAACTGTGCCCAGGACTGAGGTGAGCTGTGTGGAGGAGGGGGAGTGCAGCAGTAGAGAGACACAGTGCTCATAACAATAATCAGAAGGGGAACAAAACAAGTGCCCATCACAACACCACCAAATTAAGCCGCACTAATAACTCCCCAATCCTGGCTGACCCACTCATATAACCCCCTGGAGTGGAGATACACTTGACCTCCTAATAGAGTGACAATAAGAAGGCTGAAATATTGAATAGATTGAGAGAGAGGGTAGAAGAGATTTCAGAATGAACACACTCACACCATCCTAAGCCTACGTGGAGATACAACTGAGACACCTTTGACTCACTTGGAGGCTACTTGGATACCTGTTGTGGCACATAGAGACACATTGTGATGCATAGAGAGCTCCTCTGTACATTAACAACACCCAAGACGAGGAGAATACAGTTTTACAAAACGCAAGACTCTATAAACCTCTCATTCTGGCATAGTTCTACACCGATCTCCCTCTCCTGACCCTGGAGCTACCCACCTAAGCCCCAGTAGGATCTACAAAGACTCTCACTTTGGGTTAAATCTAAGTTTCCTATTATACAAAATGGTATGCTGATTCGTTGAAAATCCAGCGGGGAGGAGGAATCCTCCTAAAACGAGACCTACTCTTATACACACAATTACATCTTAACATGGGGAAAACATCTGTAAAAACTCCTAAGACTATATCCAAGGTGTCCAAATCAATAACGCAAGCAGACGTCGACCACTTTCTACGAACTCAAAAAGAGTCCACAGGGGTCCAGAAACCAAGCAAACAAACCGCTCTCTCCTGCGCTGACGATTCAGACTCAGATATGGAATGCGATTCCGATGCCAGCACCAAAACAAAAGACACTCTGTTCTCAAGATCATTCCTGAAACGGATACTAGCCAAAACTCTGGAACCTATAGGACGTGATATAGCAGATATAAAACAGGACCTTACTCTTCAAGGCTACAGGCTTGATTCACTAGAAAATACACAGAGTCAGTTAACTCATCAATCCAATGCTTTACTAGGATGCCTAGAGACCCACGAACAACAACTCCACCAAATCCATAATACCCTTGAAGATCACGAAAACAGGGAGCGCCGCAACAACATCCGAATCAAAGGCCTCCCTGAGTCAATAGCATTTGAAGCACTGGGTAAAGCAGCACTAGAAATATTTGGATCAGTATTGAGAGCAGAAGACCCACACGACATCGACCTGGTCCGAGTACATCGTACACTCCGCCCTAAACCAGCACCTGGCGACACACCCCGAGACGTGCTGTGTAGGTTCTTGGACTATCGCTTAAAAGACTTGGTGCTGCGTAGAGCTAGAGAAACAGATGACCTTACCTATGCAGACTCCAAAATTCTACTCTTCCAGGACCTACCGGCCATAACTTTGAGAAAGAGACGCCTTTTAAAACCTTTCACGGGAGCGGTATTAAGCAAGGGACATAAATTTCGCTGGCTTTTCCCCTTTGGCATTCACATCACAGCTGGTGAAAAATCTATAACTGCCAGAACCTCAGCGGACATTAAGACGGCTTGTACCTCTCTGGATATCGTTCTGGACACTTATCCGGACTTGGAGTCTTTCCACTCAACATCAAAGCTCGGAGCACTTCCGACTCCGCAGCCCTGGCAACAAACGATGACTCCGAAATCCCAGCGCACCAAGAAGAGAATGGCGAAATCCCCATCATCAAAAGGCCCAGAGGAAGTTACCTGAGGAGATTTATTCTTCTAAATACCTTTTGAGATATTACACACATGTCCTCTCAACTTGACCCCTCCGGACAGGTGTACCTTCTCTCCTGAATTGCACCCCTTTTGTACAGAAATAGTTACAAATTGCAATTAATTTACAGGAGATCTCTATTCTTATCTAGGTCACTGGATCTAATGTTTTACCTCACATTTATTATTCATGGTTCTTGTTAGTTCATTGAATATTTTTACAGAGCGATTAAATTGTAAAAGATCTTAGAGACCACTGTTGACCCACCATTTCGGCTAGTTTTAGTTCTATTTTGTCTACCCATAGAAGCCGAAACTTGTGTACCTGTTAGATCTAAACAGTACATTTGAGAGAATATATTCTGAAAAATTCTGATATTTAGAAATATTATGCTAGTTTATGTTTTCTACATGATATTGCGACCAAGATGATAATGGAGGAGCGGTCCTCCCCGAACTGGAAAGCGACGACCCAATAGCTCACACTGATGGGAAACGTTAACCCTAAAAGTGATTTATATATATGTACTTTAATGTTTTTCTTTATTTTTCCTTCTCTCTCTACTTTCACCACGCTCCTACCCCCCTCTCTGCTGTTCCTCCCCTCTCCCCCCCACCCAAATCCAACTCCCCCCCACCCTAACAGGCACGAACGACCCTCGTCTCCAAAGCTCAATCAACAAACAAATAACACAAGAGTCAATGGCAGGTGGTAATGTATTAACTTATACATCTCTTAATGCTCACGGCTTTAACTCCCCAGGCACCAGGAATCCAACACTGCATACTCTCAAAAAACAAGGGACCGATATACTATTTGTTCAGGAAACCCATTTCAAACCAAACAGGCTCCCTAATTTTGAGAAATCCGTGTTTGATAGATGGTTCCACGCCACATCCACCCAAACTGGGGCTAGAGGCGTATCAATAGCACTTAAGAAGAATACACAATTCCAACTCCGGGAATCCCTAGTGGACCCGCAAGGCAGATATATCCTAATTAAAGGCCTGCTCAAAGGTACACTAGTAACTCTTGGTAGCCTCTATGCCCCAAACAAGAAAACGCTGAAATGGATATTAGCTACATTGAAAAAGGTAGAGAGATTTAGAGAAGGACTAGTAATTTTAGGGGGCGACTTCAACATTGCGATAGAACCGTTATTGGACACTTCCAAACAAAAGAGCTCAATCTCGGGTAGAGACTTGACTAAGATTCGTGCATGCTTACAATCCATGCAATTAATAGATACGTGAAGGTATATGAACCCGACATCTCGGGACTACACATACTACTCCAATCCACACAAGTCTTACCATAGATTGGACTATATCTTCATGTCTAGGAGAGCTCTACCAAATATACAATCATCCGAGATAAAACCCAGTATCTTCTCAGATCATTCGGCGGTGCTGACATCAATCTCTACCAATAAATGCCGCTCGACATACAGATCATGGCAACTGAACGAAACAATATTAGAACACCCTGATATGAAAAAACGACTATTAGAGAGACTTCACCAATATTTTAAAGACAATCAAACACCCGATTGCTCCGATCAATCCCTGTGGGAGGCGCATAAATCTGTGATAAGGGGGGAACTGATATCAATGACGTCCTACTTGAATAAAAAAAGACACTCAGAAACCCAACAACTCTATAATGAAATTTCAGAGCTAGAGCTACATCATAAAAAACATCAAGACCCCAATATACTTAACTTATTAACATCTAAACGGACACGATTAAAAGACTTAATTAACACATCCTCAGCGAAACATTATAGAACATGGAAAACTAAAATGTTTGTTCACGGCGATAAAGCCTCAAAATTTATGCTTTCTTATCTACGTAAACAACAGACACGTACACAGATATATTCAATCAAAAACGACAGAGGGGTTGACTCACAAGATCAAACTCACATAGAGCAAGCTTTTCTTAAGTATTATACCCACTTATACAACTTATGTTCTAATGATTCCACAGACGATGTCCATCTGAGGAGCCGTGAGGCGGAGATCTTTCTAAAGAACCTACAGCTTCCGACCCTATCCGAAATAGATCAGCAATTGCTTCTAAAACCCTTTACACTTCAGGAACTCCAATCCACTCTGTCACGATGCCCAAGGGGGAAGGCACCTGGTCCTGATGGATTCACCGCCTTATATTACAAGACTTTCTCCTCTCTGCTCCTGCCACATCTTCTAAAATTATGTAATTCTACACTAACGGGCCAACCACTACCTGGTCAAATGCTTGAAGCTAAGATTTCGTTGATACATAAAGAGGGTAAAGACCCAACTTTGTGTAGCAGTTACAGGCCTATATCTTTACTGAATGTAGACTTGAAGCTGATGGCCGGAATGATTGCTCACAGATTGGCGTCACTTTTGCCTCACTTGATTTCAACGAATCAAACAGGTTTTGTAAGGGGCAGAGAGGGGAAGGACAACGCTCACAAAGTCTTACATCTAATACAACACGCTAAAACACACAATCTCCCCCTAGTCCTTTTGGGTACAGACGCAGAGAAAGCGTTTGACAGAGTGGATTGGACATTCCTTAAAGAAGTTCTCATGAGATTTAACTTGCCCACGGCAATAATTTAATCTATTATGGCGATGTACCATCAACCCACGGCTCGGATTAAAATTAACGATTCTGTAACTCAGACATTCCCTATTGGTAATGGTACCAGACAGGGCTGCCCGTTGTCTCCGCTGCTATTCGTGATGACAATGGAGCCTCTACTGATGGCGATTCAGAGTAACCATAACATAGAGGGCATCACGATAGATGGAAAACAATTTAAAACGGCTGCATTCGCGGATGACCTCTTGGTGTTACTGACGAATCCCATGAGGGGACTCCATACCCTCATGGACCTGATGGACCAATATGGAAGACTATCCAACATCAAGATAAACGTTTCAAAATCCGAAGCCCTAGGGATACAAATAAAACCAAACATCCTTCAAAAACTGAAAACTTTATATCCTTTATCCTGGCCTAAACAACATATTACCTATCTGGGGGTAAAGATAAGTGGAAACCACCGTGACTTATTTAAACTAAACGTTCTTCCCCTTCTTACATCCACGACTGCTCTCATTCAAAATTGGAGAGACACATATCTCTCATGGATGGGGAGAAAAAACATACTGAAAAGCTTGATTTTGCCCAAATTCAATTATCTTTTTCAGATGCTACCTATTTCTATCCCGACTAGCTTTTTAACTAAAGTAAACACACTCTTTATCAGATATATATGGAAGAGCAGGAAACCCCGCATATCACACCGCACACTGTCGCTCCCCAAACACCTAGGTGGCATGGGAGCTCCAGACATTAAATTATACTACAGGGCAGCACAAATCTCTAGAATTGTGGACATAATTAGGAGCACCAAGGATAAACAATGGATACAGATAGAAGATGCTCTGGCACCTTACAATCTTAGATCGCTCTTTTTAATTCATTCCAACATGAAACAACCTATATCCCCACCAAACCCTTTCACCAGATCCACCCTAAAGATTTGGCAAAAAGAAATGAAACACCTAATGCCGCCGCTTACTCCATTAGCTAATCTCAACGATGTGCTCGCCCACTCAGAAACAGCGCGATACCGAGAACAATATAACCACCCTGTAGACCAATTACAACATGACGGAGCCATTATGTCCTTTAAGGACATACGAACTATGCCTGGCCTCTCTAATTTAAACTTTATTCAATACAACGCAATACGACATATTCTCCACCCGCTTCTGAAAAAATCAGACCTTAATAGGGGATTAACTGAATTCGAGAAGCTCTATGCGGCGGTGACAAAACCGAAACAGATATTTTCAAAAATTTACCATATATTATTATCCATAGATATTAATCCTAAGAGAGCGTTCATAGCGCACTGGGAAAAAGACTTGGGATATAAATTTACACCATCACAGATGCGGTATATCTATTCTCATTCACACGGTCCGACACAGTGCGTAAGAGCTCAGGAATCCTCATATAAAGTCATTACGAGATGGTATTATACCCCGGACCAAATCCGACTATGGGACATTAACCATCCTTCCAAATGTTGGAGATGCGGAGCTGAAGATGCCACGTATCTACATATGTGGTGGAACTGCCCAACACTGACCTTGTTTTGGAAAAAGGTGGAGAAAGTTATAGCAACAATCACGAGTAAGTCACTACAGCTAGGCCCGGAAGAGGCTTTACTCCATTTCCCAATTTGGCCCAATCACAAATTAAATTCTATACTAGCACAATACATTTTGAGTGCAGCAAAGCTGTTGATACCGCTGCACTGGAAATCCCATGAGACACCTACACTGTCACAATTGGAAGAGAAAATCCACTCTCTATATCGTGTGGCCGAGATAGTGGCCTCAGTGAACAACACCACCTCCAAACATCTTAAAATTTGGCAACCGTGGAAAACATACTACTATAAACGGAGATAGAGACCTTACCATACGACCCATACCCATATGGATCAATAATGCCTGATACCTTCCCTTCCCTACCCTCCTTCCCGCTAATTTCTTTCTATCTTCTTTCTGACTGTATCTCTTCTTACTACCAGATTTGATTTACTCCTACAGAGACATATTATTATTTGATCTCGGACTCTAATGCACATGGAATTATCAAGACAGAAAGAGTCTGAGAGCTTTAGTAACTTAAAGAACACCGACGAGAGCACACAAAGGCGTTCCTGATTGAAATACAATACTTCTATGGCATCTAACATGACATACCTTGGTGTAACAGACTTTATGGTATATACCAGACTTGATCAGACGTTGATATTATTAAGAGCATGGCTCTTTCTTTTTTGCCTCTTTCTATATCTCGTTACTCTGTTTAACTCTGTTTTCACTATTCACAGTGTTTATATATTATTTACATTGTAACGCTGTATTACTTTTGCAAAAATAATAAAAAGAATTTTGAAAAGAAAAGAAAAGGCAGGAAGAGATCTAGGAGAGATCAAGTTCAGTGATACCAATGGAAGAGAGGATCTGTAATAGGAGACAGTGGTCGACTGTGTCAAATGCAGAGAACAGGTCTAGAAGGTGGAGGACGGAGATCTCTCTGTTAGCTTTGGCAGTAAGTCATTAGTAATTTTGGTCAGGGCAGTTTCAGTGGAGTGGTGGGGGCGGCAGCCGGATTGAAGGTTGTCAAAGAGAGAGTTAGATGAGAAGTGGGATGAGAGTTCAGTGTGGACATGGTTTTTGAGAAGTTTGGAAGCGAACGGGAGCAGGGATATGGACCAATAGCTGGATGTAGAAGTGGGGTCAAGGGATGGCTTCCTATAGATCGGTGTAATTATTGCATGGTTGAAAGCAGAAGGAAAGGTACCAGAGGTTAGTGATAGGTTGAAGAGGTGGGTTAGGGCTGGTGAGGTTGGGGAGGAAGTGGAATGGGATGGGATCCAGTGCATAAATGGTGAGGTGCGATCTGGAGAAGAGGTGTGTAAGTTCTCCTTCAGTGATGGAGGGGAGGAGGGTTAGTGGGGGAAGGGAGTGGTCTGATATACATGGGGGTTGTGGTTGTTGGGTAGCAAAGATTTGTCTGATCTGCTCAATCTTGTTGGTGAACTGTGTTCCAAAGTCTTGTGCAGAGATACGAGAAGTAGGAGGAGGAAGTGGGGGGCGAAGGAGGGAGTTTAATGTGTTGAATAGCTGCATGGGGTTGTGGGACAAAGAGGATATGAGGGCAATGAAGTAATTCTGTTTAGCGATGGTGAGTGCTGACTTGAATTTGAAAAGTGCTTATTTGAATGCTGTGTAGTCTTCATGCGAGTGTGTTTTCTTCCAGTGCCGCTCTGCAACCCTAGACGATCGCCGCAGATTTTTAGTGGTGTCTGTGTGCCAGGGTTGTCTGTTGATTTGTCGTGTTCTGCCATGAATGAGAATGGCAGCTGCATCAATAGCTGATGTGAGTGTAGAGTTGTAGAAAACTGGGGCATTATCTGGGCCGTGGAGTAAGGATACGGATAATAGCGGTAAATTGTCTTTGGAGAGTGTGTGAGCATCAAGATGTGTGAGGTTTCTGCGAGGGTATGCGAGTTTGTGGACATGGCTGGCAGGTGAGGAGGACAAAGATGAGAAAGTGAGTAGATGATGGTCAGAGAGGGGGAATGGGGAAATTGTGGGTTTAGCTAGGGAGCAGAGGCGGGTGAAGATGAGGTCTAGTGTATATCCATCTGTGTAGGTGGCTGTGGTGGATCATTGAGAGAGGCCAAAGGATGAGGCAAGCGACAGGAGTTTGGAGGCTGTTGACCAGTGGGTGTCAATGGGGATGTTGCAGTCGCCCATTATGTTGGTGGGAATGTCAGCAGAGATAAAGTGTAGGAGCCAGATGGAGAATTGGTCAAAGAAGGTAGTGGTGGGGCCCGGGGGTTGATAAATGACAGCCACTTGGAGAGTAGATACGGACAGAGTGCGCTTCAAAATATGAGAGGATAAGGGAATTGGGTTGAAGGTGCAGTTGCTAGAAAGGAGAGGACCCACTCCTCCACCAATTTAAGCATTTGCAATTAAAGCATTTGCAATTAAGCATTTGCAATAAATGTCAATGATTCTGTTAGGCTAGGGTCACACTTGCAGATTTTACATGTGTTTTTGAGACTTGCGTTTTGTGAAAATGCATGCAAAAATGCATCCATAGGCCCACATGCAAAAAACGCATGCCCCAATAGCAAAAACGCATGTCTGAATGTACCATGTGTTTTTGGGATGTGTTTTTGGCTCAGCACCAGAAAATACTGCAAGCAGCATTTTTGGTGCTCTTTCAAAAACACATGCGTTTTTTACAAAACGCATGCTGTTTTTTAACATGGGGCCCTATGGGAAACACATGCGTTTTTATATGGCACTAAATGGTACCATGCGTTTTTTAAGGCTACCCCACACCTAACAGCAAAAAGACAGCCCAAAAACGCATGCTGCCTAAAACATGCAAAAAACCCGCATGCCACATTCTCCCTCAGACTTTATAAATTGCTTTATGTGCTTTTCCAAACTGATCTAAATTACTTTTTCACTTGTTCCTGAATTTCTTTGGATTGTAGCATGACGTCTAGCTTTTGAGGATCTTTGGTCTACTTCATTTTGCTAGGGAGGTCTTATTTAAGTGATTTCATGAATGATAACAAGTGTTGCAGTAATCAGGCCTGTATGTGGCTTGGGAAATTGAAATACGTTTCCCAAAGATGTGATGAACCACAGTTAATTTATGTTTTAAGGGGTGTAATCGCAATCAATTTTTCACACAGGTCCCTTCATTATAAACTGCATTTTGTATTTATGTTTTTTTTTTCTAATATTTTAATGTGATTCGTGATCTGAAACATTTATGTGTGACAATCATGCAAAATGATAAGAAATCAGGAAGGGGGCAAGCACTTTTCACACCACTGTAGATATTTTCAGCACTATCCCTGTTGGTGCTCTTAAACTAAATTATCTATCACACTCCTTGGATTGTGGGGGGAAAATCAGAAACTCCTAAGGAAACCCTACACAAATACGAGAACAACATAAAAACACTGTGCAGATAGGGAGTGAACTCAGAACCCCAGCAATAAAAGGGTACACTGCCGAACCACTGTGCTATCTATAATTTGAAAGTGTATTCTGTATGTTGTAGCACCACCACACTTTATGGCCAAATATGTATATTCAACTTACATTTGGCTGGGACTTATGTTAATGTAACCAGCTTAAAGTATATGCATGGAAAAAATTATATCACATGACATACTTTTTTCTAATGAACCAATCGAAGACAATGCTCATCAGGAAGTTTCATATAAAAGTTCTTTATTCCTCCATATAGTAATGACAACAGCAATGTTTAGTCCCATAATGGAGTAAGTGTGGCTGTTGTCAGAATTTTATGTAGGAATAAATTATTTTTAATATCAAACTTCCTGATGTGGCTGTCTTTTGACTACGCCTACTTTCTCCTACTTCGATAATTTTTTCTAATAGCGTTACAATACATACATTACTAAAATGACAACGATATCATGATGCAAAAAGATATCCCAGTGCAGAATTGTATAACTCATTATTCAAAAATACAAATTCAATTGCTTTTGTAGTGTTGCCTATCTGTTGTTATGTTAAGACAAATGTCGGCATCTTGATATCTTTTTTCCACATTACTTTAAGAAAGACTATGCTTCTATAATGCATATACAGAAACAAAATCATACTTAACTTAAACACCAAGTGTGTTCCAAATTTATCCTTGCTAAATAAAATTGTTATACCATGGCTCAGTGGTTAGCACTACAGCGCTGGGGTCCTGGCTTCAAATCCCACCAAGAACAACATGTGCAGGGAGTGTGCATATTCTCCCTGTGTTTGCATGGGTTTCTTTGCACACTCCAAAGACAAACTAATAGGATATTTAGATTGTGAGCCCTAATGGGGACAGTGTTGCAAAGGTATATAAAGTGCTATGGCATTAATAGAGCTATATAAATGAATACATATTATTATCTCTTTATTAATATGTATTTTGGTAAAGACATATCTAAATACATACAATCCAAAGGCATCCACGTTTTTCACAATTTTCTTTGCTTGCATTTCCTTCAGGATGACAGTCAATCCTGTACAAATCATTGTTAATTTCAATGATATATGAGTCTCCAAATTCCAGATGAAGATCAGTTATATGTGCAACCTGTGAAGACAGTACATTTAATATTTAGTAGTTTTTTGTTGGTAAAGACTTTCACGCCCTGAACATGACTATATGCATGAAGCTACAACATGGTATTATGATAACATAACTCTACGTAAGAAGCTACAACATGGCATTATTATACATAACTCTTTGTAAGGCCAGCTTCAAACTATGGTGTGATCAGGTCCGGGGCTGTCTGATGTGAATCTGACAGCCCCGGAGCCGATTTTCACACAATGCAACCCTATGGTGCCGGACAGGGCCGATGGCAGCTACTTGCCATCCGGTGTTGACCCTGTCCAGCAGCATCAGGCCGCTAACGATTTTTGCCTCGGACACAAAAATGGAGCCATTGTGTCAAGGGCAACCAATTAATCAAAATCGGATCCTGCCGGATTCTCCCAGGTCCGGCGCGATCTGGCGCCCCCTAACATGAGAGTCTATGAGGCACCGATGAGAATCTGTCAGGTTCCCGGATGCCGCCTTCTGCAGTTCAGCGTGAGCTGAGCTGCACTTCAGCATCAGGAGCGGTCCCCTGTGAAGAGGTTCAGCACTATTTCAGCAGGGGACAGCTATTGAAGCTGTACTCTGCTGAATCCGGCTACAAACAGGACAGGAGGGTATAATAACCCTCCGGTTCTATTCGTCGGACCTGTCAGGCTGTGTCTAGTGCCTCCTGCAAAGCACCGGACGCAGCCTGACAGGGCAAAAAACGTGGTGTAAAGCCGGCCTAAGATAGTTACAACATGGAATTATTATAATATAACTCTACGTATGTAGCTATAACATGGTTATTATAACATAACTCTACATATCAAACTATAACATGGTATTATAACATAACTCTATGTATGAAGATATAATAAAGCATTATTATAACATGAATAGTGATGGGCGTATCCACCGATGCTTGGGATTGGCAGGTTCATCCAAACCTTTTTGTTAATTCCAAGTTCGGGGCTGGGCATAACTCGATCTTGCATTCAAAACCCTGAGCTTGGACTTTACAGTTATGGGATGGGGGCTGTAAAATAAAGCACATATTTAATAAACATTATCATTATACTTACTGGGTCTCACGGCATTCATCCTGCAGTCCCGCTATCCCAGCCACATCTACTTCCGGGAGCCGCTCATTAACTTCCAGGATACTCACTGGTCTGTCATGAGCTGCTTCAGTTCTCGGCAGTGTTCACAGTTACATCAGGGATCACCTGAGTTCATGGCTCAGCTATGAAATTGATTGATCTCTGACTGTCACTGTCAGTCTCAGCCTGCTTGTCACTCTGGACAGATGCTTGTCTGTTCAGAGCAATTAAACTGAGCTGAAACTGCTCTGCCTATGGACTAGGTTGGAGGGAAGGTTTTTCTTTATATTAAGGATGGAGTCCCTATATGTGATTTTTGTCTTTTTTCAAAGTAACAAAAAATTTCTCTTTGTTAACTTTTTTAATGTGTACTAGAAATTCATGGTGGCCAGGTCTAATTTGGCTTGACACCATGAATTTTGGGTTTAGTACATCTGAGAACACAAAGCTGGTATTAACCCCTTATTACCCAGCGTGCGCACCCCTTACCAGGGCCACGGGAAGAGTGGGGTAAAGCACTTTGAAATGGGGCTATGATGAATGCGCCATTTTCAGGGGTGGCTGCGGGCTTCGAGTTTTAAGCATGGGGAGCCTAAATTGCTTGGGCCTTACCACGCTGAGAATGCAAGCCCCAAGCTGTCTGGTTTTACATTGCTGGTGATCAAAATATGGCGGGAGCCCACACATTTTTTTAAAATATTTATTTAAATAATGAAAAAATATTGGGCTTCCCTATATTTTGATTGCCAGCCAAGGTAAATCCAGGCAGCTGGGGGTGGCAACCCATAGCTGTCCACTTATCTGCCCTGAGAATCAAAAACACTACAAAGCGCTACGCTATGATTATTAATACTGTGCCTTGGTTTACAGACCCTGGACTAGAACTATAACACAGATTTCCCAGGGAAACCTGTGTTCGGTATCTGTTCACGAACATAAGGTATTCGGTACCGACCCCGAATTTTACAGCTCTGGTTTGCCCATCACTAACATGACTCTACATATGAAATTACAACAACACATGACATTACATATGAAGCTATAAATTCATTATTATACCATGACTCTATGTATGAAGCTATAACATCGCATTATTATAACATAACCATGTATGAAGTTATAATGATACATGAAGCTATACCATAAAAATATTATTGCATAACTCTATGTATAAAACAATAACATGGCATTACAATAACGTAATTCTACATCTAAGGCTATACCAGGACATTATTATAACATGACTATGTATGAAGCTACTGTATAACATGGCATTTATTAATGATCTAGATCAGAGATCCCCAACTCCAGGCCTCAAGGCCCGCCAACAGTGCAGGTTTTCAGGATTTCCTTAGTATTGCACAGATGCTAATGTGATCATCTGCACAGGTAATGATTCCATGCCCTGTGCAATACTAAGGAAATCCTGAAAACCTGCACTGTTGGCGCCCTGAGGCCTGGATTTGGGGACCTCTGATCTAGATTATCATGTTTACGGTAAAGAAAGTTCATCAAATGTATGTGCACATAATGTATTTAGATGTAATCAATGTTTTTACCTTTGTATTTGGGTCATAGGAAGATTTATGGGACAGAGGTTGGGCCATACCATCTTTTATCACAATGCAATTGAAAATGGGGCCTGAAAATCCAAGTATTTTTATTTCATTAAATATGAGATGGTTTGGGTCTGTATAATTGCCATGTGTGACTGTCAAGGTAATAGATGTCTAAAATAATAAAAAAGGATAAGAAGATAAATCCAATGCCAAAAATATGTCAGCTATAACAAGATACATACCACATCTCTAGATTTTATAACTTTAACCCATGCATGTGGATTACAGTTCAACGTTCAGTAAATTCCAGAAAGTGTCCAAATTTCTATGCCTAAAATGACTAAAGACTTTATTAGACAATCCAGGCTTATATTTTCTAACATTTTGGATATGTTTGGACAACTATTTCACAGACATAGTTTATTTCTCACGCAAAGAATTCCATCAAAATATTGAGATTTACCACTGTATTATTGTCTATAAGGTTGAAAGTCTGGGGTGTACAATTAAACATGGGCATAATGGAGATGATAGAAGCTCCTCCTTCTAACCACCTAGATGCCATGGCTGCTGTTCAGCACCTCATCTCAGAGGTTTATCTGTTACATTCAAAGCTTTTAATGGAAGCTAGCAAGAAAAAAGATCACTCAAAAATAACCCGCTATAAAAGGTATACAGTACGTTCTAGCAAGAAAAAGTGGGGTGAAAAATAACATATTTAAATAGTTTACAAGCTGAGCCTTGCTAGCTAAAATGACATACAATTCACACACACCTGGATTTTACACAATTAAATGTCACTACGTTAGTTATCCAGAATCTTATAGTTAACAAATGACCTAAACGTGTTAAATACTGTTATAAAAAAGGGAAATTGTGCAAACTCCTCATATATCATCATATTACAGAGAAAGGAATATTTTTACCTATGTCCATGAAGATTACCATAGGTTGCTCAGAAATGACCCTTGACAATATTCAGGAAGCTAACAGTCACGTGCTTAAAATACCCCTTAATATACCTTCCTCCAAAGGGTCAAATGTCAGATAATCTCAAAGAAATAGGATACTGGATAACAAATAGGGTGACTACTAATTGTATAAAATCTATATGTCTGTGAATTTTATGTCATTGTGGCTGGGAGAGCTCAGTTTTTTAAGGTATTTAGAAAAAATTACTTTTATCTAACTTTTCTTGTTATAATTTATATCCAGAGTGTGATGACTTTTAAACAGCGGAGAGATTCTACATTGGAGCTATCTCTGATTATAATCAGAGATAGCTTCAAATGAAGAACCTCTCTACTGTGTAAAACAGCCATCACACTCTGGATATAGAGCAGCTATGTACATGAGCTTAATTCATAGAAAAATGCTATCTATCTATCTATCTACTAGAAAAAAATTCTCTGCAGCATTCAGCTACTACCAGTGATGTACATATGCTAACAAGCTATATATATATATATATATATATAAATATATATACCGTATATACTCGTGTATAAGCCGACCCGTGTATAAGCCGACCCTCCTACTTTTGCCCCCAAAACCTGGGAAAACCTATTGACTCGTGTATAAGCGAGGGTGGACCCCAGCACAGGTATAAGCTCCCAGCAGTGTGGTATACAGCATCCCCAGAGGTATATACAGCAGCCCCAGTGGTAGTATACAGCAGCAGCCCCAGTGGTATTCACAGCAGCAGCCCCAGTGGTTAGTATACAGCAGCCCCAGTGGTAGTATACAGCAGCAGCCACAGTGGTATATACAGCAGCAGCCCCAGTGGTTAGTATACAGCAGCCCCAGAGGTGTATACAGCAGACCCAGTGGTTAGTATACAGCAGCCCGAGGTATATACAGCAGCCTTTAGGTAGTATACAGCAGCCCCAGTGGTGTATACAGCAGCCCCAGAGGTAGTATACAGCAGCCCCAGAGGTATATACAGCCCCAGAGGTATATACAGCAGCCCTAGTGGTGTATACAGCAGCCCCAGAAGTAGTATACAGCAGCCCCAGAGGTATATACAGCAACCCTTAGGTAGTATACAGCAGCCCCAGTGGTGTATACAGCAGCAGCCCCAGGGGTGTATACACAGCAGCCCCAGGGGTGTATACAGCAGCAGCCCCAGGGGTGTATACAGCAGCAGCCCCAGGGGTGTATACAGCAGCAGTCCCAGGGGTGTATACAGCACCAGCCCCAGAGGTATACAGGCCCCCCCATCAAGATCCAGGGCCCCCCCCTTGCGCGGCACACCTGTAAAGTAAAATCATACTTATCACTGTCCTGTCGCGCCGTCCCGCCGTCCCGCCGCTGCCGACATGACGATCCCGGGCTTCATTTAGCGTCTTCCGGCGGCTTCCTGTGGTCGCGGGCAATGACGTCATCGGCTTATACGCGAGTCTATACGGTAAGTTTTTAAACTTTTTTCTCATATATATATATATATATATATGAGAAAAAAGTTTAAAAACTTACGTTTTTTTCAAAAAACTCAAAATTCTTATATTTTTATTTCTGAAGTTCTTAGTACACACATTGGCCAATGTCTGTTTGCTCATCAGCTGCGACAAAGTGGCATATGTACATCACTGGTAGTAGCTGAGTGCTGCAGAGAATTTTTTTCTAGTTGTTTGACCCAGCGTCCCTGCTGGCACCAGTTCAAATTATGTCTGAGTGCTGTGCAGCTTTTTCTCTTTTGTATCTATCATCTATCTATTCTATCTATCTATCTATCTATCTATCTATCTTATATCTATTTCTATATACTACAGTAGCTGTGGAGAGAAGTGAATAGACAAGCAGGGAATAGACAGCTTTGCCATGCGCACCCAAACTCACGGATCTCATAGTATTGTTGTGGCATCCCGCCATTGACAGTGCAATACTTAGTATTTTATAAACAGATCTTTTATATCAGTGTTTTGGCAATGTAATTTGTTCATACAGATGAAATTATTAATGCTACACATTTTAATTTGCCAATGTGCAATCAATCTTGGATGAAATTGTTAAGTGCAATAATTTATATTATGTCGTTTATTGTAAGAATTTGTAAGGATGCATATACAGATGTAGCAAAGGTTATCATGGCTCACAATGCGCTAAATCAAAAACTTGTCAGAAATAGATTTCCTACTTAATCTAAATAATATATGATTGCACAAGGTATTGACCAATGTCAATTTAATTGGCCAAACTATACTTTTTTCTGTGATGTTGAACTCTGGTGATGTTGGTGCTGTGTTTTTCAAGTCAAGTTAACGCTTCATACATCTGTACTTCATCAAATATTTCTTAACCTTAGACCTATTCCTCCAGCCCCAGCTCCTGCAGACCCTCTACCTACTCTGGATAGCCCGCTCAGTCAGCAACAAACTCCCATTTATCAATGAAGTCTTTATCTCTAACAAACTCTCATTCCTTGGTATCACGAAGACCTAGCTCACCCCCTCCAATATGGCCTCCCCTGCTGCACTCTCTTATGGCGGACTTAATCTTTCCCACACACCCCGCCCCTCTGACAAACATGGCGGAGGTGTCAGCGTACTCCTGTTCAATACCTGCTCATTCACCCTTATTTCACTGCCTCCCACAGCTACTCTCCCCTCTTTCGAAGCCCACTCTGTCCGCATCTTCTCTCCCTGTAACCTTCAGCTGGCCGTCATTTACTGCCCCCCAGGATCCATCGCCTCCTTCCTTAACCACTACACCACCTGGTTATTTCACTTCATTTCTGAACACATCCCCACTATCATTATGGGTGATTTCAATATCCCCATTAACACTTCCCACCCAACTGCCTCTAAACGTCTTTCACTGACTACAGTCATATGAAAAAGTTTGGGCACCCCTCTTAATCTTACTCATTTTTTTTGGTTTAATATTGGGTTTTTGCAACAGCTATTTCAGTGTGATATATGTAATAACTGATGGACACAGTAATATTTCAGGATTGAAATGAGGTTTATTGCATTAACCAAAAATGTGAAATATGCAGCTTCACCCACTCCCACACCACCTCTTTGCCCTACCTGGAACCACTTCTCTTCTCCATATACACCCTCGGCCTAGGGCAACTCATTAAGTCCCATGGCCTTCAGTACCATCTCTATGCCGACAAGACCCAGACCTACCTGTCTGGCCTTGACATCACCTCTCTACTATCCAGAATTCTACAATGCCTGTCCGCCATCTCATTCTTCATCTCTGCTCACTTCCCTAAGCTGACAAAACTGAGTTCATCTCTCCCCCAAGCCACTCTTCACCACTACCTATCCATCCTTGTCAATGACTCTTGATATTTGTAGAAAGTAGCGGAACATGGATTGGATCCAAAAATTTCCGGCTTTAATTGGTGCATCAAGTTACAGATGGTGCATGGAGGGGGGTGCTGAAAGTGCAACGGACCGTTTCGAGGTACTCCTCTTCAATGACTGCTCACTCTCCCCAGTCCCCCATGCCAAGTTTCTCGGTGTAATCCTCAACTTTTCCCTCTCCTTCAAGCCCCATATCCAGGCCTTTGCCATCTCCTGCTGACTCCAGATCAAAATCATTTCCCGGCTTTGCACTTTCCTTGACCACGACAATGCTAAAACACTTATTCATGCTCTCATCACCTTACGCCTTGACTACTGCAACCTCCTACTTACCGGCCTCCCTGCTACATCCCTTGCACCTCTCCAATCTATCCTAAACTCTGCTGCCTGACTAATCCACCTGTCTTCCCGCTAATCCCCTGTCTCACCCCTCTGTCAAGCCCTTCACTGGCTCCCCACTTCTCAGAGATCCTGGTTTAAAACACTAACGATGACATACAAAGCCATCCACAACCTGTCCCCTCCATACATCTCTGACATGGTCTCACGATACCTACCCTCACACAACCTCCGATCCTCAAAAGAGCTCCTCCTCTACTCCCCTGACTTCTCTTCTTCTCACAACCGCATGCAGGATTTCTCCCGTGCATCTGCTATACTCTGGAACTCTCTGCCCCAACACGTCAGACACTTGCCTACCCTGGGAACCTTCAAAATAACCTGAAGACCAACCTATTTGGTCAAGCCTACAACCTACAAAGAGACCCAATTCATCGCACCGTCTATAGATCGGCACTACCCCCTCCTACTGTATCCCCACCCATTCCGCTTAGACTGTGAGCCCCCGTGGACAGGGTACTCTCCCCTCCTGTACCTTTATGATTTGATTGTCCACATTTATTGTACTTGTCCTCAACTCCCCTTTCCATATGTAAAGCGCCATGGAATCTAATGGCGCTATATAAATTAATAATAATAATAGCAGTATCATTAGCCTCAAAAGATTACTGAGACTGACCTTAGATATTTATACATCTCAAACTAATGTGGACCATGCAATATCTTTATAATTAGCAGGAAGTTTTTGTTCACAGACAAATTATCTTTTTAATAAATGCATACAATATATCACATGTACTTACAGAGGTTGCTTTGAATTCATACATAGTATAAACGCCATGTTCAATCGATTCTATAAAGAAAGCAAAGTGCAATCAGTCTTTTATTAAAAGCATGATAAAATCTTGTGGCCAAGGAAAAATGAAAAAATTATATAAATTGTAATGTACTGTCTTAATGTAAAAAAGAGTAAGATTGATGTAGGTGATATTGGCATGCTACAGATAGATGTTGTTAATTTGTTAATTATAATAAATGTCCAATGCGGTCGGCAGATAGCTAATTCAGCTAACAAGAACTCCTCCTACATGTGTGTATACATATATATGCATAAATTATATATATATATATGACAAGTTGTCATTAGGGAGAAGGCGCTCCGCAAAATTTCTATTAGCTTGTCACAAAGAAAGATGAGAAGGGTTGGAATCTGTTGATATAGGCCTTTGGGAAAGTTGGCTCACCCCTCTAGGCAAATTGGATTGTCAATCTGTCCCACTGAAATCAGAGTGTTTTCTTGACATTAATCCACTATATTCTGCCATATTCTACAAAGCAACATTCAGTTTGGCAGTATTACCTCCTGTTATACATTTTGTCGTATATCACACAGTGTTCAGCACTTATAAAGTTTATAGGACCCTGTTGTACCTCCGTATGCTTCTAATTTTCTAGGGAGGGGAAATGGGATGCTGCTCTCAGCAAATGATGCAACCAACACAATACACAAAGCAGGCATAAAAATAACAATAACGTGCAGACACATATGCACTAAAATAACATAGTAAATGGCGGACATGAGTCATTGAACTTTTTTCTACATTTATATTCATTCTTTCTAGTGTAAAGATTATAAATACTTACCAATACTTTTACCATCATCCCAGAAGAGATGTCCATTGGCATTTCCTTGGGCATCTAAAGCAACTAAAAGCTTCATGGGCTGCAAGCGACTGAAAGAAATAAAATAAAGTTAAATGTACTTAAAAGGAATATATTAATTACAGTGACTTAAATGAAATATGAATATATACCTTTGTATTGAGATGAAGAAATATATTCAAGGGAGTTAATTTTTAATCCTTTTTTTTTCAAAAATCCACATTTGCCAAAATTAAAAAAAGAAAACATCCTTATACTCACCTTACCACTCACTTATTCAGCCCCTTTGCTACTCATCGATACCTGTTTAGTCCTTACGCATCTTCTGATGTCTGACACACTGAAATCTTTGGGTGTCTCATGCTCAACCAGCACTTCTAAGTTTCCTGTTGCCCAGGAAGGTTCTGAGCATATGCAAGAAGGTCATTATGGATGTAGTGATTTCAAGACACAGTGAGCTTCTGCACACTTGCACTGAAGCCTCCTGGCCCTTTCAAAAGGTGAGACTGAGCTTGAGAGACAACTTTAGTTGCAGGGGTAAGAAGAAGATATGGTGAGCACCGGGAAAGTGGTGATAAAAAACGAAGAGGTTGGAAAAGTGTGCAATGAAATAAGTACAAGAATTTGAAAAGATTTTCTTTACATATTACATTTTATGTGCTTTGAAAAAATATTAATTTCGTGTAAACTTTTACACATTATTTCAAGTAACACCAATAGACTTTAATGCAATTTATTGGAATTGTATGTGATATATCAAGATGAAGTAGCAAGTATCTGTGAATTGAAAAGAAATTGATAAACGGTTCTCTAAACATTTACAAAAAAATAAATAGGAAAATTGTAGGGTACAGTTGCATTCAGGTCCCCATAGTTTGATGCTTTATAGGACTGCGTTTTGATGCAATTACTGTCCTTAAGTTATTGTGTCCACTAGCTTTGCACATCTAGTTGCTGACATTTTTACTCACTCTTCTTTGCAAAATAGCTTGATCTCAGTGAGATTGGATAGAGAGGGTTTGTGACCATCAATCATAAAGTCTTGTCACAGTTTCTCAATGAGATTTAAGTCTGCACTGTGACAGGGCCATTAACACATATGAATATACTCTGATATATACCATTCTATTGTAGTTCTGGCAATATGTTTAGGGTCACTGTCCTTATGGAAGGTGGAATTACACCCCAGTCTGAAGCCTTTTGAAGCATCTACCATGGTTTCCTCCTATAGTTAGCTTCATTGTCTTCAAATCAACTATAACCAGCTTCCCTGTTCCTGCTGAAGAAAAGAGTCCCCATGTGTAATGGGATGGTGGATGTTTTTATGGTGATGTGCAATGTTACTTTTATACCACACATAGCGTTTTACATTTAGCCCAAAAAGTTCTACTTTGGTCTTATCTGACCAGATACCTATTTCTTCATGCTATCTGTTCCCCCTACAAGGCACATGTGAACTGATCCAATCTCATCATACATTATTTTGGAAGTTAATTTATTATAACTTATTTTAGGACAGTTTTACCTTTGATTAGTATTTAAAGCAGGAGCCTGCTGTGGCAAAATGTAGCCACCTCTGACATGAAGATTAATGTGTTCTAATGGTGCTTCTAGAGTTGCGTTGGTACCATGGTAGTCTTCTTTAACACCCTGTAAAAGAACAATGAAGTTAATATGAGATAAGGAAGACAATTTTTGAAGAAAAGTTTAAATGATATTGGTATAGTTTTCTAGCACCTTCATGACTTTAAATGTATTTCTTTAGAGAATGGTGTACGTGCATTGTGCTGGCTCAGGAGCTGAGACAGCTCTATACACAATAGGTGCTGGTTGTATTATACAGAGATCATCTATCTCTCCTTGTAGCAAACTGATTTTTATGAATGTCTAAATAGCACAAGAAGTGCAATTGGTTATACAAACTTTGGATCCGATTTATTCATACTGATGTTTTGTACACCAGTTATAATGAAGTTAGTTCTTAATTAATTAAAAGCCATGCACCTATGTAAATTAGGCACCTCTTACAAGTACTGTGTGCCTGTATTACAGCCAGAAGGTAGAATACATCTCTAACATAGCTTTTCACTACTTTAGTGATGTAAAATGTAATAAATTTCCTAGGTGAGCTTTGCTACTTTGACATTCTTTGCAATTTTGGAAAAGCTTGTTATGACTGGCAAAACAGTAAAAAAGACAATAAATTAGTGTAAAAAAAAAGAAAAGACGCTAATTTGGAAATTGACAAAAATGTTATAAGATTTTTATTTATGCCAGGATTCTGGCAAAAAAGCTTGGTGATATGAGAATACATTATTGCTAGATAACCAATGTTCGCATGTAAGTTTCATGCGTTCTCATACTTTAAATGAAATAACTGCTTGAACCTCTTCTAAGCAACTAAGTGACTAAGTGTAAAAATCTAATTTTGCATATTAGGTCCATTGAAGACCAAGAGTGTGAAATGGCTGTTGCATCTGTGTAGCACTTCCACACTCCTACAGAACATTTTGTATACAAACAGTAAACATAAATAAATATAACAGTAAAAACTGATTGGTGAATGTCACTGTTTGCCTTCTTATTTTCTGGGTTGCTTGGTATCTTAAGAAGAATAGTAGAGCACCACTGTGACACTATTTTCAACTATAGAACTCCTGCACATCCTCTAATCTATCCTAAACTCTGCTGCCTGACTAATCCACCTGTCTACCCGCTATTCCTCAGCTTCCCCTCCCTGCCAATTTCTTCCCTGGCTTCCCATTGCCCAGAGACTCCAATTCAAAACCTTGACTATGACATACAAAGCCATCTACCACCTGTCCCTTCCATATATCTGTGACATGGTCTCCCTTTACTAACCTGCACATAACCAGTGATCTTCTTAAGATATTCTTCTCTATTCCCCTCTTATCTCTCCTTCCCACAACCACATGCAATATTTCTCCATGCATCCCCCATACTCTGGAACTCTTTGCCCAAACACATCAGACTCTCACTTACTGTGGAAACCTTCAGAAGGAACCTGAAGACCCACCTCTTCTGACAAGCCTGCAACCTGCAGTGATCCTCAGTCCATCAAACTGCTGAATGACCAGCCCTACCCTCTCCTAGTGTATCCTCACCCATCCCTTGTAGACTGTGAGCCCTCAGAGACAGGATCCTCTCTCCTCACCTACTGTATCCTCACCTATCCCTTGTAGACCATGAGCCCTCATTGGCATGGTCCAATCTCCTCCTGTACCTGTGTATATCTTGTGTCATTCATAATTATTGTACTTGTCTCTGTATACCCTTTTTAACATGTAAATCACCATGGAATAAATGGCTCTATAATAATAATAATAATAATAATAATAATAATAATAATAATAATAAACAAGAATAATAATACTGTTTGGGCATAGACCTTATTCTGTATAATCAATTAAAGGCTGTGGTCAATCTCTGACTGCTGCATTTAGTTCAGACAATTTTGTCAATTTTAGACACATTTTGACCTCCAGGAATTTATCCCACAGTGCTATTAGGCTTCTATATTTTTAATCTTTTAAAGTTCATTGGAGATTGCAAATGTGTATTTCAATACTTCAATGTTACATTACATAGTATAATTAAATTAGTCAATAAACACAATTAAAATCACTCAAAACAAAAATACTACCACTAAAAGTTGAATCTCCCTATACAAAAATAGCCACCACAAGATTTTTGTTTTTAATCATTTAAGCTTAAAATCAATTGAACAAGTTTTGTTTTATTATAATTGCAATTACATGAAGAATGAAGAATGAAGAATTAAATTGACAGGTAATTTCTGGCACACAATCAACGTCTGAAATTCAAAATCCACAAAGAACGGCAGAATTTCATTTCATTAAACAATACACTGTGTCTTGAATTTGTTTCCTAGTTTTCCTGTATATATTATAGTAAAATGCATGATGTCATTAAAGAATAACAAACTATCCTCTAATAAACAAGCTCATACATGGCTACATTGATAGAAAAATAAAGTAATATTTCTCGGAAGTAGGACACCTGTTATGCTAAAGCGCAAAGTTAACCACATAAGTGTTATTTATCCCCATTTTAATAAATATGTTACCAATGTAAAAAAGGCAAAAAGAACATTTTAATGAAAAATAAATAAATAGATTCATTTAATTAAAAATAGAAAGATTTATGTAGGCTATGATTAGTAGAGCAGCTAGGCACAATTCATATAAATGCAGATGAGAAACATTGTATAGACAAAGGTTGCTCGTTTTCTGGAACAAAATAGGTAATATTTGTCTAAAGCATTCTCTTTAATAGTTATAACCAATTAAAAAAAAAATGGATGCACTTACTGTGTGGTAATCATACCAAAGTGTGTTTGGGAAATAGACGTCAACAGTTCTGGTATCCTACAATTAAGCAAAAGTGTGTAAGAAATAAATGCAGAAGACCAGTATTAATAGTGCTCTTAATATGCCCTAAATATGTAGTCACTGGACACAAAGGGCATACTTATCAAAGCTCTTCTTATAATAGATAATAATATCTTAAAAAGTGCAAGTTTATCAAACAGTTCATTCTGTTTGATACATCTATCTAGTCTATATTTATGCCAACTACAAGTTTGATTACTTTGTGATAAACATATATGAAAGAAATGAACCCATTTTTATTGCATTGTGTTGTACATTAGATTTTGCTCATTTTCCAACATGACATTCTCCTTGTCAGAAAAGATGCTGAAACTGTCTAAAACACATAGTAAATATAGTGCAGTCATGAAACAGTTTTTGGTGTAAATTACTCTAGAATATTGGTGTATTTATAGGTTGATAAATATGCAACAATGGAAAATTCATCATGTTCTTTTCTTATGTCATGCCCCTGGCACTAAAGGTACACTACATGTTCATTATAGAGCTTATTCTTTTTGGAATTATTGCTTGTTTGGAATGCATTCTGATCCCGTATCTCGAATGCAAAACAGTTGCAATGAACAACTATCACTCTAAAGGCCCCATGGCTTTCCTGAATTGTGCGGATTATCACTGAGTTTAGTATGTTCTAGGTGAACCATAATTTCTTCAATCTGTAATTAGCAACCCAGCTGCTAGACCCAGTGGATGCAAATATATAGTATTCTGTGTAAATGCAGTGTAAAGAGAGGATAGCACTCCTTTAAATGCATTGAAAAGAAATCTTGCATTAATGTGATGTATGTAATTATGTGGATTATTAATAGGTGCAATCCTACTTAAAGTGACATTTCGGTGTATTAATTAAAACTTCATTAAACCAAGTGGAACAAAAGAACAAACCAATCTTACCCAAGATAAGCATATCTACATTAAACCTGCTGACCAGGGTGGAGCCATGGTCATCACTGACCGTTCTACCTATACAAAGGCTACCATCAGCAAAGAATCAAACATGTATGTGACCATGCCCGATCATGCTCAATCTACTAACACCATACATTCCAAAACCTTAGATTTTCTAACCAAAACAAATCCTACCTTTCCAGTTTTTCTGTTCTTCAAAAAATTTATGAAAGACTAAGTAGACCTCCTGGCAAGCCTAACTTTATCCATTATGTATCTTTTTGGAAAATGTACCCCTTTGATTAAAATGACACCATCTTTTGTCTTGGACACAGGATATTAATACTTTCCATAATCTAGGACAGTTACTCAAATATACTGTACAGATTACATTTGACATGAACAATTTTATACCTCCATACAGCATCTCAAAAGTATTAATGCAATGCAGGAACTATTAAATCAGTCAGACAAAGAGCTTAGAGTAATTACCCTTTATATGGATCTCCTAAAACTTGTCCTCACAGGTAACTTCTTTATTTATAAACATACATTTCATTTACAAATCCAAGACATAGCCATGGGCTATAACAAAGAACCTTAGTACATCAACTGCTTCACGTGATCCATTGAGAAAAATGTATCTATACCGATACACTATATTGCACCCGTTGTCTAACATGGTGCAGATACATAGATGACATTTTTTCTCTATGTAATGGAATGATTGATTTCCTAGAGTCCTTTTACATACAACTTTCTACAATATTGCCATATCATGGAAAGCTACATTCTCTTACAGCAGTTTTTCTCCCAGTATTACTCTTCCTAAATCACTGAAACCACTGAAAGGCGTCTTCAAATTTTTAATATGGGAAATAATGTTAATGGCCCATCTAGTTACATCTGCAGTCCCTTTGCCAGGCAAAAACCACACCTGGTCTATGTGCAAGAGCTTTGGGGTCACTTTCTGCAGACGAGTCGCTAAGGTCTTGGCTATGATTTTCAAGTCTGTGTTGAGTTGGGAAATTGGTCTATAATTCCCTACTATGTCTGCGTCACCTTTCCCTTTAGATATAACTGTAATGATTGCCTCCTGCATTTCTGCAGGAAGAGAATAAGATCCAAGAGTAGTAGAATTAATAAGTCTGGTGAGGTAAGGTGCTAGGCAGTTCTTAAAACTTTAGTAAAACTGGTTGGGTAAACAATCAGGACCCGGAGACTTGTATTTATTAAACACATTTATAGTGGCCATAATTTCATCTTCCGTATAGAGTGAATTTAGAGTCCAAATCTTTCTTTTAGAGAGAGGGTAATTGCATTGAATTTAAAAACAAATTAATTGCTTCTGGAGAGGGCAGAATCTCTGTCAGGTTGTTCTTCAGATTGTATAATTTCTTATAGTAATCCGCAAAAACGACAGAGATGTCCTTTGGATTTTGCATACACAATTATTACAGTTTTTTATTTGAAGAATTCTAGTCTTGGTTCTAAGAACTCTAATTCTGCTTGCAAACAGTTTTGTCCGTTTGTCATTGCAGTGATAAAATTTAACTTTAGATAGTCGGATCATTTATCATAGTCAGATGCTAGAAGAGAGCGTAGGTCTAGTCTTAAACGTAGGATCTCTTTATGAATATCAGCTGTTGGAGATTCCTTTTGTTTGTCTTCTAAGGATTGTATTTGGTGAAGAATGTTTTCAGCATCGATATGTTTAGATTTCAGTCTTGAGTTAAGTTGTATTAATTGGCCCATGATCACAGCCTTATGGGCCATCCATAAAGCTGTAATAGATGTTTCTGGAGGGTCATTTTCAATAATGTAAAAATCCATGGTCTTCTGAATCACATCTTTATATTTGGGATGATGAAAGCGGTAAGAGTTAGCTCGCCAGGTCTGCTGTCCTTGACGTTGATGGAATGATGTTATTTCAAATACAATAGGTAAGAGGTCTGAAAACACTCTAGGAAGAATCACAATGGATTTAAATTTCATAAATGTATGAATATCTGAAACTACCAAATCTATTCGGGTGAAGGAGCCATGACTATTCGAGTAATGAGTGTACTCCACTAATGAAGAATTCATACAGCGGAATACATCATAAAGTTCCTCTTTTTGAAGCCACGGATCCAAAACTATATTGGTGCTTCTTGCTTTATTTGATGAATCCATCAAGCCATTCGGCACAGCATTAAAGTCACCCAGGATGATTAAAGAACCGCGTTTCACCCATCTTACGATGTTCATGAGTTTGTTCAGAAAAGATATCTGGCCTTTGTGGCATATATGTTGACTAAAGTGTACTTGTTATCATGAAGTTTGCAAGTCATGATTAAGAAGCATCCTTCCTCATCCTTGATCAACTCCATTTCCTCCAATTTTACTTTTCATTTCATTTCATTTCAAAAATTCTTTTTATTGCTTTGCAAAGATAGTTACAAACAGTTGGTTATTAATATAAGGTAAATATAGAGGCGCTCAAAATCATTTTTTATTTGTTGGGGACATAAAACATATTGCCTCTAGAGAAAAAGAAAACAATTATGTACAGGCAATCATCTTAACTTGAGAGGAATGATTTAGAAAGAACGGGGAAAGAGAATGAAGCAGAAAGAAAAGAGGGTGAGGTGGGAGTAGAGCTGGACAGGATGGGGGGGGAGTGGGTGAGGAATGCATGTGGTTGTTCAAGATGTGAGGTTGTGTCAAAACTATGTTATGGTTGCTTTGGGTAGTGGTTGTTTCTATAAAGTAACCAGGCTTGCCAATGGTCCCTAAAAGATGTTTGTGTATGATTAACTTAAGCTATTATTTCCGCCATATTATATAGTTTATTGGTTTTATCCAGGAGTTGTTGGAGGTTGGGTATTTGGGTTGATCTCCAGAAGGTTGGTATAAGTAATTTTGCTGTGGCTAGGACGCTATTTCTGGGGTTAGTACAATTTTTTGTCCTGTTATGTCTCGAATCAAACTCTCTGTTGTTTCCAGAAAGGGCATAGAGTCGGGCATTGCCACAACACGTGGAGGTACTCCCCGGTGTCTCCTCCACATCTCCAGCAGTTGTTTTGTGCGTCTGCTTGCCAGATGCAAGTTTGTCGTGGTGCAAAAAGTGCATATAAACATATTAATTTCTAACTGTACTTTAAACTGAGACATTTAGCAAGCAATTGATTAATTTTTTGAGCTACCCTGCCTTGTCACGTCATTATCAGATGGGGCAGTCCTACTCTATGTTTTTTATATACACTGTGCCATTACAGCCTCCTGAATGCATTAAAAGCATATTAAATGCACACGTACCTGAAGCATTTCTGAAATACTCCACGGCTCCAGAAGGGCAGCACAGAGAAAGGCAGACCAGGTCTGGACATGACATCCGGACATCCAGACCAGCAACCATGGATGAGGGTAGAACAGGCCCAAACATATATGCAACAATTGAGCAGAGGCTATGGGGAAGGTGTGGTCGCTGTATGTGTGTACAGTGGCCTTGATCAATCTCAATAAAGACAGATAGCATGGCATGCATAACCAAGCACACACCGCAAAAAGTGATGGTCAACCACAAACCACTAACATATTGGCGCCATGGGAGTAGTTCAGAAATGCTTCAGGCATGTGTACATTTAATATGGTTCTGCTTTTAATACATTCAGGAGGTTGTAATGGCACAGCGTATATAAAAACATAGAGTAGGACTGCCCCATCTGAGAATGCCATGACATGGCGGGGTAGCTCAAAGAATTGATCAATTGGTTGCTAAATGTCTCAGTTTAAACTACAGTTAGAAATTAATATGTGCATATGCACTTTTTGTATTGTGTACTAACCACAGGCAGCGCTGGCTTCTTCGCTTTTTTATTCTTTCTTAGTCTGTAATGTTTTGTGTTGAAGAAACTTAAAATTCTCAAGGCCCGGGATTTTTTGTAATTCTGATAACGGGAGGAGAGCTTCATCCGCAAACATCTGATCTATTGAGATATTTTCAAGCCAGTGCATGTTTCTCTATTGTTTAATAGTTTTTCTGTTATTGCTAGAACATCAAACAGTGTGAGGCGAGGGGACAATGGGGACGTCAAGTATTTGCATGTTTTCGACTATGCGTGGAGCATCGTTCGAGTGATGGGATTGTTTTGAGTTGGATATAGACTTCCATTAGTGTGGGTAAGTAATAGTGGTCTACGGGGTTGAATTGATAACCTGTTTTCGTAACCCCTTTATGTGCCCACACTGGCCCCTCATACCTGAAATATGAAGTTATATTATGTCCAGAGCTGGCCTCCTACTGAGACTGATAGGATACAGTTTAGACTGGATGGATGGTGTCCTAGCAGCCCCCCTTGCTTCTAAACCCACCCTGCTGTTTTCAAAATTTCCGCCGCTCCTCTGGCTGGTGAGGTGAGTGACAGCTGCACTCAAGCTGGTGCAATGGAGCGGGTAACAGTGCCGATGTTTTGCGAGACTTCACTAATCTTGTGAGACGTTGGCACAAACATCTATAGAAATGAGACAAATGCGCAATAGGGTCTTATCTCTATTATATAGAGGTATATGTATGGCAACAAGGGCCTGCTCACCTGATCTGGTTGTGTAACCCACAATCAGTATGAATGCTTAGTCAGTAGCTGCTGCTGGATCCACACATTAACGGGTCACTGCGGTCAGAAATCAGCAAATAAGGACGGAGTGTCGTACGATCTGCGCTGCTACCAAAGGAAGACCAGGACAATGGATCATCTGGTTGAAGTAGTTTCCCTGAGGAAGGAGCTGGGAAATAGCTCCGAAATGCGTCGGATTAAAGAACTACTTCAACCAGATGATCCATTGTCTTGGTCTTCCTTTGGTAGCAGCACGGATTGTACGACACTTCGTCCTTATATGCTGTTGGCACAAATAGGCATACCTGCGCCTGCGCAGTCCGTGCATATTGCCGATGTCTTGTGAGATTTGTGAAGTCTTCCAGACATCTGCACTGTTCAATGCACCATGATCACCCGCTCCACTGCATCGGCGCGAGTGTGGCTGACACTCACCGCTCAAAGAGGGTCACAGGTTCCCTTTAAAGTTTTATTTAAAGATAATGTGGAGCAAGTGATTATAATACATTTTCAAATATACTTTATAAGAGAACTCTGATAGAAAACTATCTTCCAGAAGATCTCCCCACTAGACTTATTTTAAATCTGACTTATGCTGGGTAGGGGGCGAGGCCTAAACAGTGTTCATATTTTATCAGTGTCCCACGTTTCATGCAGGGACAGTGTGAGCTCAAGATGTCAGCAGTGCACACAGGTCCTGTGAGATCTTATCTGACTCATCCATTCACATCTCTGCCCCTTGTTATCAGTTAATTGCACTGAGCAGTAGAGCTGATATGAATGGAGAGGAATCAGATAAAATTAACTACCCAGGAGATGTGTTCCAATAGTCTAATGAGTTCACACTGTGACTTCATGAAGTAATCTGACAATACAGATTGGCTATAGCCATATTAGACAGGCACACTGTGCAGGCTACACCCCCACCCTTTTATAGTTTTATGGCCATATTGTGTCTGTGTAAGAAATGAAAAAGGATCTCACAGAGAATGAGCTTCAGACACAGTCTAGTGGGGACACCTTGTGGAAGGTTTATGAAACATTTTCTTCCAAATTTCACTTATAAAGTATATTTAAAAGTTAATTATAATCACTTGCTCTACATTATTATTAAAACAAATTTAAATGGCAGTTATGCTCTAAAGGGAATATGTCAGCAAGATTTCATTTCCCAAACTTTTTATACATGCATACAGCTCTTTCAAGGATCAGGTCAGCATTACCATCATATTGCCAGTCCAGTACTCTGTTATTTAGACATTAGCATTTGAATTGATAGGCAAATGTGCTCTAAATCTGAAGTCTCTGTCACTCAGATCTATTCACAGCCAGCACCACTTCCCCTACTAAACTGATCGCCTCCTTGCTTTGTGATTTCAGGCAAAGGAGCCATCAGTTAAGCAGGAAGAGGCAGTACTGGGTGGGTATAGAACTCGAGTTGCCAAGATTAAGATCAACAAATTCATTTGCATATAGCTTAAAACACTCACTTCACAGAAATGGAGGAACAGACTGGCCAGGTAAAGGTATTATTTTGCTTGTCTTTCAAAAAGCTACATACATATATAAATATTTTTGGATGTGAAATCATTCTGACAGATTCCCTTTAACACAATGAAATCTTATTGGTTTATAAAAGCTGAATTTGATCACAGAAACTTCACAGATACTAAAAAGTGTTGTTATGAGAAAGCAATAGCTCTAAATACACCATACCCTAAAACATTAATGGGGTATAAAAATGCAGGGACATAAACATAGTTTGTACATGGGTTAAAGTCACACCTGGGCCCCAGAGTTTGGAAGACCAACACTATTAATGATGTCTGATAGATGGAGGCTCTGCTGGAGATTTTACCTTGGGTAATGTAAGAGAATGACCATTTCTGCAGAGGAGGTAAAAACTTTCACTGACTAACGATGTCATGAAGAAACAAGTTTACAAGAGAAACCAATAAACATTTTGTTATGTAAATGTATGTTTTAATGCTTAGCAAGACCTCGGCTATAAAAACTGCTATTCCAATGACTGGACAATTAGAGAATGGAAGGTAAGTAATTTGTTATGACAAATGTAGTTTTACTTACATTCCTAAGTACAGGGCTGATCATAAATGCTGCTCCCCACAGGAACTGTTCATAAATATCCCAAGTTTCCTTTTCTTCAATGAATCTTGAAAAACCAGATAAAAAGGTGTTATTATGTATTTTACTACAGAAAGTTAGCAATTTACCGTATATACTCGCGTATAAGCCGAGTTTTTCAGCCCAAAAATTGGGCTGAAAAGTACCCCCCTCGGCTTATACGCGAGTCAGTGCGGGGGCTGCTGTATACAGCGGTATAAAGCAGCCCCGCATCTCCAGTAATGCAGGGCCCCCCCCTCATGCTCCGGTCACCTGTAAAGCAAGTTATACTTATCAGTGCCCGCTGCCGTCCGCGCCCGCCGCTGCCAACATGCGATCCTCCATCTTCATGCATCTTCTTCCTGCTTCTGTGCGCGTCGCAGGCAATGACGTCATTACCGGCGACGCGCACAGGAAACAGGAAGAAGATGCATGAAGACGGAGGATCGGGATGTCGGCAGATGCGGGCGCGGACGGCAGCGGGCACTGATAAGTATAATTTGCTTTACAGGTGACCGGAGCATGAGGGGGGGGGCCCTGCATTACTGGGGCTGCCTGTATACTACCACTGGGGCTGCTGTATATAGGGTCCCTGCATTACTGGGGCTGCAATACCACTGGGGCTGCTGTATATAGGGGCCCTGCATTACTGGGGCTGCAATACCACTGGGGCTGCTGTATATAGGGCTGCAATACCACTGGGGCTGCAATACCACTGGGGCTGCTGTATATAGGGGCCCTGCATTACTGGGGCTGCAATACCACTGGGGCTGCTGTATATAGGGGCTGCAATACCACTGGGGCTGCTGTATATACCACTGGGGGCTGCTGTATATAGGGGCTGCTGTATACACCACTGGGGCTGCAATACCACTGGGGCTGCTGTATATAGGGGCTGCAATACCACTGGGGCTGCTGTATATACCACTGGGGCCTGCTGTATATCATACTGCTGGGGCCTGTATACCACTGCTGGGGGCTGTATACCTGTGCTGGGGTCCACCCTCGGCTTATACGCGAGTCAATAGATTTTCCCAGGTTTTGGGGGCAAAAGTAGGGGGGTCGGCTTATACACGGGTCGGCTTATACACAAGTATATACGGTAATCCCAAAAAATATACACTGGAAAATTAAGGTATATCCAAATAAACAAATCCATAACATATTAATTAAGTCTAAAAAATTACATTTTGTAGAAGAAAACACAATTAAAACAAAACAGACAGCTCAAGTACCTCCAACATGAAACTTCTCAATGAGGGTATTTTTTATAACCACTGTTATAATAAATAATATATCCTAATATAGCTATGCATACAATGTAACCAATGAGCTAGGCTTTGCTAAAAAAAGAGATTAAACATATTGATAAGAAAAAACCCTACTGTGCCAAATCAACCAAAATTAAATTGTATGCGGTATAAACAGCTACCAAGATACTAATAATAATAATAATGATCCTCCCCCCCGGTGCTGCCTTGACATTGGTTGGGGGGGCTTAACAGCTCCAGTGATGTCAGGAGCTGTTCAGGCAGTTGGGTAAGCTCAACTGAGGAGCAGAACTAAGTGCACCCAACCCATTTAACTATGGTGAAACAAAATATAAAGAAGTCTACACTAGCTCAGTTGCACCCAAGATAAAAAGGACCGAGGTGAGTGTTGAACCTGGGCACCCATCAGCAAGTGAACTACAGGAACCAGGACCCACTGCTGAGCAACCAAGGCATGGGCCTGCAGGGTCATTGCAAGAAGAAAAACAACTACAAAAGGGGCAGAAATATACAATGTCAGATAATCGAACTGTCATGAAATGGTATTATAAATCAGAGTCTCAAAAATGTGGCAATCAAAAATGGAAGTATCAGCATCGGAAAATTAAACACTCAAACTCAACCATATCTGAGCAGAGACTTGCTGATCAGAGATGATTTATAATCAGAAACAAGATGTTTGGTGAAATTGAGCTCGAAGAAATATGGGAAAGCTATGAAACAGAAGAACAGTCCACTGTGGAGGCAGCTGCAGAATATCTAACAACAACTGAGCCTAACGAGCAACTAGAATCTGAAGAAATTGTAGAAAGTTTGCTTGAGAAAACTGTAGCCATTTATGAAACATCTGGTAAATTGACCACAAGGCAACAAGAACGTAAAGTAAAAATTTTGATTCATGCCGCCTTAAAGGAGGAAAGGCTAAGATTGCCAACTTAAAAACTGTGCCCAAAAAAACATCTGGCACCATTAATGAGGGATATAAATGCAGCACTTTCAACTGTCCAGATATCATCAATGGAAGAAATAAATGAGGTTGCGTACAGTACAGCAGTGACTGTAACAGAAGAACTGGGATACAGCAAATAAATCCCTTTAGAAAAAGGATTGGAAAACCAAAATGGAAGATCAGGTTTGAGTTAAAAATTAAAGGCTTACGATCAGATACAAGCAATTTGAAAAACATGAGAGAATGAAACCTGAAAAATGGTAAAATCCAGAAATATCTGATAAAAAAATAATGGCTAAGCACAAGAAAAATTGATGAAGCACTTGAAATCATTAAGCAACAGATCAAAGCAATAGCAAGAAAAATTGAAAGATATGAATCAAGAGTTATTGAGTACAAACAAAATCAACTATTTCAATGTGATCAAAGGTGCTTCTATCAGAGTCTGAATCAGAAGGCAGATGCAACAAGTGAAAATCAGAAAAAATGGTTACAAGTCCATTCTGGAAAGATTTGTGGGAAACAAGAAAAGATTATAACAGAAATGCTGGGTGGTTAAAAGACTGTGAAAAGAAATTTTCCAACAACAAAATGGGACAAGTAGAAATAAGAACAGAAATGATGAGAGAAAGAGTAAAGAAGATTAAGAACTGGACTTCACCTGGTGTGATCAATTGCATGGATGTTGGTTTAAATATCTGACCATGGATTTAGGCTTAAATATCTGACCAGTCTGCATGCAAAATGGTCCAACAATTTAATGTTATTCTACAGAGTGGAAATATCAGTGAATGGTTAACAAGCTGGTAAATCATATTTGTTACAGAAAGATCCACTGACAAAACAAGGAAATTACAGACCAATAACGTGTTTGCCTACAATGTTCAAACTGTTGACAGGCATAATAGCTGACCAAATCTAGGATAACCTGGAGACAAATGACATCTTGCCAGTAGAACAAAAAGGCAATAAAAGAAAAAGCAGAAGCACCAAAGATCAACTCCTGATTGAAAAAATGATATTGGAGAACTGTAAAAGTCATAAAACAAATATATCTAACAACTTGGATAGATTACCAAAAAGCATTGAACTCACTGCCACACATTGGATCATCAAGTGTCTGCATGTCATTGGGGTTTGTGGAAATATTGGCAGATTCATTGAAAATGCAATGGAACACTGGAAAACTGAGTTGTTTGTGGGCTATCAAACTGCCAGGAATTCACCAAAAATGTCTCACCTGTTGTGCATGAATGATTTAAAGTTATATGGAAAGTCTGAAAGTGAAATCCAGTCTCTGACCAACTGTTAGAATTTTTAGTAATGATATGAGTATGGAGTTTGGCCTGGACAAATGTGCCACAAGCACTGAAGAAAGAGAAAATAATTGACAGGAAAGGCATAGAAATGCCTAATGGACAAACTAAGATTGTACACAGGAGAAAGGGATTATGACCATGCTCCCATTCCAAGGAATGCAAATGATTCACGGTTTTTGCAATTCATATGGTGGTTTTTATTTATCGTTTCGGGGTAAACCCCTTCTTCAAAAATACCACACAAAAAAGATGCCATATGAATTGCAAAAACCGTGTATCAATTGCATTCCCTGGAACAGGAGCACAGTCATAATCCCTTTCTCCTATACCGATCTTATACTGGGAGGACTGCTGCAGACCAAAAATAGCTTTACATCTATAGTTGTCACAGGTGATAAATGTGGTTTTGAACAACCCTACCAGGTGAGCAGTTTTACATTTCCTACCTATCCTTTATGTCTAAACAGATAAACACTATTATGTGCCATTTCCTTTTCAGTGCAATACCAATGGAAAAACTATAGAATGCCCCCAGCCTGAATCCTACAAATACCTGGACATATTACAGCTAGATAACATCAAGCATAGGTATGTGAATAATGTAGTTAGTAAGGAAGATGAAACTATTGATCTTATACTGAGCTGCTGCAAGAACATTGTGCAGACAGACTACAAGCAAAGGCATAGTACAGCTAGCTGCTCAGATGATTCACTGGAACTTGTACCACAATTACCATCTTCCTGACATAAAGCACTGTGGGATCAAACACCTGAAAAGGTCATTGAAAATGAACATGCAAAACTACTATGGGACTTCCGAATTCAGAATGACAAAGTCTTGGAACACAATACTCCGGACCTTACCATTGTAAGAAAAAAGAAAGTGTGGATCGTCAATGTTGCAATACCAGCTGATAGCAGGATTGAGGAGAAGCAATTAGAAAAACTGAGACAATATGAAGATTTAAAGATCGAACTGCACAGAATCTCGTACAACCAGTGAACGTGGTCCCAGTGGTAATCGGCACACTGGGTGCTGTGCCTACCTTGGCCTACACTTAAAAACAATTGGAGTTAACAAAATAACAATCTGTCATCTCCAAAAGGCAAAAGACCCTACTAGGCTCTGCACGCATCATTTGCGATATATCACACAGTCCTAGATGCTTGGGAAGTGTCCAACTAGTGATTTAATACAAAATACAAGCATAATGATCTTATTTGCTTTGTGTAAGGCTAGGGTTACATTAGTGCCATGCATGCGCTAAAAGCAAGCGTTTTTTTCATGTGCAAATGTTGAAAAACGCTTGCGTTAACACACCCATAGGCTCCAATGCAAAAAACGCAGTGTCAAAGTGCAATGCGTTTGATGCTAAGTGTTTTTATCAGCACATCAAAAAATGCAGTCTGCAGCATTTTTTGCAGCATTTTCAAAAACGCTAGCTTTTTTTAACATGGGGTCTATGGGAAACGCATGCGTTAATGCATCGTACATATATGTACAATACGTTAACACATGTGATAATGCATGGGCTAAAAATGAACATACATGCCATGAAAATGGCAAGGGGGAAAAAGGATCCTTTAATGCATCCTTCCAACAGATGCAACATTCCAAATGTGACCTAAGGGTACTTTCACACTAGCGTTTTTTTTAAATCGAGCAATGGAAAAAACGCATCTGCGCGATTACCGCATACCGGCTGCACTTGCGGCACAGTTGCGGGACAGTTGCGGCAAGCCCCATACAATGTATATGCGGGCTTGCGGCAGGTGTGTTTTTTTCATTGCATCTGCCGCGATTTAAAAAAAACGCTAGTGTGAAAGTACCCTAAGTCTAACTGTTGTATATGTATAATAATATTAATAATAATAATATTTATTCATTTATATAGCGCTATTAATTCCATAGCACTTTACATACATTTGCAACACTGGCCTCATTGTAGCTCACAATCTAAACATCCTATCAGTATGTCTATATAAAATATGTCAATCAAAAAATACTATTTATGATATGAAATTCCCATGTTTACCTCCATGATTAATTGCTTTCTCAGGGTCAATGAATTTGGAAGAGTTGTATACACAGTTCTAATAGTTGAAAGAGCTAGAAATAATGAAACCTTACTACTGGTCTACAGATTTGATTTGAGGTGCATTGTTTGTTCAGCTGCGGTTTGCTGACCTGAAAAACCAGCCTTAGTGGACCCAGGTCAAGATATTGTGGTTTATCCATGGATTGTAAAATGGAGACTTGTCTAGAAGCCTAACTTGCTTTCTACATCTTTTGGACACCTGTAATTTTAGGGGAACTCTTTTTCTGTTGTTAATTAAAGAAACATATAAACAAAAAGGACATTTGTAATAATCTTAAATGTATAAAATCAATAAACTGAAGCTACGTACTCATGGAGGAGTGGTCTCACCACAGTGGACCCTGTAGTATGGGCATCAAATAGCAAGGTGTATAAGTATGGCAGAAGTGTGTATCGAATATTTAGGACATCCCTTGATAAATCTTCAAAGTTTGAATCAAAGCTGACTGGATCTTGTCTCTGAAATAAAATAATATTTGTAATAATACAATAATGATTGCCTCTCTAGGTGGTTTAAGTTTGCCCACTTACAAAGACTTGAACAGTCTATAATATTAGGGATAGATTAATTTTAACAGTGAGATATAGAATATCAAAAAAATAAAATCCAGAGAATCACATTGTCTAAATTATAAAAAGGTATTTGCAATTTCAAGGTAGAAGTAAGTATTTGCTCCCCTACCAGCCATTAAGAGTTCTGGCTCCTACAGACCAGTTAGACGCTCCTAATCAACTCCTTAACTGCATTAAAGACAGCTGTCTTAAATTGTCACCTGTATAAAAGACTCCTGTCCACACGCTCAATCAGTCAAACTCTATCCTCTGCAACATGGGCAAAACCAAAGGGCATCAATCTGGGGCTTCATATAAAATCTCACCTCGTGGGGTGTCCAGGATCATGAGTAAGGTGAGAGATCAGTCTAAAACTATATTGTGAGACTTGTCAATAATCTCAAGGCAGCTGGGATTACTGTCACAAAGAAAACCATTGTGCTTGCCAACAAGGGTTTTGCCAATGAGTATTAAGTCTTGTTTGCCAGAGGGATCAAAGAACTATTTCTCTCTTCAAAATGCAAATACATTTATATACTTTAGACAATGTGATTTTCTGGAATTTGTTTGTGATATTCTATTTCTCACTGTTAAAATTAATCTACCCTTAAAATTACAGACTGTTCATGTCTTTGTCAGGGGGCAAACTTACAAAGTCAGCAGGGGATCAAATAATTATTTCCTTCACTGTACAAGGATACACATATTATTCATAGTGTGTTCCTCATTATTTATTCATTGATCCAAATAGGAATGAATTAGCCTATATAAGTAACTGAAGTATTGTACTAAAATTTCAGCAAAGTTGAAGGTAAATTTCAAAGAGAGATAAGCAACTTCAGTAAAGCAGTCAGAAATGAGGACTACATATACTATATATGTACAATATGACTGCTTACAATTTTGTAAATAAATCAATCTACAAATTTTAGAAGAGAAAGTAACATTTGCTTAATAAAGTACCATCCATCCTTTTCCATTGTGATTTCTTGAATATGGGTAAAAAGCTCCAAGTTGCATCCATCGGGCGCATAATTCATAAGTAGTGTCAAGAAAAAATCCACAAATGTCTGCTCCAGTCTATAAACACATATTAAAAAGAAAGAGGTTTTATGAGTTTATACTGTAGCATTTAAAAATAAATGCATAAAAAAATCAAAGATTAAATGATCTACTGCACCAGATGTTCATTTAAGCCCCTTTGGGGCAGTGCTGTAAAAACAGGCACCAGGTTCTCATAGTCAGGGCCAGATTAAAGTTCATGAAGTACATATTCTTTTACTAGTGGGAGAAGTAGTTTTAACTTATTCATCATACATTGGAGCCTCTACGATTCATATGAAAAGTGACTAAGCTCTTGAGCAGTGGGATCAGCAAACGACTTGATGTAAATTATATATTTAAAGCTAATAAATAAGTCAATATAATAACAAATATTACTTTCAAGATTTACAAAAGCATTTTTACTCTAGTATTTACTGAAAAGTCCAAGGCTCAATATAGAAATATATCTATCTTTTATATACACACAATACAATAACTGCTCTCTGCAATCTTAAAGGAAATCTGTCAGGTCAAAAAATCCATATGTAACTGCTATCGTTTTCTAATTTCTTGCTCTAAACTCTCTCTATTTATGTATTTCTTTTATTTAGATTTCCCTCCTATCCTCTGTAAACTTCAGATAAAGTGATTCATTTCATCTGTCACTCACAGTGAATGATCACTTAGTTCTCTGCGTTCCACTCCCCATAGAATGAATATTCATGTCACATATTCACATCACTGGTCAGGAGATCAGTGGGGGGCTGTATCCTCCTCTCTTCTCTCTTTTCAGCAAAACCAAGAGGTCATAATAAAACCCAGAATCTCTCAGCACAGCAGGGTTATCTGCTCAGAGAAACAAATGGAGTCTAGATCAGGCAGACAGATCTGCAATAGCTCTCTCCCTCCATGTCCTCAACAGAACAGATGCTGCTGAAACTGCAACCACATTGCACTGAGAGAAAAGGGAGGAAGGAGGAGGGAGGAGAGAGGAAAGAACTGCTGAGAGGGAATGCATAATTAAATGACAGTCTAACACAGCCAGACTATTCCTCTGTGAATACAGTATAATGGAGAGGACTAATCCAGGAGCTCCCTGCAGAGTCTAAAAATATTGATAACATGGAAACTACAAAGGGTAGAATAATGATTTTACATGTTATTAAAAGGTCTGCCCATGCACTATTACAAGGGTAATATTAGTAACATACTGAAAAATTACCTGACAGTGTCCCTTTAACAGGAATAGGGGAAACCATGCAAATTATACAATTGTAGAGGTCATACTGCCATTAATATGTTAATTAAAAAATGTAGATTTTTCTTCTAAAGGTACCGTTACGCTGGGAAACATCTCCGGCAATATCGCCAGCAACTCACGGGGGCGGGCACGTTTTTGGCCACTAGCCCATATCGCTGTGCTGCTGTTACACAGGGAGACATCGCTGGCAACACAGCAGCAATGTTGAAAGCAACTATCGCTGCCAGGGTTAAATTCCAACCTGGCAGCGATCGTTAACATTGGACTCAATGGGGGAAGTTGTTTTCAACATTGCCGTTGCGGTGTCACACTTGGCGATTCTGCATGATCGCCTGAGCAACATCACCTGGTTTCAGGACATTGTCAAGCAACTATTGCAGTTGATATCACCCTGTTTCATGGGGCAACTCACTGGCGATATTGCTGCAACTTTGCCACGCCTCTGAGTTGCCTGCAATGTTGCCAGCGATTTTTCCCTGTGTGACAGTACCATTAGACTGTATTCTGATCTATCCATTTCTGCAACACAATAATGTATAGGTTTTATTTAACCGCAACTTCCCTAGTCTACCCTTAAAGTATATATCTTTTCTTAGTTCTGAAAAACTTGTTTTATTGTGCATTTTGGCTAACCAGGGTCAATCCAGTGGAGTCAGGTATGTGTCTGCTGAATTCATTCAATAATCTCATTTCTTGTCAATTCCCACCTGTCTTGACCTCCTCAAGGAGGACCAGCTGATGAATCTTTCTTAGAAGCAAATATTTCTAATATTTACTATTTATTAGAGACATTGCTTCAAATTACTTACATATGAAATACCAAAAAGGCTGAAGTCCATCATGCCTAGAAAGCAAATTAAAAGTAAATTATTATATACATAAAACTTTGTAATGAAGTGTCTTAATATCTGTGATAACACTGGGGAACACAATTTTTTAGGAGTTAGGTCAGACAACTGTTCTTAAAAATTTTTGGATGCTGATCCAGAAATGATCTCAGTTTTTCTCTATCACGTCAAGTTTTTGAACTATAGGATTTTTGTCTTCTCAAAAATATGTAAACTACTGTACCTAAAAAGTGTTTTTTTTCAAGATATTGATAATTATGATGTATTGGGAGCTGCACACACCTCTCACCACACTGTCTCAGTTGTGACTACTCTTACAAGTTGCCACGTAGCTCTATATGAGTCAAATTGTAATCAGAAAACAAGTCTTATTACAGATATCAGTGCAATTGTGCTTCTCTGGCATGTAAGTTGTGGAGGAAAAACTTGACGTGCTAGAAAAAAACTGACTACATTTTTGGAATCAGCATGCCAATTTTAGTATAAATCAGCTCAAAAACCTAACTCAACAGAAAATGTTTTTCAAATTGTTCCCCAGTGTTATTGTCTGTGCATTTTTCTTGCTTTCCATGAAGGTTAGTTTTAGCATGGATAACCTAGAATTAGATTTGCAAAAGAATAATGTAGCAAAATCTAGACTAGAGTAGGAAACATCCTAAAATACTGTGGCATAAAGGGCCACAAGCTTCTGTGAAAGGATAGTACAGACGGTGAGGCCCTAACTCCTTTTCTAGTAGAACACTATAACTCTCTGGCTATTTTCCTCCATTTATTTGGAGAGTGGGGACCCCTGTGCATATTTTTACCCAATTTAAAATAGGAGTAGGCTTAGCCTGAGATATTTGATACTTAAAGGGGTTGTTTCATGAAGACAACCCCTAGTCCTTCTGCCTTCATACAGTAGAATCCTACAGTATATATTAATCTTCATCTCATTCCATTCATCTGATGTTTCACCCAACTTTGCTGTGCTATAGAAATGGTATATTTTCATATGCATCTTACTTAGGCTGGCTTCACACTGCAGTTTTTTCACTGATCGGTGCCCATCCAGTTTGTGTGCCAAAACCAGGAGAGGAACCAGGAGAGGAACTTGCAGATAAAAAGTATAATTGAAAGATTGACACCTGTTCTGAGTTTTGGAGACACTCCTGGTTTTGGCACTTAAACTGGATGGACACTGATCAGTGAAAAAACTGCAGTGTGAAGCCAGACATAGATTGTTCAGGAATGCTGTAATAAAGTCATCTCTCTGTAAGGCTTTATGATCTATTCTGGCATGCAACCATGTTTATTTGTCTTGCTTTTCATGTTCTTCTGCAGGCTTAAGTTTGTGTAATTGATCGATTATCGAGTTATATTGACCCTGATCTAAGCACAAGTGTCCTGATTAATTTAGACCCAGCCTGGGAAGCATATGATGCAGGAGTTAGCATATTATTCAGATTTGAAAAGTGCTATGCAGTTATACTGGGCAGTTAAAGGGGTGCAAAGGGTCTGAATACTTATGACCATGTGATATTTCAGTTTTTCTTTTTTAATTATGTTTGCTGAAATATGTGCATTTCTGTTTTTTCAATCTAGATGGGGTTCAGAGTGTACATTCATGAGAAAAAAATGAACTTTTTTGAATTTACCAAATGGCTGAATACTTTCTGTACCCACTGTATATTTCCCACACAAAGGGTGATCAAAGGTGGTAATTACAATTAATAGTAAACTATACTCCTCAACATTAATATTTCAACAAGAAGGAAAAGCTAGCATACTATGGAAATTATGAGATTGATATATTGTAATGATATGCAAATGATTAAACACAGCACAAAAACATGTCAGTTTGTTCAGGATCGAATATGAGCACCACCAAAAACAAGCACTTAAACCTAGTAGCAAGCTACGAGTTTGGTTGTATGAGGATTGTCATGCCATGCTCAGTGCACTTAGGTACACAAATCCTCAAGTTCCACTGTTGGCAGCTCCATTTTCAATTGCAACTTATTATATTTTAGTTCTACTCATTAGGCTGTGTGCCACAGTACAATGTCTAGGCCGCGCAGGCTGCTCACAGTAGCGTATGTAACACTCTGGAGAAATCTCCCTACCCATGGTTCCACAACTAAATGAATGTCACTAAGCTGTTATTGTACCTGGAATGAGGACTGGAGGTATCCAGCTACTTTAAATTTTGCCATTTCTATAGCATTGCAAGAGCTATGTTTCAACATGAAAATGCCAGGCTACATGTTTCCCATGCTACTGTGAGCAGCCTAAATGGTCTATATGTGCTATCATGGCTTGTAGCATCTCTGAACTTGATTCTGATCGATCAAAATCTGGGACATTATGGGTCAGAAATTAAAATGGGAACTGCCATCAGCTAATCTTGATGAATTGCAGGCCCAGGTGCAATCAACTTTCTTCATATAACCATTAAAGTGGTTGTGCCATGAATAATTGTACATTTTAATTAATAGATTTTAGAATAAAAATAAGTTCCATAATTTGATGTTTTAAAAATGTTTTTCCTGTCCTGAGATATTCTTCTAAATATGCCTCTTTTAATTATTGTTCAGGAACAGGTCAGATATACCACAGTTCCTGAGCAAGGGAAGAAGTAAAAGAATATACAAACAGTACAGCCGGGGATTGCAGCTCATTCTTCCTGTAATGAGGAACATTTCACTGCTTGCTTAAAAACTTGTTTTACATCACAGAGAGAATCAGTTGTGATCCCCGACTGTAATGTCTGTATGATATCTTACTTCCTCCCCTGCCCAGGAGCTGTGGTACATCCCACCAGTTTCTGCATGGTTGGACACATACATTACACAGGGAAACATTTGTAAGACTATTTTGGGACAAAAAAAATATTTTTTTAACACATCCAATTCTGTAACTTATTTTTATTTATATTTAATATTATTCTAAGATCTATCACTTAAAGTGTTCAATTGTTAAGGGCACAGCCACTTTAATCTGCTCCACACAGATGTCTGGTGACCATTCATGTAACTTTATTTCTATCCCCCTCTTCCTCAAGATACCTGGATCATTATTGTAATAAACCCGTTTACTTTGTATAACCCCAATCCCGATACAGATTGTAAACTCTTTTGAGCAGGGTCACCTTTATTTTTGCCTTAATTATTGTATTGTACTTTTTACATAGATTCTATGCTTATTGTATTGTATCTAATTACTGTACTGTATTTTTTACATTGTTTCTCTGCTTTAAGTATTGTACTTTTACATTGATTCTCTGCTTAGTGTATTGGATTTTTTACATTGATTCTTTACTTTAATTACTTAGTGTATTGTATATTTTTTATTGTTACCTATGACCGTTTGTATATCACTGTATTGTAAAGCACTGCGGAATATGTTGGCGCTATAGAAATACAGATTTATTATTAATAGCCTCTCTGGTAGCATGGCAAGGTGTATAATTGCATTTCTGCACTTGGCACTCATACTAGCTACGAAATAAGTTGAGATGTTTTTTGTAAATATTATTTCCATTTTATCATTTACCAATCCTTTTTTTTTCAATAATTCTGTGACTTTTTCTACTTGGTGTTGGGCTTTCAATGTTTAGAAGTGAAGTATATACCGTGTTTCCCCGAAAGTAAGGCCCCCCCGATTGTAAGGCCGCCTAGGGGTAAAGGGGGGGCCTGCTAATGTAAGGCCTCCCCCGATTATAAGGCCTTACAACCGGGGGGCCAATGTAAGGCCCCTAGCGGAGGGGGGGGGGGAGCGGGAGCGGGTCGCACGTCACGTGTGCCCGCTCATTACATATGCACTGCATCCCCCGGTCATGTCATCGCGACTGCGACCGGCCGGTCACATGATCCGGGAGACAGCTGAGGACAGAGGACGGACGCGCTGGCTGCTGCAAAAAGACCCTGGAGGGTAAGATGTCTGCAGCAGCAGCGGTGGGGGCCTCAGAACAGGGGGGTAGTGTGCCAGCAGGAGGGGGCCCATATATACCGTATAATGCACTGCTCCCCCTGTCGCTGATTGACAGGGGGATGCAGTGCATATGTAATGAGCGGGCGCACGTGACATGCGACCCGCTCCCGCAGTGTCCCAGCAGGAGGGGGCCTGTAGGCCACACTGCTGGGGCACCCAATGTAAGACCCCCCCCGAAAGTAAGACCGGGGCCCCCAAAAAAATGTAAGACAGGGTCTTACTTTCGGGGAAACACGGTAATATAGTAGCAGTATTTTTGTGTATATAACTATCATTTTTAGGTTACCCAGAACCAGGTTGCACATTCAGTCTGATATGTGGACACCATGGTATAAAGAAGGAGAAACTGAGCAGAATGTTATAAAGGTTTAATGAAGAAGATTCTATATCAATTGCATTTTATTCATTGAAATCCCTGATGCTTGTATGCATATGAGTTCAGTGGATGTACTACTCAAAGATTGATGGCTATTTGTGTATGCTCAATCATACAAAGAAATCTGTCAATAACGGATTAGGACAAACCACTGGACTCACATGCATGCGAAAAACAGGAATTTCAATTACATTTTTCCCACAAACATGTATGCCAATCTAGTCATCTTCTCCTGCTCTATAACATCTTGATTGCAGATCAGATACCATTTTCAACATGAAAGGTAATAATATTATGAACAGCAAATAGCAAGGTGGTTAACACAGTAGCCTTGCAGTGCTGGGGGCCTACATTCAAATCCCTCCAATTGTTCTCCCCATGTTTGTATTGACTTTCCTTCACACTCCAGAAAAATCTTGATAGGAAATATAGATTAAGAGCCCCATTGAGGACAGTGAAGTCTGTAAAATGCTGTTCAATTTATGGTGCAAAATAGGTGAATAAAATAAATATCACAAGATATTAAAGAGATAAGAAAACACAAGTGTAATAGATACATATTTTATAATAATGCCATGATACTTACCTATAATAGATTTATCAATTTGATCCCAAGCTGCTGTGTTATCTCCAAGCCAGTGACCAACCCATTGTCCAGATGTTGGATATGTAGAGCGAGAGATGACAATTCCACGTTCTCCTGTGATGCGGCGAAGAGCGCTAGACAAAATAAGGATCATTTTACTTTTACATTCTTGCTATCTAAATCTAGAATTTACACCGATTTTATCAATTTTTAAAGTTAAAATTACAGTCCCGAAATAAACCTGTTATTAGGACAGACATCCTAAACTACATCAAATTCACAGTTACGCAAATGTGGTAAAAGGGGTGTCTGAATAAAGTACTTCCCTATACTATTTACCAATTGTAATATGTGCTATGGTGTCAGCAGCTAAAATAGCCCCTTAAACGTACCATTTTCACTGAAGTTGTTTTTCTTTTAAAACATGTATCACTTATCTACTGTTGTCTCTGCACCATAGTAAAATGTTTGAAAGGATTGGAGTTTGAGCATTTAGTGCTTATCAAGTCAAAGCATGACCTCCATTAAAATTTTTATTTAATAATAACGAAGCTCAATTGATTTTAATAAACTTTAAAATACAGTTTATCAGGAAATTCTGCTTAAAAACCATTCATAAACCTTCCGCAAGATGTCCCTACTCCACTGTGTCTGAAGCAAACATATGTTCATTCTCAGTCAGATCCATCTTCACACTGAATATGACCACATGTCCATATAAAGGTAAAGGCAGCATGGCTATACAGTGTGCAAACTCCTGACGGCTGCTGGTGAGGACACAATGTATCAGATTACTTCAGGCTACAGCACAGTGCTAAGCAAGGTCAGAATGTCAGGATCACTGCAAACTCCTTTTTCCTTGGCGCAAGCATCTGATCTGCATCTGGCTGCACACGGCTTAGTCAGGATCTCTGGTAACTCCTTCTCTGCTGACACAACACACTGCTTCCTATCAGCCTGCTCTCAGAAGCTGTGGAAATACACACACAGTTCTGGTAGACACTGAGTGATGCTGGCCACAGCCACACAGCCACACAGCCATAAACTGCAGTTTTTAAAGAGCGCAGAAAAATGTGAGAAAATAAATCATATGGCACAAAAAAGCATTATCTTAGCTGCTATGTGACCCATCATTAACAACCAGTGCAGTATCGTGCTTTTTTTGTCAATGAAATGACATTCACACTTTAAGTAGAGTGGCAGTGGTTATGTTCAACTATTTTTGTATTAATGCTTGGTCATTTGGGTGGTACCATAAGTCAGTCTACCAGTTATCTAATATTTATCCAGGGGATAGATTATTAATATTCTCCTTTAAATATAAATGTAAACTGTATTTAGAATAAATGCTTACTCATATGTTGGTTTCGAGTGTGACCATCCATATAAATTATGGACATCATAGTGGCTCACAGGAGTTCCATCCGGAAGGTACTGTTGACTCTCCATACACATAGTCTTATGTTTTAATCCTTTATGACGTTCAGTTAATGATACTAGAGAAATAAAGAAATATGTGCCACCTGAAGTAATTTTGTTATAATTTGTGCAGTTCATGTAACTTTTTTCTAATATTTGTGACAACATTAAATACATAATTTTCCAAATACTAATAATTTCCTAAAGGTACAAACTGAGTAAAACGAATACAGTATATTTTGCATCCTTGATTTCCTGTGTCAAAACACTCCCTGTCTAGATTATGAATAGGGGGATTCCCCTGGGTACTCTTGATTCATCCCACACCAAAAGACATACTGATAGGGAATTTAGGTTGTGAACCCCAGTTGGGACAGTGACAATAATGTCTGAAAATATCTGCACTGCAGATGTTGCCACTATATAAGCAATAATAAATAAGAATTATTAATAATAATAATAATAATAATAATAATACATATATTGTTTGTTTCAAAGTAATTTTTAAGTAAACTTTATGCCTTCTTTTCTAATCAATACAGATAGTCAAATACTACATTCATTTAAAGAGATGTAAAATACTAGATGGAGACCTGATGCTATTGCATCCGGAGGGCGGTGACTGCACAACGGGGCAGGCTCTGTGGCCATCGCCACACCGGCCGTGCACTCTCCAACTGCCCGTTCTCTCTTTACCCATGTGCTGTCTCCATACTGGCTCATATGTTAATGAAGTGGGGGCTACTGTTACTAGCCCCCTGGGTGTTCTCTTTCTTGCTTTTTCTCCTGCAGTGTTTATCATGCCCGGAAGGGTGTGATATTGAAGTTCCAATACACGCCTCAAGCCTGCCACGGAGCCATCTGTAGCGTACCGGGTATGATGCCGAACACGTAATTTCCAGTAACGCACGTTCGCTACACCTAGAAGCTGTATGGCTGACTTCAAGCTGCGCTTTGCGCATGCTCTATGGAGCACATTACGTCAGCTCATCTGTGATCACAGTGATAGCTTGGGGTGCTTTATCTAGGTGATAGGTTCACTTTAAATAAATAATTTTAAAAAATTGGCGTGGGCTTTGCTGTATTTTCTGTTGCCAGCTAAGGTAGCCCAGGCAGCTGAGGGTTGGAATTCTCAGCATGGTAAGGCCCAAGCATTCTGGGCCCCCCACGCTGAAAATTGCAGCCAGCAGTCACCCCAGAATTGGTGCCTCCATGAGAAATGCCAAAACTGGCGGTTACACCGCTCTTCCAGCTGCTATATAGCGGTGACAGACTGGATAATAAAGGAGTTGATGTCAGCTTTTTTTGGCAGTTGACGTCAAGCCCTATTGCTAATGTCAGCCATCAGTATGATAGCTGGCCTCAGCAATACTTTCAGTAGAGAGAAAAAAAACACAGAGAGAGAGAGAGAGAAATCTTTTATTACATATAAAACAGAGACACCTCATTATCCACTTTATTAGCTCCCACCAAGTTCCCCTTCAACCTATTCCTGTAATCTTGCAGTAGAGTGGTGTGATGTGTTCTTTGTGTACCTGAGTGTCCAAAAGTGGCGGCCAAGGGAGTAAGTGTGCATGTGTGTACATGTGTATGTGTGTGTCCCTGCCACGTGACCCAGCATGTGTTTATCTGTGTGTGTATATGCGTGTGTGTCCCCACCACATCATGTTACCTGCCGCCTGTGTGTATATGTGGACCCACTGGATCATGTGACACACCGTGTGTGTGCCACCATGCAAGTGTCTATGTCTATGTCCCCGTGCAAGTCATGTGAGTCGCCGTGTGTGTGTATATGTGTGAGTCCCCACCACGTATGAATATACATGTGTATGTGGACATAGTGCATCACGTGACTGCGCGTGTGTATATGTGTGTGTCTGTATGTGTGTGTATGTGTATGTACCCAGCACCTCACATGACCTGCCACATGTGTATGTGTGCATATATTGGTTGTGTGTAACGTGTCCTGAAGCATGTGTGTATATGTGTGTGCTTGAGTATGATTTGAATGTGTGAGTATATGTGTGTATATATGTGTATGTAGTCATTTACTGCATTTGTCTATATGTCTGTGTATATGTGTACAACGTAACTCACCATATGTGCGTATATGTGTATTTGTGTGTATGTATATTTATGTGTCTATATGTGTGTATGTACAGTACATGAGTATATATGTTTGTATATGTTTATGACGTGACATGGTGGGTCATGTCATAGACATACATATACACACATGTATATACACATGTACACACACATATACACATACACACATGTATACACACATAAATACAAACACACAATGTATACACACATGTATACAGATACACAGCCATGTACACCCACATACAGACACACAGACATGTATGTAGTAATGGATCCGGCACCGGACACTTCTCCAATATTCAAAATTTATTCAGTAATATTCATAAGATCCAGTCCGTTGGAATTTGGTGAGCACGAACAAACCCCCTACCCTTTTCCTCCTTTAACACAGACATGTATACACATACTGACACACACATGCACACACACATGCACACACAAATGTACACAGACACACATACATGTACACACACATGTATACAAACACACACGTGTAGACACATGTATACAGACACACACGCATGTATGCACATGTATACAGACACATACATGTACACACATGTATACGGACACAAACATATACAAACAGGTCTACAGACACAAACATATACAAACAATTATACACACATGTATACAGCCACATACATGTATACACATGTATACAAACACACACAGGTACACACAAGTATATGCACACATGTATACACACATGTACACACACATGTATACAGACACACACACATGAACACACATGTATACAAATACTTTATACAGCTTCATACAGACACACACTCATGTATACACACAGATATACAGACACACATGTACACACACAGGTATACACACACATGTATAGAGAAACACACATGTATACAGACATACATATGTACACATATATTCAAATACACACACATGTACACACACATGTAAAATGCACACATGTTTAAACACACATGTACACAGATACACATGTATACAGACACACATATGTATTCAGACCCACACATGTATACACAAAGGTATACAGACACACATGTATACACACAGAGGTATACACACATGTATACAGATGCACACATGTATACAGATACACACATATACAAACACACACATGTATACACATACACAGGTATAGCACACATGTATATACCCACACACATATGTACACACATGTATACAGACACACACATGTACACATACACATGTATACAGATGCACACATGCACACACATGTATATACTCATGTACTCACATGTATAAAGACGCACACATGTACATACATGTATACACACATATACAGACACACATACATGTATACACACATGTTATGTATACACACACAGACACACACACACACTTACACATACTAGTCTCCCCATCCCGCCGGTCTCACCTTCCTGCCGGCATTACCTGATTCTCTGATTATGAAGGACCTGAGTGTGCCCATCAGCCGGGAGTACAGCGATTGATATATTGGAAGACCCGTCACTTGGGTATTCCAATATGGCGTTCGGCGTACTTCCGGCGCAGTGCATTGTGGGATTCGGACACATCAAAGTAAAGTGGATATCATGTCATCGTAGGGCACGTATATATTAGATTTACATCGTTGCTAAATGTAAATATTTGTATTAGCTATAAATATTAATACCTGGCACATAGGGAGGATTGTTCAAGGTGTCATCTCTGCAACCATTTGTATGTCCATCCACAAAGCTAGCTGGTTCATTCATGTCCTAAAATAGATTCAATGAGAAAAGTCACCTAATTGACTATTTGTATGTAGAGTCATATGACAACTGAAAGATATTGTGCTAACTGTATGGCCATATAAACAATACTAATTTAAGAGATTGTGCACTGCTTTAAGATTGATGGTCTTTACTTAAGATAAGTCATCAATGTCTCATTGGCTGAGGCCTGGCACGTGGCACTCCTATCAGTTGTGTCTGTAATAATGTACTTCCTGGTTGAGTGCCTGCATTCATAACACTACAACATTTGTGCTGTGCAGAGTGGTGCTGATGCACTGGTCTTTACAGCATGAGCGGTCAAATAATTGCAGCTTCAAATCTCCTAAAGGTAGTGTCACATGTGGCGATCTGGCCTGCGATGTCGGAAGCGATGTGCAGGTGCACGCTCGCTTCCGACATCGCAGGCCAGCTGTCACACGGCACGACGTTGCCGGTGACGTGGCGGCGATGGCTCAGGAACGCTGCGATATAGGCTGGATCGCGCCGCCAACAGTGTCAGATGGCGCGATCCAGTCTAATCGCTGGTCACAGGTTGACAGGTTTATGAACATGTTCATAACCTGCGACCAGCGATAATTTGCAGTTGCACTTGCAATATCGCCCGCGAGATCGCTGATACGTCACTTTTCGGCGATGTCGCGGGCGACATCGCCACGTGTGACACTACCTTAAGGAGACTAGTACAAACATTAAAAGTGAAGAAAAAGGTTTTCAAAAATGTGAAAAAAACAACAAAAGTTTAAATTACCTCTATTTTGCTCCATTGAAAATAAGAAAATAAAGAAAAATTAAAAGCCACACATTTTCCTGAAAAATGAGACTGTTGTGGGTCTTGGAGAATGGTGATAAATGCATCATTTTTTTATTTTACAAATTTCTGATTTTTTTTCACCAATTAAACAAATAAAAAGCTATACATGTATGACATCTCCAAACTTATACTGACTTTGGGTGTCATATAGCATGGTTAGTTTTACATAAACATGATAAATAAAAATCCGAAAAAACTATTGGGGAATTGCACTTTTTTTTTTGCAATTTCTCCATACTTGGATTTTTTTTTCCCATTTTCCAGTACACTATATGGTAAAATGAATGGTTTTATTCTTCAAAAGTACAACTCATCACACAAAAAATAAGCTTTCATATGGCCTTTATTGATGGCAAAATTAAGAAGAAGAGGAGGAAAAATAAAAGTGGGGAAAAAAAGGGAAAATGCAAGGTCATGAAGGGGTTAAAGAGGTTATGCCCTGTCAACAAGAGTATTTACTAACTGAGTTCATTATAGATAAAAAAAGAAATAAATAAACCCTGCACTTTACTTACTCTCCCCGGGTCCAGCTCTGTGTCACTGGTGCTAGACCGGTGATTGTGTAAATGCTGCAGCAGTAAGAGCACTAGAGCCAATATTTGAGCTCACCAGGTCTGCCGATGTAACAGCAAAAAACACATAAATCAGTGATTGCCTGCAGCCCTATCAAAGTGACAAATCCCCACTGCAGCCAAAATACAGGGACAAGGGGAAACAAAAAACTCAGTGCTGGACCTGGGAACAGTAGTTAAAGTGAATCTGTCACCGTGTTTTTGCCATTTTATTTGAGAGCAACATAATGTAGATAGAGACCCTGATTCCAGTGATGGGTCAGTCACTGAGCTGCTTACTATAATTTTGATAAAATTACTGTTTTCTCTGCTGCAGATTAGTAATGAGCGAATTTTACATTTGACAAGAACCCGGCCAATTTGATTAGTCACCTCGAAAGCGAATGTTTTGATGGAAATTCAGCTAATGTTCAGTAATTCTTCAGATGGGTGTGTAGCTTAACATAGGACAGAAACACTTGTGCAAATGCACTAATGCTTGTGTTCTATGTTATCCTACACACACAGAGACACACACACAGATCATCTTACTGTGTCTCCGCTGCTTCCTTGCACCAGTCCATTTTCCTGTATCCTTCTCACTTCCGCATCTGTGCTGGTGGTGAATGATGTGCGCTGTCAGCTGATCTAATCATTATAGCAATCGAATCACATGACCAAATAGTGTTAGCTGATCTGGCGGTGATTGACATTCGAGGTAGCTGATCTGGTTACCATAGTAATCAGTTCACATGACCAGATCAGCTGACTGTGCACGTCACTCACCGCCAGCGCAGATGTGGAAGTGAGAGGGATGCAGGAGGATAGACCTGCGCCAGCAAGCAGTGGAGACATGGTAAGATGATCTGTGTGTGTTTGCCCGTGTTTGGCAGCTTCCGAACACCTTTAAAGGTGTTTTCTATGTATGAAAGTTGCCTGCGATTGATTGAAAACTTGTTTGGAAAATTTGGCGAATGTTCATCAAATTATTCGATGAACAATCCACACCAGGCCAAGTTGTCCTCTAATGATAATGTGCAGTTGATTAAACTTTGATTTTATGAGCAGACCAGTAAGCGATACACACTGGAATCAGGATCTTTGGCCTTACATTATTCTACTCTAAGATTAGGTGACAAAAACCTCTTGACAGATTCCTTTTAAATTGAAGGTTATTTTTTTAACAATGAACTGAACGGCAACAAATATTTTTCTAAAAAAAAAACTACCCCCCTCTGCTACTCTTTCCTCTTTCGAAGCCCACTCTGTCCGCATCTTCTCCCCCTGTAACCTCCAGCTAGCCGTCATCTACCACCCCTGGATCCATCCCCACCTTCCTCGACCACGTCACCACTTGGCTACTTTACCTCCTCTCTGCTGATATCCCCACCATCATTATGGGTGACTTCAACATCCCCATCGACACCACCCACTCAACCGCCTCTCAAATTCTTTCCCTGACCTCCTCCTTTGGGCTCTCCCAATGGTCTTGCTCCACCACCCATGAAGGTGGCCACACGCTGGACCATATCTTTAACCGGATTTGCTCCCTCACTAATCTCTCAAACTCATCCCTCCCCATCTCTGACCATAATCTACTGACCTTCTCCTCCCTCTCCTCACCTACTACGCCACCTCCTCTCCGCAAACTCGATCACCCCCGCAGAAACCTAAAACACATTGATCTACACTCACTCTCTGAATCCCTCCTCACTCTCACTGACAAAACATCCATACATGACACAGACACTGCCACCACCCTTCTACAACACCACGCTAACCGAGGCTCTCGACCTAGCGGCACCCCTCACACACCACGCTCCATGCACTAACAGGCAACCCTGGCACACCACCCTCACTAAAGACCTGAGATGAGCATCCAGGGTAATCGAGAGGCGATGGCAAAAAATCACATTCCACTGAGCACTTTGCACTGTTCAAACAGTCCCTCATCGCCTTCAAGAATGCTCTTGCTACCACCAAACAAACCTTCTTCTCATCCCTAATAACCTCCCTGGCCCACAATCCCAAACAACTTTTCAAAACCTTTAATACCCTACTCTGCTCGCCCGCTCCCCCTCCATATCCCTTTATCTCTGCTGAAGACTTTGCCTCCTTCTTCAAAGAAAAGATGGACAGAATCAGAGGCAGCATTGATCCACTGTCCCCACCGACTCCCCTCTCGCCTATACTGCCCTCTCCTTCCTTCAACTGCTTCCCCCCATAACTGAAGACCAGCTCTCCTCCCTCCTGTCAAAAACACACCTCACCACCAGCGCCCACGACCCGCTCCCATCCCACCTCATTCCCAACCTCTCCTCCGTTATCATCCCAGCCCTGAATCATCTTTTCAACCTATCACTCACAACTGGCACCTTCCCCTCAGTCTTCAAACACGCCTTAATCACACCCATCCTCAAAAGACCCTCCCTTGACCCCACGGCTGTCTCCAACTACCACCCCATATCTCTACTCCCCTTCGCCTCTACTTAAACAGCACGTCCACTCTGAGCTGTCCTCTAACCTCTATTCCTGCTCCCTCTTTGACCGCCTGCAATCCAGCTTCTGACCTCTCCACTCCACTGAAACAGCACTGACCAAAGTCACCAATGACCTACTGACTGCCAAAACCAAGCGTCACTACTCTGTCCTCCTCCTCCTTGACCTGTCCGCCGCCTTCGACACTGTTGACCACTCCCTTCAACTTCAGATCCTGGAATCTCTTGGCATCATGGTCCTTGCCCTCTCTTGGATCTCCTAATACATAATGGATCGGACCTTCAGCGACACCCACTCTCACACATCCTCCTCAGCCTAGCCCCTGTCGGGGTCCCCCAGGGCTCGGTTCTAGGACTGTTACTCTTCTCAATTTACACTCTCGGCCTAGGGAAATTCATTGAGTCCCATGGCCTCCAGTACCACCTCTACACTGACAACACCCAAATCTACCTGTCTGGACCTGACATCGCCTCCTTACTATCCAAAATTCAGCAATGCCTGTCCACCATCTCTTCCTCCTTCTCTGCTCGCTTCCTTAAGCTGGACATGGGCAAAACCAAATTCATCATCTTCCCCCCAAGTCGATCCCCCTCACTACCTGACCAATCCATCGTCATCAACGACTGCTCTCTCTCCCCAGTACACCACGCCAAGTGCCTCGGGGTTATCCTTGATTCTTCCCTCTCCTTCAAGCCCCACATCCAAGCCCTCACCACCTCCTGCCGACTCCAGCTCATAAACATCTCTCGGATCCGCACTTTCCTTGACCACAACACCGCTAAAACCCTTATTCACTCTCTCATCATTTCCCACCTTGACTACTGCAACCTCCTGCTCACCGGCCTCCCGGCTACCTGCCATTCACCTCTCCAATCTATCCTGAACTCCGCTGCCCGTCTAATCCATCTGTGTCCCCGCTACTCCTCTGTCTCCCCCCTCTGCCAAGCCCTTCACTGGTTCCCTGCTTCCCTGAGATCCCAGTTTAAAATACTAACTATGACATACAAAGCCATCTACAACCTGTCCCCTCCATACATCTCCAACATAGTCTCCCGATACCTACTCTCATGCAACCTGCGATCCTCCCAGGAACTCCTCCTCTACTCCCCCTTCATCTCCTCTTCGCACAACCGCATGCAGGACTTCTCCCGTGCATCACCCATACTCTGGAATTCACTGCCCCACCACATCAGGCATTCCCCTACCCTGGGAACCTTCAAAAAAGGTCTGAAAGCCCACCTCTTCCGCCAAGCCTACAACCTACAATGAGACCCGGTCCACCGCACCGCCTCACGACCGACACCTCCCCCTCCTACTGTATCCTCACTCGCCCCTCATAGACTGTGAGCCTCGCGGACAGGATCTTCTCCCCTATTGTATCTGTACGTTAGAATTGTCCACAGGCATTGTTACTTGTATTGTTACAATGTTACTTGTCCTAGTCTGCCCTATTAATATGTAAAACGCCATGGAATATTATGGCGCTATATAAATAAATAATAATAATAAAAAAATAATAAAAAGCTAACTCCTTTAAATCATAAAATTATGTCTAAAAAAGTGTTATACGCCATGCTCAGGAAACACTTCACCACTTCACCAACTCTAACAAGTAGTCAAGCAAAACAATCTGCACCAACTGGTAAAGCGGGGTGAAGTACAGTACAGTTGTGCTCAACAAGACTACAGGGCTATGAGCTTCCTACTATGTGCAGATGTGGTGAGCGTCTTTTGTGATCAGTAGGCACTGTGACATCATGATGTTATGGTGGAACAGACACACATCTTTATGTAGTTGTGATGCCCTAGGTATTGCATTGGGCAGCAAAATGTTTAAGGCTTAAATACTACCAGGCTTGCAGAAAAAGGCTTGACAGAGTACTGACAGAAACGTTTAAATTTTGTAAAGAAGATACTTGCACAATGCAGATGAAAATAATATACTATTTTATATATGAATTAACTTAAAATGATGTGTAGACCAACCATGGTTATGTTCTGCTATTCCTATACTGTTTATTGGCTTTTAGTACATAACATATTAAAATGCAAAGATTTATTATAATTTACAATATTTACCTATATAGGTCGAAATATTCAAGCTTTTGTTATTTTCATTTTAATAATGTATTATTATTTTTAACATACAATGTTTAGATCATTTGGGAACTTGATGATCATTTTACTTTTTCTGCATTATCATTTTCTGTTAATCTAATTTAGATGCTCTTAAAGAAAGCTTTTATCAGAGGATTACAGTACAACTTCTCATCCTCTAAGAACATCAGACTAATTAGAGCAAATGATACAATTGAGGGGGCGTTATGATTTATGATATAGAATTCTTGAAATACTGAAAAATGTCTTATAGAAATCAAACATACAGAAATCTAAATCCTGCCACTGTTTTTCCTATTACACAAAATAAAAGATTATATAAGGCTTCATGCACATCTACGGTAAGTCATGGTTTACTTTGGAATGAAACAAACATTACAAGGACATTCAGAAAACTCAGCAAAATAGCAAAAAGTTCAGATATCCATTGCCTTTAGGAGAACACAGCAGGCCCCAGTCATAAAGGCAATGCATGTGCATGATACCGCTGCAGCAATCACTCTCAACCTGCCATGAAATGGGGGAGATGATTGGTGCTATTTTATATGTGCACAGATTAAGTTTTTAAAGGGCATCAGTCACACATGCAAGTATGATGCAGAGTGTCTGAATGCACCTTATTGGTCACACCATAAAACTAGACCAGGTAGACTGCCCAGCATTGCATATAAACACCACACAGGACAGACACCACAAAGAGCCTGGCTGCATCCTGCATAAAGATAAAAAGTGCAAAAAAATTATAAATAATAATGATTGGCCAATGGAGTAATTAACATAATGGGCCACATGGGATTGTGGGTCCCTTAAAAGAGTAGTAAGGTTTTTCAGTCAAATGATTTAATGGTGTTGTTTTTAACCTATAGGTAATGATATTTTTCATGAGGTAAATTATGTATAAAGGGCTATGCCCTTGAACCTTAGCAACAGAAGATGGAGGATGGTCTTTGGACAAGCTGTCTGATTGGACATTGGATCTTATTGGACGCTGCACCTGGCGGGAATTCGTACTATATATAGCCCCTCAAAGGCTGTGGGAGATCATTCAGCTGGTCAAGCAGCCTGAAGAACAACAGCATGGATGACCTCCTGGAGCTTTTTAGGAACAAGGTGGCTGCTGGGGGAAGCCTAGAGTGGCTTAAAAGCTGTTTGTCTCCCCCTGCCCCTGCTAGGGAAGTACCTGTCACTGGTGATGTGCCCCCTGGTCTGTCTGCCAATGCTTCTCCGGCTCCTGAAGCAGGAATGGAAGAGGAGCCCATGAGACATGAGGTGAGGAAGAGAACACCAGGCTCTGTCTACTCCCCACCGGTTTCTCCAAAGCAGAAATCCAAGGCCTACAGGAAGTCGGTGTTGGTAATGAGATCCAGCCAGGTGAATTCCCAGGGCCACAGCAGGAACATCATGAGATGTCTGGCCTCCATCTCACAAGATCTGCTGCGGGACGAGCTCTGCTGTGAGATCCGGAGAGAGCGGTGTCTCCAGGCAATGGGGGCACTCTGAAACCCGGGAAGGACTATTGGTGCAGCAAGTAGCGGTGCCTACAGATGGCGGGGGTCGGATGTCATCTCCAGTGCGACCAGGGGTGAGAGGCGGCCCTGATGATCCTGCTACTGCCTGCCCCCACTCTATACCCCCGACTGCTGGCTTCTCCGTGGCTCCAGCCTGGATATCTCCTACAGGAGTAGGGGATGAATACACTGACACCCACATAGACCTGAGGGAGGAGGACAGTGGTTGGACGCCGGCAGCAATCCTCATTGCCCAGGAACTAGAAGTGGACATGGAGAGCACATTAGTGCATATGTGTGGGGTGGCAGGGTGGTGGATAGCGATCTGCAGGCTTTCTCATATTATTCTGCGGTTCTTGGGGAAAAAGAACCAGCGTTATGGAGTGGTTTGTTTCAGCATGTGGATATTGTCCTTGAGACCTACAAAAATTTTGGGGACTCCGCATGGATTACCTATGATGAGTGTTTTTGCCAGAAATTGGCGGTTCATCCTAATGTAGTCTGCGGCATGAAAGATGTAGGCATTTGGATGAACCTCATGTTGCGCAGAGACAGTCCTTTCAGAAGTCTGCTACAGTCCAGGTCGTTCGCCAAGGAGTGTTTTTTCCTTCCACGAGTCGGCCTGTAAGTGGCCCAACTCATGCCATTTCCAGCATGAGTGTTCTTTCTGCGGAGGCTCATACTCCGCTGCTTAATGTTTTAAGAAATTGGGCATCGCCAGCATAATGCCGCTACCAGGGATACTAGTGGAAAAGGGGCGGATGCCTGTGAATCTTCTCGCCATGCGACCGTGGCTAGATCGGTACCCAGATCAGTGATGGCGCATCTGCTCATTAATGGTTTTTCATCTGTCTTTTTTTTGTCACTGAGTTTAATGGCCTTGGCTGTTTGTGGTCTGCTAATTTACATACTGTTGATTCTTAGGAGACTGCGGTGGAAGAATATCTTTTCAAGGAGTTGTCTTTGGGTTGCATTGCGGTCCTTTTTCGTCACCACCTTTTCTGAATTTTCGGCTTTCTCCTTTGGGAGTGGTCCTGAAGAAGGACCCGGATGTATTTCGTGTTATTCATCATCTCTCCTTTCCACATGGTCAGTTGCTGAACCATGAGGTTTCGGGATATTCTGCTCCAGTGGTTTACACGTCTTTTGATTCTGCTGTGAGGTTGTTACAAGAATTCGGTAAAGGTTTTTTGTTAGCTAAGGCTGATGTTATGGTAGCTTTTCAATTGTTGCCTGTTTTCCCGGGGGGTTTAATTTGTTGGGTTTCTCTTTTCGTGGCGATTATTTTTTTGACAAGTGCTTACTCATGAGTTTTAGTTTATCGTGTTTTTATTTTGAACCCTTTTCGACCTTATTGCAATGGGCTACTGAGGTCTCCACGGGTGTGGGTGACATGATTCATTATCTTGATGACTTTTTATTTTTCAGCCCCTTGGATAGTGCGGATTGCAGGATTTTATTGCACGGTTTTTGCAATTTGATGTGTTCTTTTGGTGTTCTACTAGCAGACAACAAGACAATCTTTCCCTCTTGTTGTCTGGAATTTTTAGGTATCATAATTGATACAGAGCTTATGGAGCTTTGTTTGGCTCCTGAATGATTGGCTAAATTTCAAAGCAGAATTCAAGACGTGTTGAGTGACTCTACGAACCCTTCAATCTTTATTGGGCAGTTTAACTTTTGCATTGGGCATTTTCCCTATGGCGAGAGCTTTTAGCCATCATTTGTATGATAGTACTAGAGACTTATCTTCCCCTTTTTACCACATTAGAGTTACTAATGATATGCGTTCGGATCTGGAAATTTAGCTACAGTTTTTGACGTCTTTTTCCAGTTGATGTTACATTCAATCCCTGTTTGCATCTTCTGCTGAACTGTCCCTTTCCACAGACTCGGTTTGGGAGGAGGGGTTTGTTGTTATTTTCGGTTCTGCATGGGTCAGGGGGTTATGGCCTCATGCGGCCGAATTGGGGAGGAGCCGTTGCGTTAAGAAAGTTTTTGCCATTTTTGTGGCTATCTGTTTATTGGGTCGTCAGCTACAGAACTGTCGAGTTAAACTATTATCAGATGACAAGGGTCTTGTAATGGCAATTAACAAGCTATCTTCGAAATGTGTGACATTTTCTGGATTGCTTTGGCAATTAGTCCTATTGTGTTTGCAGTGTAATCTATGGTTGACAGTGGAGTTGGTTAATGACTTTTGCTCTCCTTTGGACTCATTTCTTTTCCATCAGGACTGGCTGGCTATTTTGCATGTGGCACCGTACATCGACCGGTAGGCATTCCTTGCCATCAGGAAGTTTGGATTATGCTCCTGGTGTAATTATGGATTATGTGCAATGTTCAGTTTCACCTTCAACTTGGGCCACTTTCTCGGCCGCTTGGCTGAAATGGTGTCAATTTTGCACTGCTCTGCAGGTGCCTCCTGTGTCAATTGATTCATTTTTATCCTTATGATTTTTGCATGGTATGGTGCTGAAGAATTGCAGTTACTCTCGCATGCACAAGGCTATTGCGGGTACCTCCTTAATTCTGAAATTGCACGGAGGTACTTCCTTATTTTCTTTAATTTCTGTTAAGCAGTTCTTTAAGGGATTTTAGAGAAAGCACCTCCAGCCTGATGGAAGGAGACCTATATCACCCGAAATTTTGGCTGCTTTGTTATGTGCTTTGGAAACTGTTTGCATTAATAAATTTGAGTGTTTTCTGTTTAGAGCTTGTTTCTCCCTTGCCTTTTTTGGTGCGTTTCATGTGAGCAAATCAGATAGTAGTAATCGTTTCTCCAATACGGGCTTACAGATGGGAGACATTATAGTTGGTGCAGATTCAATAGTGCTATGTTTGAGGCAATCTAAAACGGACCAATCCGGGAAAGGATCGGAGGTCTAAATTCATGCTTTGCCTGGTTCGGTTTTATGCCCTTATGATCATTTGCGAGGATGGCTTAATGTTCGTCCTTCAGGGTCTGGTGCATTGTTTGTTCATGCAGATTTTTTTCCAGTAACGGTATATCAATTTAATGCGGTACTTCGTAAGTGCCTTTTGTCTTTAGGTTTAGCTAATTTCAAATTCTCGTCGCTCTCGTTCTGGATTGGGACTGCAATGGAGGCAGCACGGCGCGTTTGGGTTTTCAGGAGTCGGAGATTAATTGGCAGGTGGGCTTCGGGCCGTGTTAAATTGTACATTTGTCCTGGTTTTTGTATTTAACTTTGTTTTTTTTTCTTTTTCTTGCAGGTCCCTTGAACGTTTGGATTATCGGTCACTCGTTCATTTTTTGGGCCCACGAACAGGCCTCGGAGCGAGTGTACTTTGAAATTTAGGCTTAGATGAGGATAAAGTTAAAATCTGGTGACATGGCGTTAAAGGAATGCGATGCGAGTCGCTGTGTTTTCTGCTCTTCCATTTGGCGGATCGATTCCCCGTGCCTGATTTGATAATATTCCACATGACGGCGAACGACTTGGGTAAAACACGTACGTTGGACTTGCTTTGGCATTTAAAAAATGACTTGAAGGTGATTAAATCTACATTTCCATATTGTTCCTTGTTTTTTTCTGAGGTGGTCCCTCTCCTGCTGTGGAATTCTGGCCATTTAAGGTTCATGGAATCGAACTGTAAACGCCTGAACAGAACGATGGAGCGCTTTATGCCAGTGGTGGGTGGGTTTACATTTCAGCATAGAGAGCTAGAGGTTTTCTATCTGGGTTCTACAGGTCGGATGATGTGCATTTGTCCACAATAGGTTTAGATATTTTTAATGTTGGGCTATGGTCGGTTGTCGAAAGATGGCTGCGGGGTTTGGTGGGGGGACTCAAATGTTTGAGAGTCCATTTGGGAAAAATTAACACGCAATTTTTGTGGGTGTTTTTTATGGTGGTCTGGCTTCGCTAGGTTTTTGGCAAATACAAAACCTTTTGTTTTTCCGGTATTGCGTTATATTGAATAAAGCTGGTTTTAATTTGTAACCCTCAATAAAGCCTCATGGCCATCTCATGCCAACAGGTAGTGGTGGTGGTTTATTTTGTCTGAATAGTAAGTACATTATGATGGGCCATACAATTCTATGTGAGGGATTGGTGGATATTTTATCCAAAACACATAAGCTCGTAACCCACCTCAAGGGTCCTCATGCTCACGAGTCCCTAACACTATATTCAGAAAAGAACTTGGGTTACAAGCCTGTGTGGAATTATGCACCTGTGTTGCCTTTATCACGGATGCCTTCTGCGTCCTGCTAAGTTCAAAGGATATCAGACCTTTTGGATGTTTTTGGTGAGTTATCTTTGGAATGAAAACCACAACACAATGCCAAATCTGTCATATGAATAAAACTGAAGATCATGATGCACCCCTTTGATTTACAATGGTTACAGGCTCAGCCTAGTTGTGTATTGTCTTGACGGAGCTTCCAATGTGGATGTGAACAGTTTTAACAAGATTTAATTTATTTAAAACTTATGTATGGTAAAGCATAATTGAAGATACTGATGATAGTCTTGTTCAAAAAAGAAATGTACTTACTATCCAAAGCCCATCAAATCTAATATGCTTGTTTCGGTATTCTTCAATTTCTTGGGACCACCAATCTGCTGTCCTCTTAAGGAAAAAGTCTGGGAATGCAGCATGAGCCCTGTAGAGCTTTAAAATAATAAAAATAATATTACATATCATTTATTGCCATATTTTGAATATTCAGTTAACTTCTTTGTAGGTTCCTATTTTCATTTTACTTTCTTTAGCCACCATGGACAAAATTATGACTAAGGTAGAAGATGTTATATTTTTTTCAGAATTTTACCTGTACTTTATTATGAAAATCTTTGCTTTTTTGGTTCATACACATCGAATCAAGAAAGACACCATTTCAATCCAAGGAAAAAAAACAACCTTACAAAGGTGTAGCTAGTTTACTCTGTTCTTAAAACGTTAGACAAGCTATTAGATGGTTTCCTTTCTATGTAAGTTAAGGAGTTTAAGTGTTGATAACATGTCAAGTTTAACTGTCCTGTATGGATATAACCCTAAAGAGATATTTTCAAGTTATTGAATTGCTTTTATTAGTTAGAATCAGAGATTGGCTTGCACACAATCTTGAAGACGGAGGTGCACATAGATAAAGGAGGTATCCATACAATCATATAGAAGAAAATATTTCTGCACTCTCAAACTCTTGCTTAGAAGAGTGGTTATTTATGAACACGTGAATATGAGCGACACACTTAATTAGACAGAATGAAATTAAGCAAGATTGCACTTGATTTGCTTTTTTTACCTGTCATTTTCCTGCAGTGATATATTTTATCTTTCATAGTGTACAGCGGTGTGTCCATAGAGCTTGACCCCATTTTCCTGCCCAGACCTTGGCCAAGTAGCAGTAGCTATATTTCAGCGAGAGATTAATTCTTAATAGCCAGCTCTCTCCACTGCATGCATTTTTGTATAGCAGTTATATTCTCAACTCCCTAACCCAGTTTTTCAGCTTCTGATGGGCTGCTGTCATAAATCTTGCAAAATCACCATGTCTCTCTCTCTGGATCTTTGTGTTTGTTCAAATTACATGTGATACCTATGCATAAAGTATATTCATAATAGTGTAGGCTCAGAACAAACTATGGATAGCTGAATGTATTACAGCAAAACTTGGGCTGTGCTCTTGGTTAGGTTTGCATCTCTTACAATGTGTTACCCCATATTGCTCCTGTTAAGCATTATAAAAGTTTATGGTGCTAAGTAAATACAATTTAATATTTAAGTGATTAGCCCTGTAGTTTGAACAATTTCAAACCTCAGTGTCCGAGGAATGCAGAAAGTGACAGTTCCACCTACTGTAGAATCAGGGGTGTGCTGTCCATCAGTATTGTTACTGACAGCTCAACTGCAAAATTTGAGGCAGGGTCATTTCTGGGCTATTAGTAATGTGAGTGACAGCTTAGGTATCCAATTTGGCCAAGCCTGCTGGGTTTTCTCTGGGTGTTGCCCGTTCTTGATAATTGTCTGGCTATTTAGCTGGATTCCTATGGTGAACCTTTAGTCAGTCATAGCATTGATTTGTGGAGTGGAAGCTTTGTATTGAGCTGTTCTAATCATTTTCTGCCTAACCATCGACCTTCTTCTTTGACTACTCTTTGCCTAGCGGTTTTGACTCTGTTTGGATCTGATTATGGATTGTGACCCGACTACACTTTTGCCTAGCCACTTCAGGTTTAAGTGCTTTCCTGGCATTTGACTCCTTATCTCTTTTTAACGGTTTTCCATGAAAAGTGACTCAGCGTCACAGAAGTGATTCAGTGCTGAGGCCCTGGTTTCAAATCCCACCAAGGACAAATTCTGCATGGAGTTTTATTTGGATTTATTTAAGTAGTTTGGCTTTCCCCCACACTCCAAAAACATACTGATAGGGAATTTAGGTTGTGAGTCCCAGTGAAAATAATGATGATGATGAGTGATGAGTGATGAGTCCCAGTGAATGATGATGTCTATAGAGTGCAATGGAATTTAATATTGCTATAAACAAGTAACATAATTAATTGTATAATTATATATAGTAGAGTAACTTCTTACTGCCACTTGTTCTTCCCAGCTTAGAGACTCATTTACATAAACATCAGGGATATCTGGCCAGACCTAAAAGGAAAAATATGATAAAATGAATTATTAAATAATAATAATATTCACTGGAATGTGCGCCACAATTACCATCTTCCTGACACAAAGCACTGGTGGGATCATAAACCTGAAAATGTTATTGAAAATGAATATGCAAAACTACTATGGGACTTTCGAAATCAGACTAACAAAGTCTTGGAACACAATACTCCGAGCATTACCATTTTAAGAAGAAAGAAAGTGTGGATCATTGCTGTCACAATACCAGGACAGCAGGATTAAGGAGAAGCAATTGGAAAAACTGACAAGATATGAGGATTTAAAGATCGAACTGCAAAGACTCTGGCACAAGCCAGTGAAGGTGGTCCCAGTTCAATATGATCACAGCAAAGGAAGCAAGTGCAATAGGGTCTTATCATTTAAAAGGCAGAGTGGCTCTGAAGCCTTAAGGTGGTCCTAATGGTAGTCGGCACACTGGGTTCTGTGCTCAAAAACCTTGGCCAGCACTTGAAAACAATTGTAGTTGACAAAATAACAATCTGTAAGCTGCAAAAGGCCACTTTACTGGGCTCTGCACGCATCATTTGCCAATATATCAGGCAGTTCTAATAAGTATTTTGCACTAACCCAGAAAATAATTAATAAATATTACACTGAGTCAGCAAATCATCCCTTCAGCAAGGCTCACATTAATTACAAGTGGAGGGTACCTCAATCCTTTCACCAATTTGTTATTAATATGGATAATATAGTATAAAATCACGGTTGAGCACAACCAGCCAATATGTACAACACTAAGAAATACTGTGCTGTACTGTACTGTAAGAACTGTTTTATAAACTAAAAAAATTATTGAAAGTAAGGACTAGTGATGAGAAATGCGTAAATGTTACTATTCCCTACTCACACGGATAGCACAGGATTCACGATACTCATTACTTTGCGAGTAATGATGGAGCTTGTGAGTCATATGTTGATTGTAAATGATCTGACACATATTGCCAGCTCCCTTCAGTACACAAAGTGAGTTGGCACCCCAGTGAGAGCAGATTGAATGTTAGGCTCTCTGGGGGGCACAGCATGGTGTTTTATGCAGTGAAAAAACAAAAAAGCCCACCCTCCTTCCTGTTCATTTTATGGCTAGATGTGTGTGGGCAGAGCCTATCACTGACTAACATTGGACTCGCTATTCAGATGAGTACGCAAGTATTACAAAGTACTCGTTACGAGTAAAGCAATTATGAGTATTTTGCTAGTCGCTCATCCCTAGTAAAAATGTCTGAAAAAGCTATCTAAAAAGCACAATTAAATCAAAATTAAATAACTTACGCAAAATGATATTCATATTGTATACCATTTGTGTAATGTACTGTATCTGTACATCCTAAAAAGGACATATTTTCCATTGCTAATTATCTTACACTAGATGGGTGCCCGATGCACAATGCATCGGGATTCTAGCCGAGCGAGTCTCTGACTCGCAATGGCCGCTTCGCGGCCAATGCTTCGCGCTGCTAAGGCGACTCGCCATGCCCGCTGCGCGGGCATAGCGAGTCGCCTTAGAACTGCTCGCAATGGCCGCTTCGCGGCCAATGCTTCGCGGTGCTAAGGCGACTCGCCATGCCCGCTGCGCGGGCATAGCGAGTCGCCTTACAACTGGTCGCATTGGCCGCTGCGCGGCCAATGCATTTTTCGTATCCACATGACCACGCTGAGTCGCATGCGACTTTGGTGCGCGAAATCCATTCGTGATTATATAATAGATTTATTACCCTTATTGTGGATCACTTATAAAAAAGACAGTATCAATTCACACGTACCTTTCCCCAAACTATCTCAGTAGAATCTGGCCATTTGATAAATACATCATTTTGCACACCTCTTTCGAAGGCTGGATAAGGCTTGGTTTCGTTTCCTGAAATAGCAGGATCCTAAAGAGACAAGTAATAATCCAGAATAATTCAAGAATTAGTAAATTGAGTCAGTTAATTGCATTATAGTAGTAATTAAATAGTTCACTTCACATAGACTCCACAACTCACACATCATTTCCATAAAGTAATATTATATGATGTTTGGATTTGTTAGATATAGATTTCAAAATCAGATCTGTATCTGACAATGTTTTTTTCAATTAAATATTTACAACATATTATTGCTCTATCAATGACTGTCACTCACCAAGAGAATAATAAATTTCATTCCTTCCCCTCTAATTTTATCTACCAGACTTGGTAAGCCTTGGAAGCTTTCACCCAGCGTAAAGTCCATCTGTCGCTCCATGTAGTCAATGTCAGCATATTGCACATCCTGTATGGGTTAATAATATTGAACACATACTTATTTCAAGTACAGTATAACATCATCTGCCAATATTGTCTGAAATTGTCAGCTAGCATATCAAAAGACATTTCAGTGATATGCTTGATGTTTTAGTATATACCAAAAAAATTTATCTTTTATTATTCAGTGATTTTGGATCATGTTAAAATTCAACAAATATATACCTTGATATTTAAATTGACATCATATAAATGCAGCTTAATATGGTAGATAAACTTTACCACTCATAAAAAAGAATAACATTATTTCAGAAGAAAAAAAGGCAAATATAATCTAATACTTCAGCAATAGCTCTTAAATATCAAATTAATGAATTATTCATATGCAACTCAGACATTTTGGTAATAATCTGCTAACAATAACAATGTTCTACAGCCAAATAGGTACAGAGAAGAAAACCCTTGAACTCAACTAATTTTGTGTTGCTGAAAGCGAATATGTGGGAATTTTGCTGATTGGCTCTAATTTTTAAGATCCATCATAGTAGGTTGTAAGTACTTACGACACCTTTCATGTTATAGAATTTTTTTTTCTTTTTCCTTTATTATTTCATTATCTTTATTGAATTCTTAGTAGCTAGTGTATTAGTAACCTGCCTATCCTGGATCCTCTCATACATTACTGACTGATCATTTAGTGTGTCTCACTCCCACACTACGTCCTAATCTGTTGACGTCCCGCAAGGCTCTGTCCTAGGACCCCTACTCTTCCTTATCTATACCCTTTGTCTTGGTCAACTCATAAACTCACATGGTTTCCAGTATCACCTGAACTCTGATGACACTCAGATTTACCTCTCTGGCCCAGCTTTACAGAATCCCAGAGTGTCTATCAGCCATATTCTCATCCCTCTCCTCTCACTTACTAAAACTTAACATGGACCAATCAGAACTTATTATCTTTTCTCCATCTCACATATTTTCCCTACCTGATCTATCTATCCCAGTTAATGACATCATGCTCTTGCCTGAAACTGAAATCTGCTGCCTCAGAGTAAGTCTTGACTCTGCCCTGTCTTGCAAACTGCACATCCAAACTCTCACCGCCTCCTGTCACCTTCAGCTCAAAAATATTTCCAGGATTTGTCTTTTCCTCAACACCCTCAATCTGCAAAAATGTTTTTACATGCCCTCATTATCTCCCATCTGGATTCCTGCAACTCCTCTGTGGCCTCCCTGCTAATATTCTTGCACCTCTGCAATCTGCTCCCATCTCTGCTGCACGATTAATCTATTTCTCTCCTTTATACTCCCCTGTTTTTCCCCTCTGTAAATCACTCCACTGACTTGCAATTCCCCAACAAATCTAGTTCAAACTAACACTGACCTACAAAGCAATCCATAACCTGTCCTCTCCTTATATCTCTGAACTAATTTCTCACTACGTTTCCTCTTGTAATCTCCAGTCCTCCCAAGACCTCCTCTGCTTCTCCACACTTATTTAATTCTCACCCAATCACCTCCAATACTTCTCCTAATTCCTCTGGAATTCTGTGTCCCAACATGTCTTATTATCCACCACCCGGAACTTGAAAACCCATCTCTTCAAGAAGGTTTACAGCCTGCAATGACACTATTGCCATTGGAGCTGGTGCTCTACCACCACCACCTCTGGAGTGTCCACTTTACCACCACCACCCCCGCAGCAGCCACCACACCATCAGAAAAACTGCCGCGACCCCAAACCTACTGTCTCCTCCTCATTATCCTATAGAATATAAGCCCAGAGTCCTCTCCCCTCTGTATGAGTATGTCATTGTTAATTTGTTCACTGTACACCTATATCTGTACATTGTATGAAACCCCTTCTCACGTACAGCACCATGGAATTAATGGTAGTGTGGCGCCCCGCAACGAGTGCGTCACAAGGGAGTATTGCAGCCGCAATATTCTCTGACAAAGCAGTGCAATAGTTAACTCTGAGATCCAACCCAACATACAACACCTAGAACAGGGGACCAATCCTAGGTCCTGGTGGGTGGAGTGTTAGGGTAGTGAAGTAGAACACACAGTAGTCTAGAGAAGTCAAGTCAAGAATCTAGAACCTGAAGAGAGCAGACTAGAACTTGGAGAGGAGCGGGGGCTCCGCACCTCGTGCGGGCCCCTGGGCCGTCACCGGTCGGGTGTCCGCACCTGAGGCCTTAACTACCGGGATTGGGCATATCTACACGGGTTCCCAAAAGACTCCCGTGCCCACAACTCACAGCCGGTTCACTGGTACCGAAGCTGGCAGCAGTTCACCTCTGCCACGCGAACCAGCCCCGTGGAGGATCAGCTTTACAGGAGCACCCCACCACCAGCCAGTTTCCAGTCGTCTAACCAGCGGTGTACCCACTGAGGGATCCAAGGCTCCCCAAAGCATCCAGAACGTACATCATGGATAGGGCATTGAAGCAGCCTCCCCGTACCCGACCTGGTATTCCTGGGCGACGCTGGCAAGAGAAACTAAGTAGGTAGAATGGAGGAACACTGCGGATCTCTGAGGAGCACTATCACTGCTGAGTCCACCCGGTCTTCTACTCAACCACTGTAAGCCATGTACTGCCTGATGGTTACAGTAAAGACCCGTTGCAGAGACTATCTGTGTCCGTGTTTCCTTATGAACTGTCCGTCATTAACTAAAGGTAACCGCAGCTGCCGCACAACATCTTGAGCAGCTCCAGCCTCCGGGGCTCACCGCTCAGCCTGTGGGGAGCGTAACATCTTGCTGCTGTCCATCACCCCGGAGGTTCCGCAGCGTCGGTAGCCCTTACCGAACTACTCATAGGTGGCGTCACGAAGAAAACAAATTAAATCCCCTTTAATCTGTTCCCACCAAGACGTCCTCAATTTTGATCTGCACTACACCGGGCCCCACTACCGGCAGGCGCGGTCCACCCGTGACAAGGAAGGAGAAGAATCGCCTGTATCAACCGGAGTCAGCCGGCCACGGTGAGTCAGAAAATGGCGTCACGAACAGGATACGAGCAGGCCCGTTATCCAACGGGTATATTGTGCTTAAACTGGACTTTATTGTCTACAATTGGACTTTGTTCGTCCTAAAAAGAACTTTCCCGCCTTTACACCATTGGGTCAAGATGGCGCCCAAGATGGCGTTCCCGCCACAAGAAGCCGCCACGTGAAGCCCAGGAGTGAGTCAACCCCCCCCTCATCGTGGGAGGGCTAAAGACAAAAGGCGCCAAACTCTTTGTCCGCCCTGATTGCTCGAATCAACCATGGGGGCGGACCCCAAAGACTTTTCCCACGATTGGACTACAAAAGCCCAGAGGAAATGGGAGTGTCATAGACACACCGACAGAACGAGAAGACTTCTTCACCAGCTCTACCAGGACGCCTTACCGGTTCTACGGGTGTGGTTTCCCTCCGAGAAGAATGGCCAGCATGAGACTCCAAGACCTGATGCGGGAGGTCGAGGTGGAGGCCAGAGCAGCCGTCAGCCAACCGGGTCCGGATCCTGCCCTTACTATAGACGGCAGCCCCGACTTCTGGCTAGAAGCTCTACAAGACCTCCGGGTGCGGTTACTAGAGACAGTGGAATGGACGATCCGTAGCTGGAGCGCGACCCTAGGCAGACGACTACACCATGCGATGCAGCAGAGCCGACCGGGTACAGCTTCTCCAAGCCCAGACGACGTCACCAGCTTCTCGACCGCCTCACCGTCGCCTACCACCTGTCCTGCTCCGTCACCTGAGCCAATAGACTGTGTCATTCCGGTGGAGGCCGCAACTCGACCCGTTCCAGCGACCAACATCGCAACCGATCCCGTTCTTGAGCCGGAGCTCATAACACGCTCCATTGAAGAACTCGATCTTTACCAGGTTCCCACTGAGGAACCCGCGACATGTTTCACCACTACAGAGACAGTCGCCTGTTTTATCCCCGTACCGGAGGCTTCCCTTGCCATTGCCGAGGCCTACCTGGTAACCGGGATTGAAACACCTTTACCTGCGGAAACAGATGAAGAAGCAGGCAGCCTGGAAGCCCTGCAGGACGTCCCTACAGAAGGATCCGCAGCACCACCACTCTGTTGTACAACGGAACAAGCTTCAATATCTCTCATCATCGAGCAGCCTGATGTGGTCATCGAGGAAGAGGTCGGAGAGGATGACGACGAGACCCACAGCACCGCTGAGGATTTCGACACCGGGTTCGCTTGGGGAGACAACAAGGAACTTCCTTCCGGGCACACAGCTCGGGTACACTGGTCGGGTGCACTGCCGACACCTTCCCCTGTGCCGTTCCACCGGGTTCCGATACAGACAGCCCGCCAAGTTCAAGCTTCCCGCCAAACCACCAGCTCCGTTACTCATCTTTACACCCCGAGCCGTAACGACGGAGATGTACACCAGAGACGATGAGAGGAGTGGCAAGCCCGAGAACGCGCCAACATGCAGGCCCGTGCCGAGGCTCGCCGCCAGCCGCCGCTGCCTGATGAACTCCGCCGTGAAGGTAGAATTTCCACCTTTAATTTAAATACCGGGTGGGGGTTCGCTTGGGAGGTGGGTTTGAATGAGGAGGTGTTTGTGGGGCGCCGGGACGTTGAGTCAAACTTGCCAAGAGGACATCCCGATCGCGACCTATACCGGGGCGATATTATCACCTACGAGCGCTATGCTTGTGCAGATGGGTGGTTTGCTATCCGGGTGCGCCATCGTTCTCAGAGCCAGTGACTTTAAAACTTGAACTTCATCAATGACTCTGTTCCCGTTAATCACTAACCGTGTGATCTCGCGGCTACAGCCTGGACTCTAGTTAAAGTACAGCCGACCGCCCGCCGGGTCCGCACAAAGTGATTACCTGTTTCTTTGCTTATATCACCAAAGCATACCTTAACCTGTTTTTCTATTTTAATAAAAGTGTGTCATATATATGTATAAAAATGCAAAAACCTCTGTAATGTGAGTAGTTTGACGCTTGGGGACAAGCTGATTTAACCAAGGGGAGTGTGGCGCCCCACAACGAGTGCGTCACAAGGGAGTATTGCAGCCGCAATATTCTCTGACAAAGCAGTGCAATAGTTAACTCTGAGATCCAACCCAACATACAACACCTAGAACAGGGGACCAATCCTAGGTCCTGGTGGGTGGAGTGTTTAGGGTAGTGAAGTAGAACACACAGTAGTCTAGAGAAGTCAAGTCAAGAATCTAGAACCTGAAGAGAGCAGACTAGAACTTGGAGAGGAGCGGGGGCTCCGCACCTCGTGCGGGCCCCTGGGCCGTCACCGGTCGGGTGTCCGCACCTGAGGCCTTAACTACCGGGATTGGGCATATCTACACGGGTTCCCAAAAGACTCCCGTGCCCACAACTCACAGCCGGTTCACTGGTACCGAAGCTGGCAGCAGTTCACCTCTGCCACGCGAACCAGCCCCGTGGAGGATCAGCTTTACAGGAGCACCCCACCACCAGCCAGTTTCCAGTCGTCTAACCAGCGGTGTACCCACTGAGGGATCCAAGGCTCCCCAAAGCATCCAGAACGTACATCATGGATAGGGCATTGAAGCAGCCTCCCCGTACCCGACCTGGTATTCCTGGGCGACGCTGGCAAGAGAAACTAAGTAGGTAGAATGGAGGAACACTGCGGATCTCTGAGGAGCACTATCACTGCTGAGTCCACCCGGTCTTCTACTCAACCACTGTAAGCCATGTACTGCCTGCTAGTTACAGTAAAGACCCGTTGCAGAGACTATCTGTGTCCGTGTTTCCTTATGAACTGTCCGTCATTAACTAAAGGTAACCGCAGCTGCCGCACAACATCTTGAGCAGCTCCAGCCTCCGGGGCTCACCGCTCAGCCTGTGGGGAGCGTAACATCTTGCTGCTGTCCATCACCCCGGAGGTTCCGCAGCGTCGGTAGCCCTTACCGAACTACTCATAGGTGGCGTCACGAAGAAAACAAATTAAATCCCCTTTAATCTGTTCCCACCAAGACGTCCTCAATTTTGATCTGCACTACACCGGGCCCCACTACCGGCAGGCGCGGTCCACCCGTGACAAGGAAGGAGAAGAATCGCCTGTATCAACCGGAGTCAGCCGGCCACGGTGAGTCAGTACTATATAAATAAATAATATTAATTAAAATATAACATAATCTAATGAGTCTATTAAACCTTCAGTATTCCATCATCTTAGGGCCGACTCCAGCTCTGATGGTGTAATTATAATTTCAGATGCATTACCTACTTTTCTAAATGTTCTCTATGTAAGATAAAATATACAGTTTTAGGATTGTTTAGATGAGTTTCTTAGCATATAGACATGTTTTTATATATTTTTTTCAGGTATGTCTCATTCTTGCCTTAACAAAGCGTATAGTTTTTGCTACATATACGAAGAAGTCACTTTTACATTACAAAAGCAAAACCTGACTACCATGATAAGAAAATTCTACAACCACTATTTTGGCTGCATAATAGGAGATCTGGACAATACTTGGGCTCTAAACAATCGATGTGCATCACATTTTACCCATTGGTTGCATGAGAAGAGCTAATCCATGCAATCCCAATACTCTGGAGAGAGCCAATAATTCACACTATCAATTGCTGTTTCTGCATGGTGCCCCCCATTAGGAAAAGTGTTTCAAGAAGGAATAAGTGGACTTTATAGTATCCAAACATTCCATCTGCAGTACACCCAGCATCATATACAGAATAGCTTGTTCCAAAAGCATAAGAAACATTTTCAGTTGAGTCTAGTGAGAAAAAAGAGGGTGCTTGGTGTCATGAAGCATCTTCCTCTCATGACTTAGACTTTCTGTCAGCAACCTAAACTGAATCCCACATTATAACACAAAGTGATCTATACAGCCTTGTTAGAGATGTGAATCTACCCAATAGTAAGGCTGAACTAAAGAAAGGAAAAAAATAGTGGTATATGGACATTAATAATGAAGACTAGGACAGGAAGTAAAGTTAATAAATCAGGAATCTATTAAGACAAGTCTCGCAAATGTGCTTTCTGGAATGGAAATTCCCTTTCTTCAGGTGTAACTGAAAATACAAAGGGAGATGTATATATACCTCACTAAACATAGCAGGACAAGTAATTAATTATTCAAAACAGGTGATTTCTAAAAGATCACATAATATGGGCCAACATTTACTATGGAATGAATTTCCTATGACTAAAGATGGGTTCTTCCATCAGAAATGTGTCCTGCCTGTTTTGTATGTTCTTTTTAATGGATGAATAAAGAACCATAAAAAGTCACCTTGGACTGGAAGTGCTAGAACCAACACTTTTTCTTTATTTTTAGTCTAATAGTATAGTAACTTTTATTTTGATCATAATTTAGATAATTAGAATAATCTAACCAAAATTACTAATGACTTACTCACATCCAAAACTAACAGACAATTTTCCATCCTTCTCCTTCTAGACCTCTCCTCTGCATTTGACACAGTCGACCACTCCCTCCTACTACAGATCCTCTCTTCCCTTAACATCAAGGAATTTGCCCTGTCCTGGATTGCCTCATACCTTTCCAACCGCACATTTAGCGTTTCACACTCCCACACTACCTCCTCATCCCACCCTCTCTCTGTTGGAGTTCAACAAGGCTCTGTCCTGGGGTCCCTAATTTTCTCCATCTATACCCTTGGCCTAGGACACCTCATGAAGGCCCATGGCTTCCAGTACCACCTGTACGCAGACGACACTAAGATCTACTTCTCTGGCCTAGATGTCAACTCTCTGCTGTCCAGAATCCCGGAGTCTGTCGGCCATATCCTTTCTTCTCCTCTCGCTTCCTAAAACTCAACATAGACAAAACCGAACTCATCATCTATCCTCCATCCCATCTTTCATCTTCACCACCTGATCTATCTATTATGGTAAATGGTATCATGCTCTCTCCCATACCTGAAATTCTCTTCCTTGGAGTAATTCTCGACTCTGCCCTGTCCTTCGAACCACACATCCAAACTCTTGCCACCTTCTCCTGCCTCTAACTCAAAAATATTTCCAGAATCCGTCCTTTCCTCAGCCCTCAATCTACTAACATTCTTGTACATGCCCTCATCATCTCCTGCCTTGACTACTGCAACATCCTCCTCTGTGGCCTCCCTACTAACACTCTTCCACCCCTCCAGTCTGTCCTCAGCTCTGCTTCCTGACTAATGCACCTCTCTCTTTGCTACTCCCCTGTTTCTCCTCTCTGCAAATCTCTTCACTGGCTCTCAATTCCCCAACAAATCCAGTTCAAGCTACTAACACTGACCTACAAAGCCATCCATAATCTGTCTCCTCCCTATATTTTTGAACTAATCTCCCACGATCTTCCCTCACGTAATCTTTGATCCTCCCAAGAACTCTTCCTCTCCTCTACACTTATCCGTTCCTCACACAACTGCCTCTAAAATTTCTCCCGAATATCCCCCATCCTCTGGAATTCCGCGCCCCAACATGTCTGATTATCCACCCCGCTTTATCCACCCAGCTTGGATCCTTCAGTCGGAACCTGAAAACTCATCTCTTCAGGAAAGCCTACAGCCTGCAATATGCAAATAGAGTTTTGTACAGCCTGCAATGACCGAGCTGCCTCCACACCACTACTGGAGCTGCCGCCCCACTGCCGCCTGATCTGCTGCATCCTTGACCTACTGTCTTCTCCTCAATATCCTGTGGAATGTAAGCCCACAAGGGCAGGGTCCTTTCCCCTCTGTACCAGTCTGTCATTGTTAATTTGTTCACTGTAAACTATATCTTTAATTTTGTATGTAACCCCTTCTCATGTACAGCACCATGCAATTAATGGGGCTATATAAATAAGTAATAATAATAATCTCAATGCATAAGTTCATTACACTGTATATCTTAGAAATTTCCAAGTCGTTGATGTAAGCAATTTTTTTTTTCAATATCTATGCAAGTTGAGTTTAAGGTGTAAATAATTTTTACCCTTTAGATACCCTGTCAAAGGTCACCCAGCTAAATACTCTCTTAAGAGGTAAGAGCCCAACCACAGTTAGAAGTTTTACTCACTCCATAAAGGGTCGATACTGATTTATAAAATTACTACTTTCAACACATCAAAGTAAAAAAATAGGGGGGGGAACAAGAGGCGCAATAGTGCCCTATCACTAGTGACACTAATGTATGCGGTGGGTATGAATTCACTCACCTAGCACAGTTGTGAGACCCACAACTGGTGTAAAAGCATTTGGCATTAAATGCAGCTGCTGCAGGACTTCCACCTTCCACATGCACGTGGGAATCATCCAGAAGTTACCTCAGGGGAAATGGTGTATCAGTGTCCGCGCTGCTGAAATCCCAAGAAAACGATCCGGAAACCATATGTAGGTTGCATCAATCATCCATTTATTCCTTTCCTACGCGTTTCAACACTGTCCTAGTGTCTTCCCTGAGGAAGACACTAGGACAGTGTTGAAACGCGTAGGAAAGGAATAAATGGATGATTGATGCAACCTACATATGGTTTCCGGATCGTTTTCTTGGGATTTCAGCAGCGCGGACACTGATACACCATTTCCCCTGAGGTAACTTCTGTACTTTCAACACATGGTGCTTAAAACCCTGATTTTTTCCTCTGTGAAGAGGTTACTTGCAAAGTACTTTATGTAACTTACATAGGGAATTCGAGCACGTTTCATATTATCATAAAGGTCAGAAATTTCAGAGTCATTTTGGTATCCATATCGACATAGCTGAAATCCAAGTGACCAGTAGGCCGGCATCACAGGGCGTCCAATGAGCTTAAAAAAAATACATAAATATAAGAATATGTGAAATTGAGCAAAATGACAAAAATCAAAATTCACAGCAAGGTGCATCTTACTTCTGTGTATTGCTTCACAACTGTCTCTGGCTCAGGTCCCAAGATTAAGTAAAAATCCAAAATTCCTCCTATAGTGCGGAACGTTATTGCTGGGGTTTCTTGTAAAGAAATATCTGAAAGCACAAAATGAAAAATCCTCAGTGTGAACTATTGTGAAACAATTGAAATAACGTAAAATTCCTGTAGTGAATTAAAGAAAATGTATCATCATTTTAACTAAGTATCTACTGAATCGTATATTCTTCTGATCTATTTTGATGTCCGATTATAGAATTTTTCATTTTATATTCTAAATATAATTCTGGAACGCAGATATATTGCTTGAGCTGCTACTCTCCTCCATTAACATTCAGATACATGATTGACAGAAGCAAAATATAAACATTGTAATTTTTATTGATTTTGACTAAGTTGATTTTGGTTCATGATCTGTGACTTGAACAGCGGTTATTGTGCAAGTAGCGGAGATTAGTCTGCTGTGATTATCCCCTGTTGAAAATACTAAAATATGTGTTATTGGAACTAATTAATGAGAAGGAAAAATATTAAAAAATATTGGCAAAAAATAGCATAACAATATAAAATGACTAAAGCAATACAAAACCACAGTGGAAAAAATCTCAATAAGCTAAACTGAAAATGCCTTGTATAATAATTTATACAGTATGTGATGCTAGTAACTACGAATGGGCTATCAATGTAGCTGGGTAGTTAAGAAGTGTGGGGTCAGAAACCAGGAGGGATTGTTAAAAGCAAAAGACAAAGGTAGACATGAACAGACCAGTTCGGGACCTGTTCAGGAATGGAGTTTAAGTAATTTGCATTAACCAAAGTGGAGGAGCGTGCAGCTCTAGTATGCTCTAGTATGCTTGGTGCTTGGCTCAGTGTGAGCCACTTGCAGTGGGTGATTGTCTTGCACTGGGGGTACAATTAGAGTTTTCTGCTGTAGTGTGTTGTCCCTAAGAATAATTGCAAGATCCCCACCCTCCTTCCCCTTGGAACTGTTTTGCTCATGGTTGACAATATGTGGGCAGACTGCCAAACAGCCAATCAGTGACAATGTGGCTCAGGTTCGTGTTCAAACAGCGCCAACATCTACAGGTTTGTTTGCCAACTGAATTGAATCTTTAAAGGTTCGCTCATCTCTAGTAGTCAGATCATGGTCCAAGGTAAGAATTTCAGGAAGGTATCAGATAAATACAAATTGACTAGGCAAACGGGTAATTAGAAGTGAGGTCAAAGGTCAGGCAACAGCAGATTAGAGAATGAGCACAGGAACAAGGCACACAAACATCACCGAACTTGATGCTACATCTGGCAGTGATCTGACCATGGCCAGCCAGCTAAGTTGTCACTCACAGCATCCTTATGACACAGTGAGTGGTTGCCTCATGACGGTATATATCCTAAAATAAAAGTAAAATAAAATGGGGAAACTCGATAACCATTTTTTGTTTTGTTTTTCTGCAGTTAGCTTTTTAGATTTTTATTGTCGAAGATACTTGTACATTCTCATTGATGACACCAAGATAAAATTGATTATGTTGCCATGCTGTCAAAAGTCTTGTACATTTTGTAATATGTGCAATGTAGAATATGCTATTTTAGGTATTCCTATATGATACTACAACTACACTGTCATTCATATCATATTTTCTCTATGCAAATTTGTAGGGAATGAGGAATTGTGCACTAGATAGAGCCGAATGAACAGGGATACATCAAAGACATCCACCTCACAGAGATTAAGTAAATGAAAAACAGAAGAATTTCAAACACATAAAAAATAGGCTTATATTTGTAATCCACAGGTTGCGTCATTCTAGTAATTAGCATAGCCCGCTAAGAAGCCTTCTAACAGTGGCTGCAACACATTTGTGAACCTTTGAAAGAGAGAATGTTTGATAATGACATTCTTTGCTCAGCTCTCAATGTTTATTTAAAGATAGAGAAATGAGAATGGATTTCTTAGACACTTCAGAGTAAATATTTTAAATAATTCCAAAGGTACTTAAAGAAAATATACTAATTATCACAAATGCATTATAAACAAACAACAACAAAAAGTTTACCCATCGCATTGCTGTTGAGCAAAAGGACTCCATGAGCATTGCCATCCCATCCAACCCCATATAAAATGGATGTACTCCATATGAGTTAGCAAGGTACTAAAAAACAAAACAGTGTATTATTAAACTGCTACTGGAAATAAAACTAGAGTACATTTTAGTGAACTATTTAGCCAAATATAAACCACAATTTTTAAAACACTGGTATGTTTAAAACAAACTAAACTTTCATTTTTTAATACTACTTTTAGCCAGCATGAAAATATATGAAACTTTGCAAATTATTTTACTGGCAAATTTGTATTTATTCCTGAGAAAAAGTGCATGTAAGTTAGTATGTGTACCAGCATAGTGGATGCGCGGACCGTGACACACCAGTACTCCCATCATTTCTTGGATTCAAACCACTATCCAGTGGTCGGTGGAGGTCCTGCAGCAGCTGGAACATAGATTCCAAAAACGCCTTCAAACCAGTTGTGGGGATCACAACTGGACCAGGTGAGCAGCTTCACAGCACCACCATCACACATAAGTGTCACTAGTGATAGGGCACTATTGCGCCTCTTGTCCCCTCCCTATTTTCTTTTTACAGCATAGTGGATGGGATTTTAGGAAATCTCATGCCCACTGTGCTTCTCCCCACCTCAGCATTTTTTCAGCTGCAGTGTGGAAACTTTGCCCTCCTACGTCAGAGACTCTTCGGACGTCCTGAGGCAAGCTGACGAGACCTTTGTGGATCCAGACACCATTCTGGTAATGGCAGATGTGGAATCGCTCTACTCTTGCATACAGCATCATGATGGTCTCCAACCGGTTCAGTTCTATCTGGAATCAAGCCGATGGGAAACACCAATGTGTACTCTGATTTTGGGTCTGTTGAGATTTATTTTAATGCACAACTTCCTCCTGTTAAAGGATAGATTTTTCCTACAGTAGGGCGGTACCGTTATGGTTGTGGCGTGTGCGCCCTCGTACACTAATCTCTTTCTTGGCTATTGGCTATTGGGAGAGGGAGATTTTCATGCCGCTGCCTGGGCATTATCCTGGCTGCGTTATATAGATGACGTGTTGATGCTGTGGAGGGGTACCATACTGGAACTTTCCAGTTTTTATATTGCAAAAATAATTCCAGTACTGCCAGGCAGTATACAGAGGGTGGGATTTTTTCCTTGTGGTTCATGTCTTATGTGCCACAATATTGTTAGATCTACAGTCCCTGACAAAAGGTATGTTACTTATCCATGTTATGTAAATAAAAGCCTATAACCTGATGTTAAATTCATCCGTTGGTTTTATAAATGACTATTTTGAAAGCTGAAACCCTCCCAAATGTGATTTAGGTTAAGAAAATAAATTGGCATCAATGCTAAAATATTGATCATTTAATGAACACAGAATGGTCAGATTTTGCCAAGACAAAAGTTTTGTCACCCACAGAAAGTAATGTGATATTCAAATAAATAATTAACTTAAAATACAAATATATTTTGCATAACATTGGTGAATGAAGTTGTGGTGCTATTAGGGTCATATTTAATATTTTGTGTGACTTCCATGAGCTTGAAGGACTGCATCTATGTGGTTCAACAATGATTCATGCAATTTATTAATGAAGTCATTAGAAATAGCAAAAAATTCAGTCTTACATGCCTCCCAGAGGTAATCTAGATTATTTGGTTTTGTCTTCCAAGCTTCCTCTTTCATCCTACCCAAACATGCTCAATGATGTTCATGTCTGGTGACTGGGCTGGCCAGTCCTTGAGCACCTTGATCTTTTTTGCCTGGAGGAACTTTGTTGTAGAGATGGATGTATGAGATGGAGCACCATCCTGCTGCAGAATTTGACCCCTTTTATGATTTGGAATGTATGAAGTAGCAAATACTTCTTGATATTTTAGGCTATTGATTATTGCCTTCCACCTTGCAAATGTTTTGCGTACCCCTATACTGAATGTAACCCCAGACCATGATCTTTCCACCACCAAATTTGGATCCATACTGGCTCCAGTAGGTCTCCTGCAGTATTTGCAGCCGCTGTGGTGTAAGTCTACTGAAGATTCATCAGACAAATCCACCTTCTGCCACTTTTCCCGTATCCATCTGTTTAGCAAACTGTGGGACTTTGCAAATACCACACAGTTTTTTATTTACCTTTTGTTTAGTGCTGGCTTCTGGGCACTTATTCGACCATGGAGGCCATTTCTAGACAGAATCCGACAAACTGTTCTAGTTGATACAAGGACTTGAGGTCACCAGGCCTGTTGGAGCTCTGCTGCAGTGGAAGAGGGGCTTGCTTTGGATTTTGTAACCAACAAACATTCCTCCAGAGCAGTTGTCTTGCGGGGTCTGCAGGACCTAGGCTTGTCAAACACATCTACAGTCTCTTCAAATCTTTTTTTAATTCTTTGTACTTGACGCTGAGACACAATTAAAGGAGCCAGCCACCTCTGCAGTGGATCTGGTCTTCAGCCTCTTGATAATCAAGGCGTTGGTCGCAGGGTGGATTTTTGGCATGTTGTCAGAGCTCAAGTTGCAGTTCAAGTGAAGGTGCTGGGGTGCTGGGTTTATTTTTATACACACCCACTAATTAACCGATCATTTACAGAGTACAGGTGAGGATGTAAACTAGGATTGGGTGCATTATATGACCAGGCGACAAAACTTTTGTCTTGCCAAAATCTGACCATTCTGTGTTCATTAAATGATCAATATTTCAGCATTGATGCCAATTTATTTTCTTAACCTAAACCACATTTGGGAGGGTGTCAGCTTTCAAAAGAGTAATTTATAAAACCAATGGATGAATTTAACGTCAGGTTATAAGCTTTTATTTACATAGCATGGATAAGTGAAATAACTTTTGTCAGGGACTGTATGGTGTACAATTCTGGTCTCCGGTGTATAAGAAAGACATAGCTGAATTAGAGCAGGTGCAGAGAAGAGTGACCAAGATTATTAGAGGACTGAGGGGTATGCAATACCAAGACAGGTTATTAAACTTGGGGTTATTTAGTTTGGAAAAATGAAGGCTTAGGGGTGATCTTATAATAATCTATAAATATATGAGGGGACAGTACAGAGACCTTTTTAATGATCTTTTTAGTCTTAGTCCTGAGACGAGGACAAGGGGGCATCCTCTACGTCTGGAGGAAAGAAGGTTTAATCATAATCACAGACGTGGATTCTTTACTGTAAGAGCAGTGAGACTGTGGAACTCTCTGCCACATGATGTTGTAATGAGTGAGTCACTACTAAAATTTAAGAATGGCTTGGATGCCTTTCTTGAAAAAATATAATATTACCGGTATATACTAGATTCTTTGATAGGGCGGTGATCCAGGGAACTAGTCTGATTGCCGAATGTGGAGTCAGGAAGGAATTTTTTCCCCAATGTGGAGCTTAGTGTTGCCACATGGGTATTTTTGCCTTACTCTGGATCAACATGTTAGGCTATGGGTGGAACTAGATGGACTTAAGGTCTTCTTTCAACCTTAAATACTATGTTACTATGTTACTATGTTACTGTGTGTTCCAATCTGCAGATGGCGGGAAGGAGTATACCATCTGACATTATTTAACTTGACAATCCAAAAATGTGGTTTATTATCCTACATGTACATTTAACTTGATTTATGCTGTATTAACAACAAGGGAATTGAGAGTGAGTGTTCATGAACACTTTCGCGATATAATTGCGGCTTTTGAGATGCAAGATGGTGATCCCACCCTAAAATCGCTACAGCACCTTTTTAAATGCAAACACAACTGCAACCTGGATGAGTTGAAATTTAGGGCAATTGATGTTGTACACCTTGGGGCGAGAGGAGGTGACTACAAGAAGTCCCTCGCATGAAGGGAGTGCCAGGGGATTGTGCAGTTGGGTATGATGTTACCTGATAGCCTAAATAAGAAGCTCAGCTTTGCCCCAATTCTATGATCTATTGTACCAGCTTCTCCCCTGTTAATAGGTCTCTGGGGCCATGTTTTGTTGCCTTATATATTGGTTGTATAGGAACACCCTTGACTTCAGGGCAGTGTTTTTATCTGTTTTTAATATTGGTTTTAACTTGTTTGTTCCATTTTCCTTTTTTTTTGTCCTTTTTCATTTGGGTTAAAGTAGATATCTCCAATTCGATACGTATTATGGAGTGTTATGATGTGGATGGCATGTAGCTGGATTTGTGTGACATTAGAAATGAATCCATTATCAATGGAGTATATGAAAACATGGAATATATGAAGACAGACTCCTAAGTCAATAAGGATTCCTTTTTCCCTCTACCAATATGGGAATATGTCTTCTATTTATGGCATCATTTATTTGCATTTACATAACACTTCGTGCTGGTGACGGTAAAATATAACCGTTGTATCAATTTCTCCCTTCTATTTTCTTTCATTTCTTCCTTCTTTCTATACCTCTTTTTATCCTCTTTCTATTGTATTATTTGATTTAATAACTCAGTGGCTTAATAAAAATAAATCTACCATATTATGGGCATGTTTCCAGCTATCTGCCAGAATGTAAAATGGGCACCAGGGACCACGCATGCGCCGTTTGCAATCCGCCATCTCCAGTGTGACAATGCAAAACAGGGTGGGGGAACAAGAGGCGCAATAGTGCCCTATCACTAGTGACACTCAGATGTGGGTGGTATCATGCAGTTCCACTCCCCTATTCCAGTTGTGTGACCCACAACTGGTTTAAAAGCAGGAACACAGTATCAGCTGCTGCAGGACCTCCACCAACGTTCCAAAGTGGAAAACAGCCAGAGAATATGGGAAGCAAGGTGTGCCACAGTCCGCGCCGCTGAGTCCACAAAATCACCTGAGATGCAAGATGTTGTAGCAGTATACTTCTTTATTCCTTCCTACGCGTTTCGGCGCCCTTCCTGGCACTTTCCTCAGGGATCAGCCATATTATCTGGCTATCTCCAGTGTGACGGCATCCATACCAACGGATGTTGAGTCAAATGACGCACTTACGGTTGGGGAGAGTCGGAAGCGTTGAAGAGCGGCGGACGCAGATACAAGTGTGCAGTGACACACCAGTTGCCATCCTCCACAATTAATAAGCAGGGGTATTTAAACCTCATGCTCTCTCTGAACCATGGCAATCCCTGAGGAAGCACAGGCGAAACGCGTTGGGGCTCCCCTACCCTCTGGAAGGACATCAGCACTGGCCCAAATATATTATCACCAAGAATAAGCTCTTTTATTCACACCAATAGTTGTATGATTTTTGGGCACGCAGGGAGTATGGGTATTTAAGTGGGCTATTATAGACCAACTAGTCAGAGTTTATACCTGACTTAGTTTTACCCACTAGGGTTGTATTTTTTTATTATCTATTACTCTCTCCACACCTAATTTTTGATGGGAGTATTTTGTGGTCAATGGACCTGAATTCTTCCACATTATTGATTATATTACTGTTGGCTCTTGTGTATATTTTACTCTAGTGTTGTTTAAATCATTAGGCTAGGCTGCTCTGATCCCTTCTTCTTTATGTTGAAAACACCACCACAATTCTATCTCCTACCTGCTGACCACTTTTTGGAATTTTATTCTCCTGTATAAATAATCTCTGTATGGATTGCACTGACCATTGTTGTTTTTGGTAAAATTAAATAAAACTTTTTTAGTTTTTGTAACTTGGAGTGTGTCCTATATTTTATACATATTTCTGGAGAATGGGGGAAAATTTAAATTTTTACCTTTTCGGTATGGTAGCCTCTGCATCTCCACAGCATGTTAATTTCATGCTGAGGAGTCAAAAGAGATAATCATTGGGTGCATGCAGGGGAAGCTGCCCTGACCCACAGCAAATCATGGGCGCAGGCCAGCTGTGGTCTCCTTGCATACACCAGCGGGCACAGCATTCAACACGCTGTGCCTTTGGATCGTGTGCACACAGCCTTATTTCAAAACTCATTTTTTCCTCATTCTATTTGCGGAAACTACTTATTTGGCTTAGCAATGAAAGGGTGAACACCTGTGTAATATATAGCCAAGGTCTAACTGGTCTATAAAAAGATATGTTGACCACTAAGGCCAGGTTCACATCACGTTCTGGCTTTCCATCTGGACGGATGCGTTTGTCATCAGTGTTAACGCAATGCAAAGCTTGCATTTGACTTGTGTTAACGTTGCCATAGGGATGCAATCGGTGAACGCATTCAAATGCAAGCCAAATGCAAGCAAAAATGTTCTTGCATTTGAAAGTTTGCATTTTTTAAAATGCACAGGTTAATGCTGCACTCCTTGTTATCATGTGCATTCAATAGAAAGCAAACTTTCAAATGCAAGCACATTTTTGCATGCATTTGGATGTGTTCACCCTATGGCAGTGTTAATGCAGTCAAACGCAAGCGTTACATTGTGTTAGCGCTAATGGCAAATGCATCCGTCCAGACGGAAAGCCAAAACGTGATGTGGACCTGGCCTAAGCCAATAATTATTTGGTGTTTATTTTTGCTTGTTAGCAAAGTTTATATTTTGTGAGCAATCAAGAATGACAGAAGATTAAACTATAAAGGTCATATCCTTCAGCTCAAGACAGGTCTCACTAGATAATCTTTGTGACAACATGTAGCTCACAAGCCATATTTTCTGATATCCTAATAAATTATGGAGTTTCATCAATGCCCATGGAACATTGTCTAACAAACAAATCTTTCCCACCTCTTACCATTATGTTCAATAGTTTTGGATTTTTTACACCTTATATGTTTTTATTTCTCATTCTTAGGTGACAGATCATATTTACAATAATTTTTGTAAGTATTATTTTAATTTATATTTTTTTACTTATTTCACATTTGCATTTTTTCAGAAGAAAGTTCTTAGAGTCTCAACAGATCAATAACATTTCTATGTATTCTCAAGGAATATAAGTTTTCAAAAACAACTACTCACTGTAGGAGGCTGATCCTTAGCAAACAGACTTATCGTTTTTCTATTCATTTCATGACGGAATTGTGGATGTTCCGTTTCTCCTAAACCAAAAACATATCCTGATGGAAGTCTGGTAGAAATCTGAAGAAACATATCTTCAAATGTCATTCCGGGCAGTTTAGAGTCCCAACTGGAAATGTATAAAATAAAGATGGTACATGTAAGTTTATAACATAAAGATAACTGTCAACTGATTTAAACATAAGCAAAAATGACATCAAAACCAAGAAGGACAAAAAAGGCAAATGTGAAAAAAATGCCCACCAATACCAAAAGTAAAGCTGAGCACAGATCAGTGTACCTTGTCCAAGTATGTATAGTACCAATGTTCAGAAAAATTGCAGTGGCATGGTAAAACCAGTAAAAGAAAGACTAAGGGCCCTTTCACATCAGCGGTATTTTCAAATCGCGGCAGATGCGGTGAAAAAAACGCATCTGCCGCGATTACCGCATAACCGCGACACTTGCGGCACACTTGCGGCAAGCCCCATGCAATGTCTATGGGGCTTGCGGTAAGGGTGCGGCAGGTGCGGCAAGTGCGGTTCCGGCACTTGCCGCAGGTGCGGCCGCGAAAAAAAACGCTGCAAGCAGCGTTTTTTTTCGCGGCCGCACCTGCCGCAAGTGTCGGAACCGCACTTGCTGCACCTGCCGCACCCTTACCGCAAGCCCCATAGACATTGCATGGGGCTTGCCGCAAGTGTGCGGCAAGTGTCGCGGTTATGCGGTAATCGCGGCAGATGCGTTTTTTTCACCGCATCTGCCGCGATTTGAAAATACCGCTGATGTGAAAGGGCCCTTACTTTACTTTTTTTAGCCCCCCTGACTAGAAAAGAGGAAACTTTTTGAAGTTTGGGTTCTGGAGGTGCAGCCGAACTTTATTGCACACTGTTCGTGACCCCAAACTTGAACTGAACCTCAATGGAAATCACTGATTGGCAGTTTACCTCTCCACACACATACAGTCAGCCATAAGTGAAACACTTCCAGAGGTAAGAGGGCAGGTATTTTATTTTCCAAATTAATTTTGGACACATACTACACTAAAAAACTGTGCTTTTACTCACAGTGTGAGCCAATCAAATGCTGCATGTGAAACACTGGACTACCCATCCATTCTACCCAACCACAGCAAGGTTTTCTCCAGTGCTTTGCAAACATAAAGCATCCAAACCTGAACAGGTGTGCTCAACACCGGGCAATTCGGTGACCTAAACAGAAATGAATCTTGAAAGATTTGCGCTTCTCTACCCCTGATCTACTGTCATCTTCTCCATTAAGCTATATTAGGGGTGGGAACTCCTGGTCTCAAGGGCCACCAACAAGTCATGTTTTCAGGATTTTCTTAGTATTGCAAAAATGATAATATAATCACCTGCACTGGAGATGATTCCAGCCGTTGGTGCAAAACTAAGGAAATCCTGAAAAAATGACCTGTTGGTGACCCTTGAGGTCTGGAGTTATGCTATCTGCCCTCACTGGATTAATTTGCCCCTTGTTTCCTGGTGGTGGACGCCGCCTGCCCATTTTTTTTTTTACTTCATTAAGCAAGAATTTGAAATTGATTTTACCAAAACTGTCCAAAATGAAAACATTTTGGAAGTCTATTGACTTGATGATGATAATGATGATGATGATTATGACGATGATCTTAACAATAAACTGTTTCCAATGAGGAAAAAAATCTGTAACAATTGAATATTGAAAGGTTGCACTATGTTTTTAAACAGATTTTCACATCATAAAAATGACTTATTTCTCACTGCCGTTATTTTATGCAACTTGCATAATTTTCGTTCATAATATATGTATGATTCATCTGTTCACACTCTGCTAAAAAGACCATTTCTTAAAATATATCATCTGTACACGTTTCCATCAACATCTCTAATCTGAGTGTCTCAAACATTTGAAACTCAAAGGACAGATGATACAAGCAATAATCCCCCCGGACGGAAGTCTAATTTCTTTTTGTTCTGAATTTGATTAGAAGAGAGAGCCTGACATTTTACAGAGGAATCAATTGCTTTCAAAGCACAAATGAGTTTCTGAGGAAGTGCTTGAAGATATTCCCTCAGGCTCACTAATGGTCCCCTAAAATAACAGACTCTCCAAAAAATAGTAGCTTAATTAATTTGCTTAACCAAACACTTATCACAGAAAGACCAAATATTTTGACTTTTTACCTCCAAAATATGTATTTTATAATTATTACTAATAAATCTGACTGATTACAGCTGCCATAGTCACTGTACTATTTACATTATTTTAGGGCCCTGTTCTTTATCCTGAAACAATTTTTGACAGCATATTGTGTGATATGGAGAATATAAATTGCTTTAACATTTTAGTTCTTACAATTTCAACATAGGCTTCTCAGACAACTGAATATGGCGCATAAATGGAACCTGTCACCTAGTTTATGGCCCCAAGCCTATCCCTACCTGTCTCTGCAGCTTGCTAGTACATCCCTAACCATCACTGTCTGAGCGAAATGTTTATTCTAATTGCTGTGAAAAATAGTTTGATCACTTACATTCCCTATGGTAATTTGCATGGTGTCATCCAGACTGTAGACACTGGGGTGTTCTCTTATCCTCAACCTCCCACTAGTTCCGTGTATCATGCCCGGTAAGCGTGATATCCTTCTTTCCAAGCATGCACCCCGCAATCATAATCTGTGCGCTTCATCCAGGTAGAATGCAATGGCCGCGTCATTTAAGGTCATGCGCATTCTTGTCATCTTTGTGGCATACTGAGCGGCTTCAAGGTGCACACTGTGCATGCTCTGAAGCCCTCAATCTGCATGCCTCTAGATTTAGGACTTCAGAACAAGTGCAGTTCACACTCTGAAGCCGCTAACTACACCACATAGATAGCAAGAATGCGCATGACTGGAAATGACGCCGCCAACGCGTCATACCCGCAAGAAGCACACTGATTACGATCGCGATGTGCACTCTTGGAAAGAAGGATGTCACGCCCACCGGGGAATAATACATGGTGTAAGGGGTGAGATGGAGGATAAGAGAATGCCCCCAGTGTCTAGTCTGGATGACACCATGCTACTGTAATTACCATGGGAAAATATAAGTGATCAAGTCATTTTTCGCAGTGATTAGGGTACACATTTAGCTTAGACAGAGATGGTTATGGACGTACTAGGAAGCTGCAGGGACAGGTAGTGATAGGCTTGGGGCCATAAACTAGGTGACAGATTCCTTTAAGAAAATAGGTAATGCAAGCCATAGAAATTAGTTCTAAACAAAGAAAGTCCTTTTAAAATCCAAGAAGACAATAAAGAATGTATTTAACATTAAGAGAGATGTTCTTTGTACATGGAGAGATAGTATTAACCCCTTACTGACCACCAACACAACTTAACCGCTTCCCTTCTTTAAAGAGCCATAACTTTTTTTTATTTTTCTGTCAATACCGTATTAACCTGCCAGAGAGTATACATCCTCCAAGATGTAGACTGACTGCCTCATTTACATAACAAAATGTAAGTGTATAAATGCATTTTTTTCACCTTTACCTATACACTATGAGCTCAGACAAGGATGATTAAATAGTATTATGAAGCTGCAGGTACAGACAATGATAGCTGGGAGGGCATAAACAGCCTGACAGGTTCCCTTTAAGGAAAAATTCATGTAAATGTTGTGAGGTAGCAAGGGGAATGGTGGTAGAGGGACGCTATGTTTCCCCAAGGATGGTGAGCTACTGCATGTATGGGACAGGAGATGCTTACATGAGCATAGGTGAGGTAGGTGTAGCCACCGTTACTGAGAACGGTGGCTGTTGGTAAAGCCTGTTATGGGACCTCATCTATGAGGAATGGGGGAAGGTTTTGGGCGGGCCTCCATTCCTCATCTCCCGCCCCAGGCTTTTGAAGTAGCTGGGAGGGAAAGACAGGTGGGAGAGATTAGGCCGGTGGAGACGGCTGTCAAGGTGTTGTGAGAGGAGATCAGACTGCAGAGGAGTGCAGCCTGTGGGAAAGTAGCCTGTGAGAGCACAGGGAGTGTGTACTGGACCCCAAGGTGGGGTAGGACCCCTAGGCGAGCTCCAGGAGGAGCAGGTTTAGCGCCTACACTGTTATCCTGATGAAAGGACTATTTCTGTTGTTTTGCCATTGTGTGCAATAAAACACACTTGTTTTTGGACTGAGCCTGAGTGTCACTGCCTTACTTGCTGCTGCTATAGAGACTGATCCCTACATATGGTGGAGAATGCGGGCAATGCAGTAAGGCATACACTAATCGCTGTAGAGGACGAGTTGTATGTCCTGGGTGAAGCAAGCCCTAAAGCAGCGCTCAGCAATGGAGGACGTTGTAAAGGCATTGATTGAAGCCAACCTGTAGCAGAAGCAGCAACAGCAGATGTATGCTGAGGCGCTGCAGGCCCAGCAGCACAGCCATACGGAGGCCCTGAGACTTCAACAGCAAACCAACCAACTCCTGATGGAACAGTTAACCGCCCTGAGGTCAAGCGTACCAGCTGATCACCAGCAGGACATCAAGAAGAGGGTCCGTGCGTCCCTCCAAAGATGACTGCAGGGCACGATGTCGAGGCTTTCTTGGTGGGGTTCGAGAGAGTGGCAGAGCGAGAGAGCCTGCCGCTACACCAATGGTCGGAGGTCGTAGCGCCATATCTGATTGGAGAGCCTCAGAAAGCGTACTACGACCTGAGCGAGCAAGACGCCCGGGACTATCAAAAGGTTAAAAGCCGAGATTCTAGCTCGATTGGGTGTGAATGTGTATCTCCGTGCCCAGAGAGTCCATCGCTGGGCCTATGTAGAGACTGTAGCGGTCCGGTCTCAGATGTATGATCTCGTCCATCTTGTAAAAAAATGGTTACAGCCGGAGCTGTTGTCCCCAGCGCAGATGGTTGAAAGAGTGGTACTGGACAAGATTGTGCGGGCCTTGCCCCCAGCCATACAGCAGTGGGTGGGACATGGGGACCCTGTCGATGCCAACCAGCTGGGCGGTTTGGTGGAACGCTATGAGGCCACCCAGAACTTGTTAAAAGTGTCTTCCCCAGTCCGTGTGCTCCCCAAATCCCACAAGGTCACCAACCCCGAGAAATACAGGACTCTGTCCCGCACCCCCACCCCTGCAGGCCCTCAGGCAAGGAAGCTGGAGACTGTTGTGTGCTGGAGGTGTCAAGAGCAAGGACACATTGCTGCAAACTGCCCTATCACCACAGATCCTATGGACTGCAGTGCGGCCTGGTGCGTCTCCCTCTATGCCTCCCCGGTATATACCGCTGCTCCCCAGGAGCCTGCACATGTCTCTCCCATGTGTCAGGTTACGGTGGGGGGATGTCCTGCAGCTGCCCTCTTGGACTCGGGAAGCCTTGTCACCCTGGTGCAGGCCACCTTGGCTGGGTCCGCATCTTACACGGGACGTAATGTGGGGGTCTTGTGCATTCATGGGGACTTGAAAGAGTACCCTACCGCCATAATCCATATCAAAACCCCAAAGGGGGAGTGTCGTCATGAGGTGGGAGTGTTAGAGTCCCTGCCATATGGACTGATCCTTGGGAGAGACTTTCCCCTATTCTGGGCTCTGTTACCGGGGAACCCGGGGTCAAGGGGTAAACAAGTCCAGAATGTTACTGACCCTGAGCCTGAACCTCGTGATCCCGACTCAGGGGTGCCAGCCGTGGGAGTAACAATGTCCCCTTTAGAGGTATTGGCGGGTGAAGCCGACGAGCTCAGGTCAGTATCTGAGTTTGCAGAGTTGGGAGTTCCCCGTGACAATTTTGGTACTGCACAGCTCCAAGACCCGACGTTAAATCGGGCAAGGGAAAATGTCATTTGTATTAATGGGGTGTTTCAGTACCCAGGAGCAGACCAGGTGTTTCCCCACATGGCTGTCAACCAGGATCTACTATACAGGGTTGACAGAGTGCGGGGTGAGAACTTGGAACAGCTGGTGGTTCCACAGCCTTATCGCCCGACGGTGCTCGACTTGGCACATAGGCATGTGCTGGGCGGACACCTCGGCCATAAAAAGACTCTGGAACGAATTTTGCAGCGGTTTTACTGGCCGGGAGTGTTTCGGGAGGTGCAGCGGTATTGCGAATCATGCCCAGAGTGTCAGCAATCCGCTCCTATGTCGCACTTCCGTAGTCCCTTGGTACCCCTGCCCATTATAGACGTACCATTTGAAAGGGTCGCCATGGATCTGGTGGGTCTTCTGGTCAAGTCTGCCCGAGGGCATCAGCATATCCTGGTAATCATGGATTACACTACCAGGTATCCAGAGGCAATTCTACTGCGGCACACCTCGGCGAAATTGATAGCCAAAGAGCTACTCGCCGTGTTCTGCCGGGTAGGAATTCCGAAAGAAATACTTACAGACCAGGGGACGCCGTTCATGTTCAAGGTTACCAAGGAGCTATGTAAACTGTTCAGGGTTAAAGCAGTTTGCGCACCTCGGTCTACCATCCGCAGACAGATGGCTTAGTCGAACGATTCAACAAAACCCTAAAGAGCATGCTGAAGAAGGTGGTATCCAGGGATGGGAAGGACTGGGATTGTCTTCTACCATACCTGATGTTCGCGATTTGGGAGGTACCACAGGCCTCGACAGGTTTTTCTCCGTTCGAACTCGTGTATGGTAGACATCCCCGGGGCCTGCTCGACATTGCCAAAGAGGGATGGGAGCAGGAACCCACCCCCCACAAAAGTGTAGTCGAGCACATCGCGACCATGCAGGACCGGATGGCAGCGGTGATGCCGATAGTGAAAGAACACTTAGAGGAAGCCCAAAGAGCTCAAAGTCGGGTATTTAATAGATCCGCTAAGGTCAGAACTTTTAACCGGGTGACAGAGTCCTGGTATTAGTGCCTACTGTGGAGAGTAAATTCTTAGCAAAGTGGCAAGGGCTCTACGAAGTCCTAGAAAAGGTCGGTGAGGTCAACTACAAGGTATATCAGCCGGGTCGGAGAAAGACCGAGCAGATATACCATGTAAATCTGCTAAAAGCCTGGAAAGACAGAGAGGGTCTGGGTACAGAAGGGTCTCCCGCTGACCGTCCTCCCGCACTTGCTTTTCAGGCCAAGATAGTGCCTGAGGGGGCAGTGGCAGAAGTGACGGTAGCAGAAACCCTCACGAAAAACCAGCAGCAAGAGTCGCGAGAGTTTGTGGCCAGGAATACGGATGTGTTTTCAAAGGTGCCAGGGCGTACCTCGTTGATTAAACACGACATTGTCACCGAGCCCCAGGTAAAAGTTCGGATGAGGCCATACCGAGTACCAGAGGCACGGCGAAAGGCCATTTCAGAGGAGGTTCGTCAAATGCTGGAGTTAGGGGTTATTGAGGAGTCGAAAAGTGAATGGGCTAGTCCCATTGTTCTCATTCCCAAACCCGATGGGACGATACGGTTTTGCAACGATTTCCGGAGGCTGAACGAGGTCTCTAAATTTGACGCTTATCCAATGCCACGAGTAGACGAGCTGATTGAAAGACTCGGGAAAGCCCGGTACTTCTCCACACTCGATCTAACTAAGGGATACTGGCAAGTACCCCTTACGGATAGCGTCAAAGAGAAGACCGCGTTCATCACTCCGGAGGGTCTGTTTCACTACCTGGTGTTGCCATTTGGCTTACATGGGGCTCCAGCCACGTTCCAAAGATTAATGGACATCGTGTTGAAGCCTCATCAGAGGTACGCCTCCGCCTATCTGGATGATATCGTTTTCAGCAGCGACTGGGAGAGCCACTTGGCCAAGGTACAGGCTGTGGTGGACTCTCTCCGGGCAGCGGGGCTGACTGCCAACCCCAAAAAGTGTGCTCTGGGAATGGAGGAGGCACGCTTTTTGGGGTGCGTGATAGGGCGAGGTATGATTAAGCCGCAGGTCAACAAGGTCGAAGCCATCCAGAGCTGGCCACAACCAAGGACAGTAAAGCAGGTGAGAGCCTTCCTAGGAATTGTGGGATACTACAGGAGGTTCATCCCCAATTTTGCCACACTCTCAGCCCCATTGACGGACCTTCTGAAAGGAAGACCGCCCGTCATGGTAAAATGGAACCCCCAGGCCGAGCATGCCTTTCGGGACTTGAAGACGGTGTTATGCGGGTCTCCCATCCTTATCACACCTAACTTCACCCAAACCTTCGTCGTTCAGACCGATGCATCAGAAGTGGGGCTAGGGGCAGTCCTTTCTCAGGAGGTTAATGGGGAAGAACACCCCGTTACCTACCTGAGCCGCAAGCTCACGCCTGCAGAGAAAAATTACAGTGTGGTCGAGAGGGAGTGTCTAGCCATCAAATGGGCCTTGGAAGCGTTGAGGTACCTGCTGGGGCGACGGTTTCGGTTGGTGACTGACCATTCCCCACTCACGTGGATGAGCCAGTCCAGAGAGAGGAATGCGCGAGTCGCCAGGTGGTTCTTGTCGCTCCAGAACTTTAACTTCACGGTGGAACACAGAGCCGGGAGGCTGCATGGCAATGCGGATGCCTTGTCCCGGACTCACTGTTTGGTGTCACAAGTTCACCCCCCCAGGGTTGAACTGAGGGGGGAGGTGTGTGAGGTAGCAAGGGGAATGGTGGTAGAGGGACGCTATGTTTCCCAAGGATGGTGAGCTACTGCATGTATGGGACAGGAGATGCTTACATGAGCATAGGTGAGGTAGGTGTAGCCACCGTTACTGAGAACGGTGGCTGTTGGTAAAGCCTGTTATGGGACCTCATCTATGAGGAATGGGGGAAGGTTTTGGCGGGCCTCCATTCCTCATCTCCCGCCCCAGGCTTTTGAAGTAGCTGGGAGGGAAAGACAGGTGGGAGAGATTAGGCCGGTGGAGACGGCTGTCAAGGTGTTGTGAGAGGAGATCAGACTGCAGAGAAGTGCAGCCTGTGGGAAAGTAGCCTGTGAGAGCACAGGGAGTGTGTACTGGACCCCAAGGTGGGGTAGGACCCCTAGGCGAGCTCCAGGAGGAGCAGGTTTAGCGCCTACGCTGTTATCCTGATGAAAGGACTATTTCTGTTGTTTTGCCATTGTGTGCAATAAAACACACTTGTTTTTGGACTGAGCCTGAGTGTCACTGCCTTACTTGCTGCTGCTATAGAGACTGATCCCTACAATGTGTAAAATGTAGCAGATGTGTTTTATATATTGTTGTATGACTAATGCATGGCCTTATTGGGGGATGCATGATACAGGGATTAAATAAAGTCCTTTTTTCATTATGGAGCACACCCTCAAGTAGTTAAGTAGGTACATATTTAGCAAACAGTAACTTCACACTTAGTGGATTATAAAACCATGATGCAGTCAGTTGATTGACATGTCATGGCTTCGTATGTACATAGGGAAAGGTCTACTGGGGAGAAGTCACTGAGGATTGCATGAGACTTGTCAGGTCTGTCCCTCTAATCCCTATTAAGCTTTCAAACTATGGGGCCAACTAATGAAGATGCTGGCATTGCTGCAGAAGTCTAAATAAGGGGTGTGCCAAAATAAGATGCATGAAATTCATTAAGAGGCACATGTTACTTATTGAATTTGCTGGCGTCTACCTCCATGCTCATTGCCAACATTGTTAGTCATAGACCAGAGAAACATTTATAGCATAAGGAACACCTCCATTATTAATAAATATGATGGGTGAGTATAGTCACTTTAAATCATGCCCCAGCTCCTCCCAATCTATGCTCCTTTTGGCAGAACTGGCTAAAACTGGCGCGTTAACCCACGATGGTTAGAAGAATAAGTTTTGGTACCATATTAGCCAGTTGAGAAAATGTTGATTGCTCTCAGTGGGAGAAACAAGATAATAATCTTGTAGTTGTGATACCATGCCTGATGAAGGGACCTGAGACGTCTTGAAAGCTCGCCTTGTAACATCACTTATTTTATTTTGTTAGCCATTAAAAGGTATCAAAACTACAAGATTATTATCTTGTTTCTCCCTCTGAGAGCAATCAACATTAACCCCATGAGTCACACATTTCTTATGCTACTAAGAACTTCCCAAAAATAGTACAGTTTTTCAAAGTGTTTGATGGCACATTTCTTACGCAATCATGTTGATGAATCAGGGCCTGTATCTTTTCTGAAACTCCTTGTTACAGAGCAAAATATAACTGGTTGCAATTGCATATTGACTAGTAGTTGTTGCATCAGGAATCTAATGTCAGGTTTCCTTAATCGTTTGCTATAGTATATACAGCAGAAAATGTGTATACCATATAGTTCACATTTTAGCTTCAAAATTCGGAGCCTGAATCTGGTATAAATATAAATTCTATTTGCTCTTTTTTAAAAGAATGTTGCCAAATTACCTAAAAACCTTGTAATTTATTAATGATCACATTTTTATTCCAAAGTAATGTATTTATTCTCAAATGCACTACTTAAAATATATAATTTATTCCATCAAAGTTTACAAGCTTTCAAAGCTTTAAAAATTAATTAGATTTAAAAATAGGAGTCTATTTTTATGTATTTATTTTGCTAATAGTTTTTCATTTTAACCAATTTCAACCCTTAGAGACCCTGTCAGTTTTGATTACAGTAGTGGCAGGGATCAGGGATCATAATGACATCTTCATTCTCTGCTACTGCTTGGCTAAATATGAAGCTGGGGCATTAATATGTAATTTATAAAGTGTGACGTTTACTTTCCCTTTAATCTAAAACATAACAGAGTCCAAAATGTAACATGGGGGACAATGAGGGCTTGTTGGTAGCTAAAATGGCTGTAAGTGAAGCTAACATTTATTTTTAAACTAATTGGTTTGCAGTTTCTAGTACATGTTACGATGCTTTACTGCAAATTAAAATACGTATGTTCATGAACCTAAAACTCCCCAATAGACCAGGAATATGCTGTATATACTTTCATAGGATGTCAAATCTTATTGACTGGACCGTGTTTTTTTGCCACAAAATCTTTCAAGAAACCATAGTAAAAGACACTGTAAAACAGCATTTTTACAAAAAAGTGAGTTAAACCACCCTGAAACATATACATTTTTGTTATTTGGAGCACATGCACAACATATAGTAGATATAGAGATTAGTGATGGGAAAATCCAAACTGTAAAATTCGGGGTCTGTACCGAACAGGTTTGTTCATGCACTGATTTCAAAACGGGTTTCTGTGGGAAACCTGTGTTACAGTTCCGGTCCGGGGGCTGTGAAACAAAGCACATTATTAAAAAACATTATCATTATATTTACCAAGTCCTGCTGTCCTGGATTCGCACATCCTGCCATCTCTCTGTCCCGGTCGCATCTACTTCTGGGGCCACTCATTAACTTCCGGGGATATTCACTGCACTGCTGAGAACTCGGCAGTTCTCGGCAATGTTTGCAATGATGTCAGGGTTCAACTGAGTTCATGGTTCATCTATTAACTCGATTGACCTCTGATTGTCACTGTCAGTCTTAGCCTGCTTGTCTCTCTGGACAGACACTTGTTTGTTCAGAGCGATGAAGCAGGGCTGAACCTGCTCTGCTTATGAACTATGTGCAAGGGAAGAATTTTTTTTGTAATTAAAGATGGAGTCCCTTAATGTGTTTTTTGCTTTATTTCTAATAAAAAATAAATGTTTTGTGTTGTGTTTTTTATGCATTCTAGAAATTCATGGTAGCCAGGTCTAATTTGGCTTGATGCCATGAATTTTGGGCTCAATACCAGCTGAGAATACAAAGCTGGTATTAACCCCTTATTACCCAGTATGCCACCCCCCACAAGGGCTGCTAGAAGAGCTGGGTAAAGCACCTGAAAATGTGGTTACAATGAATGAGTCATTTTTAGGGGCGGCTGTGGTTTTCACTGTTGGGGGCCTAGAACGCTTGGGCCTTACCACGCTGAGAATCCCAGCCCCCAGCTTTCTGGTTTTACCTGACTGGTGATCAAAATATGGTGAGAGCCCATGCTTTTTTTTTAATTAATTTATTTAACTAATTTAAAAAAAATTGGGCTTCTCTGTATATTGATTGCCAGCCAAAGTAAAATTAGCCAGCTGGGGGAGGCGGCCCATAGCTGTCTGCTTTATCTGTGCTGAGAATCAAAAATACAGTGAAGAGCTACATAATTTTTTAAAAACACAGCCCACAGCCTCCCTTGAAAATGGTGCATTCATCGTAGGGTCTTTTCCAGGTGCACTATCCGTCTCTTCTAGCGGCACTCACGAGAGGTGGCACACTGGGCAATAATGGGGTTTATACCAGCTTTGTATTCTCAACTGGTACTAAGCACAAAATTTATGATGGCAAGCAGAATTAGACTTTACCACCATGAATTTCTAGTAAACATTAAAAAAAACAAGACAGAAAAGTTTTTTATTAGAAATAAATTAAAAAACTAATTTAGGGACTATATCTTTAATTACAAAAAAACCCCTTCCTCCTGATGTAGTACATTGGTAGTGCAGGCTCAGCTCTACTTCATAGCTCTGAACAAACAAGCGTCTGTCCAGAGACAAGCAGGCTTAGACTGACAGTGACAGTTAGAGTTCAATCGAGTTCAAAGCTGAGCCATGAACTGAGGTGACCTCTAACATTACTACTAACATTGCCGAACACTGACTACTTCTCAGCAGTGCAGTATATATCCCCAGAAGTTTATGAGTGGCCCCAGAAGTAGATACAGCTGGGACAGCAAAATGGCAGGACGCGCACTGCGCGACCCAGTAAGTATAATGAGAATGTTTATTAACTATATGCTTTGTTTTACAGCCCCCTCCCCATCCTATAACTGTAAAGTACAAGGTCATGGTTCGGACGCAAGTTCAAGTTCCATTTAGCCCCGAAAATGGACTTAACAAAAAGTTCCTGGCGAACCTACAGATCCCGAGCATCGGCGGATTCGGACATCACTAATAGTGATGTAAGTCAGATTCCAGTTTATCATATGTTAACTTAAATAACCTACTTTATTTATATAAAAATACAATACAATGTTCTACACATAGACAATAGCAAACATTATGAGAATATACAATTTAGTATATGAAGTATGAATTAGGGTACATTCAGAAATTCTTGCAAATTAGTTTGAGCACAGAACTGCAATGTATTGTGTGGGGTCGCAGGTCTCCCGACCTGAGCATTTCAGCAACATATATCTCTATGGGGATGGGGCTATGATGCCCAAATCAGAAATGTCAAAAGTCAGTCCATTGCTGTTCATGCTCAGACCGATTTACACAAATGTCTGAATGTGCCTTAAAGTGTAAATGTCATTTCATTGAAAAAAAAAGAAAACAATACTGCACTGGTTGTTAATAATGGGTAAGGTAGTAGCAAAGATAGTGCTTTTTGTGCTATATGACTTTTCTCACATTTTTCTGTGCTCCTTTAAAAACAGCATTTTTGGGTCTGTGGGTGTGGCCAGCAGCTGATAGGGAATAGTGCACTGTGTCTGTATTTTCACAACTTCTGAGAGCTGGCTGACAGTGAGCTGTGTGGGCAGCCAGCAGAGAAGGGGTTAGCAGAGATTGTGACTGATCTGTTTCTGAGGAGTTTGTCCTGATCCTCATCTTCTGACATTGCTTAGCAACTGTGTTGTAGCTTCTGGTAATCTGATACATTGTTTGTTCATTAGCGGCAATCTGAAGTGTAGGCCACGCCCCCTCCCTTATCTGCTTACAGGCCCCGTATTTACTGTGAAGACAGATCTAAGTCAGGATGAACATATGTCTGCTTCACACACATTTTAATGGGGATACTGTGTGGAAGGTTTATGAATGGTTTGAAACCAGAATTTTCTGATGAAGAATATTATAACGAATATTAAATTTTTTTAACCAGTTTAATCTTTTTAATAAAAAGAACATAACATGTTCTCTAATCTTGCCCATTAAAGGTAATCTATCAGCAAGACAGCAAGCTTTTGTGCTCTGTAGCACTATAATGTAGGGACAGAAACTCTGATTACAGCAATGCATGTCTGTCATGAAGCCAGCAAAGGCTACAGTGCCTACAAGTAGTATTCAACCCCCTGCAGATTTAGGTGGTTTGATAAGATGCAAATAAGTTAGAGCCTTCAAACTGCAAATGAGAGTAGAATTTATTAACAGAAGCATAAATCTTACAAACCAAAAAGTTATGTTGCTCAGTTGAATTTTAATAAATTTTAAACATAAAAGTGTGGGTCAATTATTATTCAACCCCTCAAACCACCAGCATTCTGTTTGGTCCCCCTAAAGTATTAAGAAGTAGTTCAGGCACAAAGAACAATGAGCTTCATGTGTGTGGATTAATTATCTCTTTTGCCAGCCTTTTCTGACTATTTAAGACCCTCCCCAAACTTGTGAACAGCACTCATACATGGTCAACATGGGAAAGACAAAGGAGCATTCCAAGGCCATCAGAGACAAGATCGTGGAGGGTCACAAGGCCAAAACCCTTTCCAATGAGTTGGGCCTACCTGTCTCCACTGTTGGGAGCATCATCCGGAAGTGGAAGGCTTATAGAACTACTGTTAGCCTTCCGCCTGGACAGCCTTTGAAAGTTTCCTCCCGTGCCGAGGCCAGGCTTGTCCGAAGAGTCAAGGCTAACCCAAGGACAACAAGGAAGGAGCTCCGGGAAGATCTCATGGCAGTGGGGACATTGGTTTCAGTCAATACCATAAGTAACGTACTCCACCGCAATGGTCTCCGTTCCAGACGAGCCCGTAAGGTACCTTTACTTTCAAAGCGTCATGTCAAGGCTCGTCTACAGTTTGCTCATGATCACTTGGAGGACTCTGAGACAGACTGGTTCAAGGTTCTATGGTCTGATGAGACCAAGATCAAGATCTTTGGTACCAACAACACACGTGACGTTTGGAGACTGCATGGCACTGCATACGACCCCAAGAATACCATCCCTACAGTCAAGCATGGTGGTGGCAGCATCATGCTGTGGGGCTGTTTCTCAGCCAAGGGGCCTGGCCATCTGGTCCGCATCCATGGGAAGATGGATAGCACGGCCTACCTGGAGATTTTGGCCAAGAACCTCCGCTCCTCCATCAAGGATCTTAAGATGGGTCGTAATTTCATCTTCCAACAAGACAACGACCCAAAGCACACAGCCAAGAAAACCAAGGCCTGCTTCAAGAGGGAAAAAATCAAGGTGATGGAGTGGCCTAGTCAGTCTCCTGACCTTAACCTAATTGAAAACTTGTGGAAGGAGCACAAGATTAAAGTCCACATGAGACACCCAAAGACCCTAGATAACTTGGAGAAGATCTGCATGGAGGAGTGGGCCAAGATAACTCCAGAGACCTGTGCCGGCCTGATCAGGTCTTATAAAAGACGATTATTAGCTGTAATTGCAAACAAGGGTTATTCCACAAAATATTAAACCTAGGGGTTGAACAATAATTGAGCCACACTTTTATGTTTAAAATTTATTAAAATTTAACTGAGCAACATAACTTTTTGGTTTGTAAGATTTATGCTTCTGTTAATAAATCCTACTCTCGTTTGCAGTTTGAAGGCTCTAAGGCTGGCTTCACACTTGCAGATGCATCTGCAGCGTTTTGCAGATGCATCTGCAAGTATCAGGGTGCAGACCGCGGCCCCTATGTTTATAATGGGGCGCACCGCGGTCTGAAAGCACTCATTCATTCCTATATGTGAACCGTCCGCAGGCGGATGCCTGCTTACAGATCACACACTCCCGCCCGCACCATGGACGCGAGATGTCACGTCCATGGTGCGGGCGGGAGTGTGTGATCTGTAAGCAGGCATCCGCCTGCGGACGGTTCACATATAGGAATGAATGAGTGCTTTCAGACCGCGGTGCGCCCCATTATAAACATAGGGGCCGCGGTCTGCACGCTGATACTTGCAGATGCATCTGCAAAACGCTGCAGATGCATCTGCAAGTGTGAAGGCAGCCTAACTTATTTGCATCTTATCAAACCACCTAAATCTTCAGGGGGTTGAATACTACTTGTAGGCACTGTACAAGGGTTCAGGGTTGTGCCAATGTTTTTTTTTTTCTTGCAGATTTGGTGCATATTTGGTGGCAGAAAAAAAGAAATCTGAACCACATGTGTAATGAAAAAAAGCAACATGGGCAACGCATGTCTGACCTGTAATAGAATTTGATGGCCTCAGGACACACATGCAGATTTTGATGCAGATTCTCAAAATATGCTTTAAAAAAGTATCAAACAATGCACCATTGACACAGGGCCTAAGAAGGTCCAGGGAGAGTGACAGTTGTGTTGAAAGGGTTCTGTAGGGCTGTACAAAAGCCTATGTATGCAGAAACAGTTCAGCATAGAAGGAGTGAAATAAAAAAAACTTTACTATAAAAAAGACATAAGATTATACATCATATATAAATATAATGAAGGTCCCACAGGGATCGGAAGGACACAGAATCTTGAATGGTAAGTCCATGAAGGGCAGAGCCCATTAAGGTTTTTGAGTTGGACACCAAAGGCTGCATTCATGCCTAATAGGGGAAAGTGCAAATAGTCAAAAATCTGGGAAGGGGAAATATAACTAACAAAAAACAGGCCTTGGTCATCAAGGAAGAACTGAAACACAACTCATGATTTAAATGAGATAAAAGACGGCACTCACTGCATCTCTTCGACGTGCTCTTTATTCACAAAATGTGAGAGTACATAGTGCAGGCAGGGGTCGGCAGGGTGCTATATGTGCAAAACAGAGCCGTTGTCTACCCTGCCGACCCCTCCCTGCACTATGTACCCTTACATTTTGTGAATAAAGAGCATGTCAAAGAGATGCGGTGAGTGCCATCTTTTATCTCATTTAAATCATGTTTCTTGCTGACTAAGCAACACTGTGTACCCGGCTGTGCTGCTTAAGCTTGTAGAGCTGATGCCTTATGCATGAAACACAACTTAAAAGTCCTTTACTGGACAAAATGCCAACTAAGGGATAGGTCACAACTCTGACCCTACAACATGCCTTTTTAAGGATCCACTAGACTTGGCTGTCATCATTTTCAGCCATCCCTGGATGGTTGTTGTCACTTTTCCTGGTACTCTGCTGCTGGATGGTCTCAGCGGGTTCCAGGGGCTACTCCTGTAGGGGTATTCTCTGCCACCACCTGCCACCCAGCACACTCCATGATGGCCACCACTGAAGAAGATGATGGAGGAACTAGAGGATAACAACGCCGTCTAGGACAGATAGGACCAGCTTGGGGATACCAGCAGGACCTCTTGGATTAGGTGCAGCTAGCTGGCCAACCAAGAGAGTCCTGGGCTGTACCTGACACCACATTCTCTCCAGTTCGGACACTTTGCAAAGTCGTCATTGGTGGCAACCTGAAATACGCCTTGCTACCCAAACCTTCATGAATGTGACCTCCTCCCCAAACACTTTGGTGCATAGTTATTGGAGAAGATTGTCATTCCGTAGGGTGGCTGGCATACTGGCTAATGAATGCAATCTCAAGGCAATGTATAAAGCTAATGCAAATGAGAATGGGGCAAAAAGGCATAGCAGAAACTGTGACGAAATGGACCCCTTTAATATATAATGTAGGAGGATTTCTTATTCATCCAGACCATATTGTATATTGACTTGTAAACTGGTATTGGTCAAGGAGAATTTCTTACAGTATTGTCATAGATTTCTGTGGTTAAAGTTTAGCTTGGTAATGTAATTATCTAACCTGTTTGTCATTGAAGGCCAGAGAACTTAATTATGCTAATCGTCCATTGTCTATTACCCTGTGAATGTGGATTGAGGCCCAGCCACTATTGTGTTAATGTCATGGTTTGCAGACTGATTGTCTCATGCTAACTTCCCATTGTATCACTGCTAGCATTTGGATCAGCATTTGGATTGCAATAGGACTAAAATATGTTAAATGAGGATTGGAGTTCAGCCAATGAAAAGACTGTGTTATTGCACCAATCATGACGTCCCCAATATCCTACAATGAGGGCTGAGGGTATATAAGGAGGACTGTTCACTTTAACCAGTAGTTTTGGAGTTATATTCTGTCTAGTGGCCTCAGTCTAGGGATTTTCGGTCCCGGCTAGAGGTCACTGGATTGGATACAGGCAGCTAATCGAGGGTCTTCGGATCCGATTAGCGAGCCATAACCCCAGGCCTAGGCATTTCGGTGCCGACCAAGGGGATCAGAACACGGACTAAAAGAACCACAAGGACTTCAGCATCGGATTAGCGGATACGACTGTGATAAAGACTGCACAAGATACTTAAGGACAAGGAAGCAACCCAGGTTGGGACGATACAGTCACCTGGCTACAGACTTTGCCGTGCTATATTCTATACCCTGGTGAGCCAGCGGAAGGGTGAGACTCTGTTGCCTGTTACATTTATGTGTTGTGCTTGGTTATGCGTTATATGCTGTTAACTGTTTGGGGATCCAATAAAGCCTTGATATTGTGATTCCCTGACCCTGTGTTGTCTGAGTAGTGTTCCGCCCACGGTTAAGGAGCTCGGGCGTTCAGTTGGGGATGAGCCCTGGTCCACGCTGTCTTTGTAAAGGTGGCGGGGCCTGCGGACGAGAGCGCCCACTGACCCCGGGTCTCCACAATTGGTGGCAGCGGTGGGATACTACTCAGCCTGGTTTATCCAGGGGAGCTGCAGGGGACTGGTGTTCATGGACACCGTCCAAGGGCTCAACAACCAGGGAGGCATATAAGCATACCCAGCAGGCCATAGGTGAGGCATTCAGGTTTCGGACGTTGCCATGTCCAACTCCACCAGCTCAGCCATGGGACAAGGGCCGGAGAGGAGATACGGCAGCAGCAGTAAATGGATGCTACAGGATCTGTGCCAGAGGAGAAATATTGAATACAGGAACGCTGACACTCGGTCGGCTTTGATTCAGAAATTGGTCCATTGGGACACCCAGAATGATGGTGAGGATGATGAGGACCCCGCCGACGTGGTACCAGAGGATGTAAATTGTGTACCACGTCATGGATCCAGTGAATATCGTGACATCACCAGGTCCAAAGCAGTCCAAATGAAGGAGTGCTTGGCTGCTTTGGGGCCTGAAGCTTCAAGAGAAGAAATGGCTGGTGTTCTGCAAGTAGTGTTGGGAGCTCCAATTTCCTTACCACCAGCGCCCACCCCCACGATAGACCGCCACCAAGGAATTCACCTTCGCTACAGTGACGTGCCAGTGATGAATGAATCCAACACTGAGATCGATGAACACTTGCAAAACTTTGAGATGATGATGAGAATGCACCAGGTGCATACAGCTGAGTGGCCCAAATATCTGTGGTCAAGTTTGCCTGGTCGGGCCCAGGAGGCTGTCCGATCACTTGGGCCTCAGGATTGCTTGGACTATGGAATTATTAAGGACACTTTGTTGGCCCTTTCTACCATAACCCCGGAGAGATATCGCATTAAGTTCCGGACTATGTCTCGCCAGGGTGTCTCCTATGTCGAATTCGGCAGTCAACTCCGACGACACTGTAACCGCTGGCTCGATGGTCGTGCTGCCCACTCCGCTGCTGCCCACCGGAATATGATAGTACTTGAACAGCTTATGGAGAAGATGGATCCAGAAATACGAGAATGGGTGGCGGACCGGAAGCCCGACACCCCAGAGCAAGCAGCCCGATTGGCTGACGAATTTACAGCCAACGACCCAGCTGGAGACCCAATTGGCCCACCGATCCCAGGAGGTTCATCAACCATGGATACCAGCAACCTCCAGACTCCCGTGCTGGACTAACTCGCTATGCCGCAGAAACCCCAACAGGGCAAAAGTTTACCAACAGGGCCCGTGACTTGCCTAAACCACGGCGCTGTTATACGTGTGGGCGCCTTGGACACATAGCCAAAGAGTGTCCTCAAAATCGGGGCCCTATGCCTGGAGCCCGTCTGCCAGCCCACTCAGTCAACATATGCAGAGATGAACCAGCGATGCCTGGAGGATACTACCCCCAAGATACGCCAGTAGCTGAGGAAGTGATCTACCCTGTCCACACCATACGGCAGGATGGACACCGTACACAGGCCCACCTCAATCGCCACATCCAGACGGTCAAGGTCGGTGGAATACAGGCTCAGGCAGAGGTTGAAGTGGGGCTCGTGGACGGCCTCCCAACCCCTGCTCTTTTGGGAAATGACCTAGGACAAGGATTATCCAGCCAGTTTGTCTCCGCCATCACCCGCAGCCAAGCCAAGCATCACCCTTGTGCAGATCTTTCTACCAACCCATCTGAGGATAACCCTCCTCTTCGATCTTCAGCCTCCTTTTCTGAGCCGACCAATGTGAGTACATCAAACCAAACTGTGGCCATTGACTGGGGGGAGATAGATCGTAAGGAGTTCAGGGAAGCCCAACTGACAGACCCCACCCTAGAGCTTATCCGTAGTGCGGCTGCCCAACCTGGGGGAGGAAATCAGGGGGAGGTGTATAGATGGGAAAGAGGCCTCTTATATCGAGAGAAGCCCGCATCCTGCCCAGAAAAACCTTGGACCCGTGTACATCAGCTTGTAGTACCCCAGCAATATCGATCCCAACTATTGCGCTTAGCTCATGATGTTCCTGCAGCTGGGCACATGGGGACCAGAAAGACCCGGACTCGCCTGTTGCGTAGTTTTTTTTGGCCAAGGGTCACTCAAGAAGTAAAGAAATACAGAGCCTCTTGTCCAGTGTGTCAACGTATGGGCGGAGCCCCATGTCGTGCCCCACTCCAACCCATGCCTTTGATTGGGGAACCGTTCCAGAGAGTTGCCATTGATTTAGTAGGCCCGTTAGCCATCCCCAGCCGCAGCGGAAAGAGATTCATCCTCACCCTGGTAGACTTCGCCACCCGCTACCCAGAAGCCACTGCCTTGACTTCCATAGATGCAGAGCATGTGCTCAAGCTTTACTGGACATCTTTAGCCGGGTGGGGTTTCCACAGGAAGTATTAACTGACCAGGGGGCACAGTTCCAAAGCGAACTGATTCAGACCCTCTGGGAGAAACATGGAGTCCGCCCCATGCGCACAACGCCCTACCATCCTGAAACGAATGGATTGTGTGAGCGCTTCAATGGAACCCTGAAACAGCTCATTAGCCGTTATGTAGAGGCGAGGGGGGGGACTGGGAGAAAAACCTGCAGCAGCTCCTTTTTGCGTACCGGGAGGTGCCACAGGACTCCACTGGGTTCTCCCCCTTCGAATTGCTGTATGGCCGAAAAGTACGGGGGCCCTTAGAGCTGGTACGAGAAAGTTGGGAGGGCACCTTCCCCACAGAAGAGGTTCCCATATTGGACTATGTTCAAAAGTTTAGGGAAAGGATGAGGCACCTCATGGCATTAGCCCATGGAACTTAGAAGTGGCTCAGGAAAGGCAAAAACGATGTTATGACCGCGCTGCCCGACTCAGAGAATTTGCCTGTGGGCAGAAGGTCCTGGTACTTGTACCTGTACGCAAAAACAAGCTTCAAGCCATGTGGGCGGGTCCATTTACTATTACCAAGAAATGTGGCAATACTGACTACACTGTGGCTCTGGATCGAGCAGGTGTTCGTGAGCGTACCTACCATGTTAACAGGCTAAAAGTTTATGAGGAAAGAGAGGTCACCAACTTAGTAGTTTGTTGTCCCGATTTAGATGACCCTGATATAGACCAGATCCCAGACCTATTAGTGGACTCCAAAAGGGAAATGGGGGTAAAAGATGTATCACTGGGGGAACAGCTTTGTCCATCACAGAAGCAACAGTTATCAGACATACTCAGACCATATGAATCCCTGTTCACGAGTTTACCTGGTCGAACACCTCTGGTCCGGCATCATGTCAACACAGGGGCATCCACTCCGCTACGCCAACCCGCCTACCGAGTGACACCCCCGGTATTGGCAATGATGAAGGCCGAGGTGGATGACATGTTAAATATGGGAGTCATAGTTCCTTCCCAAAGCCATGGGCTGCCAGTGTTGTGCTGGTGCCAAAAAAGGACAAAAGTACTCGTTTCTGTGTGGACTATAGACGGCTCAATGAGATCACAGTTACAGATGCCTACCCCATGCCCCGGGTGGATGAACTACTAGATCGGTTGGGGGGATCTCGGTTTATATCCACCCTCGATTTGAGCAAGGGATATTGGCAGATCCCACTCACAAAAGAGGCTCAAGAGAAATCCGCTTTCATAACCCCTTTTGGCCTATATGAGTTCACCAGCATGCCTTTTGGGATGAAGAATGCCCCAGCTACCTTCCAGAGGATGGTGGACCATTTACTAGAGGGATGTCAGGGGTATGCCCAGGCCTATTTGGATGACATCGCTATCTTCAGCGACACCTGGGAAGAGCATCTTCAGCATGTGTCCCAGGTTCTGCAAAGGGTAGCCAAAGCCCAGCTCACCATCCGACCTGACAAATGCCAAATGGGGATGGCCGAGGTGCTATACTTGGGTCATCGAGTGGGAAGTGGGTGCATTCGTCCAGAACCGGCAAAAGTAGAAGCAATTACCCAGTGGCCGCGCCCTGTCAACCAAAAACAGGTCCGCGCGTTTTTGGGCACTGCAAATTATTATAGAAAATTTATCCCCAATTACAGCACCGTAGCAAAACCACTCACTGACCTCACAACCAAAAAATATGCCCGCAACCTTATCTGGACCCCAGAATGTGAAGCTGCGTTCCTCCAGTTGAAAGACCGGCTAGCCCAGAGCCCAGTTCTGACTGCTCCTGACTTCCGACGTAGGTTCATTGTCCAAACGGATGCATCAGACACAGGACTAGGAGCGGTACTTAGCCAAGTGGGGGCTGACGGCGAGGAACATCCAATAGCTTATCTCTCCCGGAAACTGTTGGATCGAGAGAGGGCCTACGCCACCATAGAAAAGAATGCCTGGCCATAGTCTGGTCTCTAAAAAAATTGCAGCCCTACCTCTATGGCAATGAGTTCACAGTCATCACTGACCACAATCCATTGAGTTGGCTAAATTGCACTGCTGGGGACAATGGACGATTGCTTAGGTGGAGTTTGGCGTTACAATCTTACAATTTCTCTATCTCACATAAACAAGGCAAGAACCATGGAAATGCGGATGGGCTGTCCCGACAGGTGGAAAAGGATGATCGGAAGCCTATCCTGTCTGGCTAAATAAGAAGGGGGAGGAATGTGACGAAATGGACCCCTGTAATATATAATGTAGGAGGATTTCTTATTCATCCAGACCATATTGTATATTGGCTTGTAAACTTGTAATGGCCAAGGAGAATTTCTACAGTATACATAGATTACCTGTGGTTAAAGTTTAGCATGGTAGATGTAATTATTTAACCTGTTTGTCATTGAAGGCCAGAGAACTTAATTATGCTAATCGTCCATTGTCTATTACCCTGTGAATGTTGATTGAGGCCCAGCCACTATTGTGTTAATGTCATGGTTTGCAGACTGATTGTCTCAACTAACATACCATTGTATCACTGCTAGCATTGGATCAGCATTTGGATTGCAATAGGACTAAAATATGTTAAATGAGGATTGGAGTTCAGCCAATGAAAAGACTGTGTTATTGCACCAATCATGACGTCCCCAATATCCTACAATGAGGGCTGAGGGTATATAAGGAGGACTGTTCACTTTGACCAGCAGATTGGAGTTAGATTCTGTCTAGTGGCCTCAGTCTAGGGATTTTCGGTCCCGGCTAGAGGTCACTGGATTGGATACAGGCAGCTAATCGAGGGTCTTCGGATCCGATTAGTGAGCCATAACCCTAGGCCTAGGCATTTCGGTGCCGACCAAGGGGATCAGAACACGGACTAAAGAACCACAAGGACTTCAGTATCGATTATCGGATTCGGCTGTGATAAGACTGCTTAAGGACAAAAGGAAGCAACCCAGGTTGGGACGATACAGTCACCTGGCTACAGACTTTGCCGTGCTACATTCTAATCCCTGGTGAGCCAGCGGAAGGGTGAGACTCTGTTGCCTGTTACATGTTGTGTTTTGCTTGGTTATGCGTTATATGCTGTTAACTGTTTGGGGATCCAATAAAGCCTTGATATTGTGATTCCCTCACCCTGTGTTGTCTGAGTAGTGTTCCGCCCACGGTTAAGGAGCTCGGGCGTTCAGTTGGGGATGAGCCCTGGTCCACGCTGTCTTTGTAAAGGCGGCTGGGCCTGCGGACGAGAGCCCCACTGACCCCCGGTCTCCACAATTGGTGGCAGCGGTGGGATACTACTCAGCCTGGTTTATCCAGGGGAGCTGCAGGGGACTGGTGTTCATGGACACCGTCCAAGGGCTCAACAACCAGGGAGGCATATAAGCATACCCAGCAGGCCATAGGTGAGGCATTCAGGTTTCGGACGTTGCCATGTCCAACTCCACCAGCTCAGCCATGGGACAAGGGCCGGAGAGGAGATACGGCAGCAGCAGTAAATGGATGCTACAGGATCTGTGCCAGAGGAGAAATATTGAATACAGGAACGCTGACACTCGGTCAGCTTTGATTCAGAAATTGGTCCATTGGGACACCCAGAATGATGGTGAGGATGATGAGGACCCCGCCGACGTGGTACCAGAGGATGTAAATTGTGTACCACGTCATGGATCCAGTGAATATCGTGACATCACCAGGTCCAAAGCAGTCCAAATGAAGGAGTGGTTGGCTGCTTTGGGGCCTGAAGCTTCAAGAGAAGAAATGGCTGGTGTTCTGCAAGTAGTGTTGGGAGCTCCAATTTCCTTACCACCAGCGCCCACCCCCACGATAGACCGCCACCAAGCAATTCACCTTCGCTACAGTGACGTGCCAGTGATGAATGAATCCAACACTGAGATCGATGAACACTTGCAAAACTTTGAGATGATGATGAGAATGCACCAGGTGCATACAGCTGAGTGGCCCAAATATCTGTGGTCAAGTTTGCCTGGTCGGGCCCAGGAGGCTGTCCGATCACTTGGGCCTCAGGATTGCTTGGACTATGGAATTATTAAGGACACTTTGTTGGCCCTTTCTACCATAACCCCGGAGAGATATCGCATTAAGTTCCGGACTATGTCTCGCCAGGGTGTCTCCTATGTCGAATTCGGCAGTCAACTCCGACGACACAGTAACCGCTGGCTCGATGGTCGTGCTGCCCACTCCGCTGCTGCCCACCGGAATATGATAGTACTTGAACAGCTTATGGAGAAGATGGATCCAGAAATACGAGAATGGGTGGCGGACCGAAAGCCCGACACCCCAGAGCAAGCAGCCCGATTGGCTGACGAATTTACAGCCAACCGACCCAGCTGGAGACCCAATTGGCCCACCGATCCCAGGAGGTTCATCAACCATGGATACCAGCAACCTCCAGACTCCCGTGCTGGACTAACTCGCTATGCCGCAGAAACCCCAACAGGGCAAAAGTTTACCAACAGGGCCCGTGACTTGCCTAAACCACGGCGCTGTTATACGTGTGGGCGCCTTGGACACATAGCCAAAGAGTGTCCTCAAAATCGGGGCCCTATGCCTGGAGCCCGTCTGCCAGCCCACTCAGTCAACATATGCAGAGATGAACCAGCGATGCCTGGAGGATACTACCCCAAGATACGCCAGTAGCTGAGGAAGTGATCTACCCTGTCCACACCATACGGCAGGATGGACACCGTACACAGGCCCACCTCAATCGCCACATCCAGACGGTCAAGGTCGGTGGAATACAGGCTCAGGCAGAGGTTGAAGTGGGGCTCGTGGACGGCCTCCCAACCCCTGCTCTTTTGGGAAATGACCTAGGACAAGGATTATCCAGCCAGTTTGTCTCCGCCATCACCCGCAGCCAAGCCAAGCATCACCCTTGTGCAGATCTTTCTACCAACCCATCTGAGGATAACCCTCCTCTTCGATCTTCAGCCTCCTTTTCTGAGCCGACCAATGTGAGTACATCAAACCAAACTGTGGCCATTGACTGGGGGGAGATAGATCGTAAGGAGTTCAGGGAAGCCCAACTGACAGACCCCACCCTAGAGCTTATCCGTTAGTGCGGCTGCCCAACCTGGGGGAGGAAATCAGGGGGAGGTGTATAGATGGGAAAGAGGCCTCTTATATCGAGAGAAGCCCGCATCCTGCCCAGAAAAACCTTGGACCCGTGTACATCAGCTTGTAGTACCCCAGCAATATCGATCCCAACTATTGCGCTTAGCTCATGATGTTCCTGCAGCTGGGCACATGGGGACCAGAAAGACCCGGACTCGCCTGTTGCGTAGTTTTTTTTGGCCAAGGGTCACTCAAGAAGTAAAGAAATACAGAGCCTCTTGTCCAGTGTGTCAACGTATGGGCGGAGCCCCATGTCGTGCCCCACTCCAACCCATGCCTTTGATTGGGGAACCGTTCCAGAGAGTTGCCATTGATTTAGTAGGCCCGTTAGCCATCCCCAGCCGCAGCGGAAAGAGATTCATCCTCACCCTGGTAGACTTCGCCACCCGCTACCCAGAAGCCACTGCCTTGACTTCCATAGATGCAGAGCATTGGCTCAAGCTTTACTGGATATCTTTAGCCGGGTGGGGTTTCCACAGGAAGTATTAACTGACCAGGGGGCACAGTTCCAAAGTGAACTGATTCAGACCCTCTGGGAGAAACATGGAGTCCGCCCCATGCGCACAACGCCCTACCATCCTGAAACGAATGGATTGTGTGAGCGCTTCAATGGAACCCTGAAACAGCTCATTAGCCGTTATGTAGAGGCCGAGGGGGGGGACTGGGAGAAAAACCTGCAGCAGCTCCTTTTTGCGTACCGGGAGGTGCCACAGGACTCCACTGGGTTCTCCCCCTTCGAATTGCTGTATGGCCGAAAAGTACGGGGGCCCTTAGAGCTGGTACGAGAAAGTTGGGAGGGCACCTTCCCCACAGAAGAGGTTCCCATATTGGACTATGTTCAAAAGTTTAGGGAAAGGATGAGGCACCTCATGGCATTAGCCCATGGGAACTTAGAAGTGGCTCAGGAAAGGCAAAAACGATGTTATGACCGCGCTGCCCGACTCAGAGAATTTGCCTGTGGGCAGAAGGTCCTGGTACTTGTACCTGTACGCAAAAACAAGCTTCAAGCCATGTGGGCGGGTCCATTTACTATTACCAAGAAATGTGCAATGTCGGACTACACTGTGGCTCTGATCGACAGGTGTTCGGAGCGTACCCACCTGTAACAGGCTAAAAGTTTATGAGGAAAGAGAGGTCACCAACTTAGTAGTTTGTTGTCCCGATTTAGATGACCCTGATACAGACCAGATCCCAGACCTATTAGTGGACTCCAAAAGGGAAATGGGGGTAAAAGATGTATCACTGGGGGAACAGCTTTGTCCATCACAGAAGCAACAGTTATCAGACATACTCAGACCATATGAATCCCTGTTCACGAGTTTACCTGGTCGAACACCTCTGGTCCGGCATCATGTCAACACAGGGGCATCCACTCCGCTACGCCAACCCGCCTACCGAGTGACACCCCGGTATTGGCAATGATGAAGGCCGAGGTGGATGACATGTTAAATATGGGAGTCATAGTTCCTTCCCAAAGCCCATGGGCTGCCAGTGTTGTGCTGGTGCCAAAAAAGGACAAAAGTACTCGTTTCTGTGTGGACTATAGACGGCTCAATGAGATCACAGTTACAGATGCCTACCCCATGCCCCGGGTGGATGAACTACTAGATCGGTTGGGGGGATCTCGGTTTATATCCACCCTCGATTTGAGCAAGGGATACTGGCAGATCCCACTCACAAAAGAGGCTCAAGAGAAATCCGCTTTCATAACCCCTTTTGGCCTATATGAGTTCACCAGCATGCCTTTTGGGATGAAGAATGCCCCAGCTACCTTCCAGAGGATGGTGGACCATTTACTAGAGGGATGTCAGGGGTATGCCCAGGCCTATTTGGATGACATCGCTATCTTCAGCGACACCTGGGAAGAGCATCTTCAGCATGTGTCCCAGGTTCTGCAAAGGGTAGCCAAAGCCCAGCTCACCATCCGACCTGACAAATGCCAAATGGGGATGGCCGAGGTGCTATACCTGGGTCATCGAGTGGGAAGTGGGTGCATTCGTCCAGAACCGGCAAAAGTAGAAGCAATTACCCAGTGGCCGCGCCCTGTCAACCAAAAACAGGTCCGCGCGTTTTTGGGCACTGCAAATTATTATAGAAAATTTATCCCCAACTACAGCACCGTAGCAAAACCACTCACTGACCTCACAACCAAAAAATATGCCCGCAACCTTATCTGGACCCCAGAATGTGAAGCTGCGTTCCTCCAGTTGAAAGACCGGCTAGCCCAGAGCCCAGTTCTGACTGCTCCTGACTTCCGGCGAAGGTTCATTGTCCAAACGGATGCATCAGACACAGGACTAGGAGCGGTACTTAGCCAAGTGGGGGCTGACGGCGAGGAACATCCGATAGCTTATCTTTCCCGGAAACTGTTGGATCGAGAGAGGGCCTACGCCACCATAGAAAAAGAATGCCTGGCCATAGTCTGGTCTCTAAAAAAATTGCAGCCTTACCTCTATGGCAATGAGTTCACAGTCCTCACTGACCACAATCCATTGAGTTGGCTAAATCGCACTGCTGGGGACAATGGACGATTGCTTAGGTGGAGTTTGGCGTTACAATCTTACAATTTCTCCATCTCACATAAACAAGGCAAGAACCATGGAAATGCGGATGGGCTGTCCCGACAGGTGGAAAAGGATGATCGGAAGCCTATCCTGTCTGGCTAAATAAGAAGGGGGAGGAATGTGACGAAATGGACCCCTTTAATATATAATGTAGGAGGATTTCTTATTCATCCAGACCATATTGTATATTGACTTGTAAACTGGTATTGGTCAAGGAGAATTTCTTACAGTATTGTCATAGATTTCTGTGGTTAAAGTTTAGCTTGGTAATGTAATTATCTAACCTGTTTGTCATTGAAGGCCAGAGAACTTAATTATGCTAATCGTCCATTGTCTATTACCCTGTGAATGTGGATTGAGGCCCAGCCACTATTGTGTTAATGTCATGGTTTGCAGACTGATTGTCTCATGCTAACTTCCCATTGTATCACTGCTAGCATTTGGATCAGCATTTGGATTGCAATAGGACTAAAATATGTTAAATGAGGATTGGAGTTCAGCCAATGAAAAGACTGTGTTATTGCACCAATCATGACGTCCCCAATATCCTACAATGAGGGCTGAGGGTATATAAGGAGGACTGTTCACTTTAACCAGTAGTTTTGGAGTTATATTCTGTCTAGTGGCCTCAGTCTAGGGATTTTCGGTCCCGGCTAGAGGTCACTGGATTGGATACAGGCAGCTAATCGAGGGTCTTCGGATCCGATTAGCGAGCCATAACCCCAGGCCTAGGCATTTCGGTGCCGACCAAGGGGATCAGAACACGGACTAAAAGAACCACAAGGACTTCAGCATCGGATTAGCGGATACGACTGTGATAAAGACTGCACAAGATACTTAAGGACAAGGAAGCAACCCAGGTTGGGACGATACAGTCACCTGGCTACAGACTTTGCCGTGCTATATTCTATACCCTGGTGAGCCAGCGGAAGGGTGAGACTCTGTTGCCTGTTACATTTATGTGTTGTGCTTGGTTATGCGTTATATGCTGTTAACTGTTTGGGGATCCAATAAAGCCTTGATATTGTGATTCCCTGACCCTGTGTTGTCTGAGTAGTGTTCCGCCCACGGTTAAGGAGCTCGGGCGTTCAGTTGGGGATGAGCCCTGGTCCACGCTGTCTTTGTAAAGGCGGCGGGGCCTGCGGACGAGAGCGCCCACTGACCCCCGGGTCTCCACAGAAACTACTTCAGAATACAGAGAAAAAAATAGAGAGCTTAGCTGATGCCCATGCATTGATGTAGCACCGATGCCCTGAACCTTGTTTCACCCTAAAAGCAAACTTTGTATCCTGCAAGAATGCCACCACCTTTCCTCAAGTACCATTGGTTATAAAAGTAATTTGGTATAGGTCCATGCAACCATTCTCGGATGATGGCATCCACAAACTGAATCTCCTCAATAAGGGACACAGGGAAGGTTGATTCATGCATTGTGAGAGAGTTGTTAGTGGGGGTAGGGGTCCCCACATGGCATTATCCCAGTTGAAGGCATCTGGCAGGGGTGCTATGAATGGTTGCTGCTTCTACCCCCTCCTACGTCTCCTCTGCCTCCTTCTTATGATCCTGGTCATGGAATTATTGGGGATCCAGTAGCTGAGGCACCTGCTGCAGGTTGAATCCTACCAGGCATGCTGCAAGATTATGTGCATCTGGTCCTCCCGATCCCAGATAGCATAGCTCTTGACTGTGAGCTCCTCAGGTCTTCATTTGGCATCATATCCCAAGATTTTATTTTCATTTAATTTCAGATAAGGCCCAAAGTGAGTACTTTGGTGGAGCTCCAGGTGACATATGTGTCCATCGCCTCTGCATGCCACTTGAGGTCTGTTTCTGGTGATGATGAAGCATCCTGTGCCTCTGGGTTGGTTATGAAGATTACCTCCTCCAGAATAGGCATGCCTTGAAAGGTGATTTATTACTGAAGTACTGCATAATTCCAGCACACAGTAGAAAGTTCAACTGTAGTAGCAGTGTAACTACCTTGTTTTGCACTGGTAAGGTAAAATGGAGAGAAATACCTGAAAAGAAAAGGGGCACACAATAGTGTATATATGTCGGCTGAAGATCTAGAAATAAGTAGTGGATTCGCTCACCTATTTGGGTTGTGAAACATCACAACCAACCTTTTCGCCTGTGACAACTTTGGTTGTCAAGCTTTTTTCGCGGTCTGCAGCAGTCCTCCCTCAAGGGTAATACATATAGGAATTGGGACTTGTGGCCGTGCTCCCGCTCCCAAAAAATCCAAGAATCAAGGATTATTTAAATTCATATGGTATTTATTTCTACGCATTTCAGGGTAAACCCCTTCCTCAGAAATTCCACAGCAATGAGATGTACCAATTGTTGTGGTAATCCTGAGGAAGGAGTTTAGCCTGAAAAGCGTAGAAATGAATACCACCATATGAATCCAAATAATCCTTGATTCTTGGATTTTTTTGGAGCAGGAGCATGGCCACATGTCCCTATTCCTATATCTATTACCATGGTAAGATGGAGGTGAGACACTTACTGAGTTCCCCGGTGTGTTGCACATTTGCTTTTACTAAGGAGCCTGCCTCTTCCATTGACAGGGTTTTCATGTTTGCTCAATCCTGTTGCCTAGCTCCTCATTAACCCCTCTATATGGTGGTGGGCTGCAGAACTAACATCACTGCCTGTCACAAATCAAATTCCCCAGGTCACAAGGTATAACTAATGGGTTTCGGTTAGGTGCAGTGATTATTGAAGTGTGACATCTATGTAGGAGACATAATGATGAAAACAAATAAGTTTATTTAGGTGTTGGTCACCATTCACCACCAATTCATCTGGAATGCTGAATAAGGCTTGCAGGCGTTGGGCACTGCAGGAATAAAAGTACAACTTTAATATGGATTATACTTACAACAAAGTTGTGCACTTGCACTTGTCTGTATTGTAAATGTATGGCATAAAATATGAGCCCTAATAGGGACAAAGTTTCAAATGTATGTAAAGCATTATGTAATTACCGTATATACTCGTGTATAAGCCGACCCGTGTATATGCCGACCCCCCTACTTTTGCCCCCAAAACCTGGGAAAATCTATTGACTCGTGTATAAGCCGAGGGTGGACCCTAGCACAAGTATACAGCCCCCAGCAGTGTGGTATACACCAGTCCCAGAGGTAGATACAGCAGCCCCAGTGGTAGTATACACGCAGCCCCAGTAGTATATACAGCCCCAGTGGTAGTATATACAGCCCCAGTGGTAGTATACAGGGCCCCAGAGGTATATAGCAGCCCCAGTGGTAGTATACAGTGCCCCAGAATTATATAGCAGCCCCAGTGGTAGTATACAGGGCCCCAGAGGTATATAGCAGCCCCAGTGGTAGTATACAGTGCACAGAGGTATATAGCAGCCCCAGTGGTAGTATACAGGGCCCAGAGGTATATAGCAGCCCCAGTGGTAGTATACAGTGCCCCAGAGGTATATAGCAGCCCCAGTGGTAGTATACAGGGCCCCAGAGGTATATAGCAGCCCCAGTGGTAGTATACAGTGCCCCAGAGGTATATAGCAGCCCCAGTGGTAGTATACAGGGCCCCAGAGGTATATAGCAGCCCCAGTGGTAGTATACAGTGCCCCAGAGGTATATAGCAGCCCCAGTGGTAGTATACAGTGCCCCAGAGGTATATAGCAGCCCCAGTGGTAGTATACAGGGCCCCAGAGGTATATAGCAGCCCCAGTGGTAGTATACAGTGCCCCAGAGGTATATAGCAGCCCCAGTGGTAGTATACAGGGCCCCAGAGGTATATAGCAGCCCCAGTGGTAGTATACAGTGCCCCAGAGGTATATAGCAGCCCCAGCGGTAGTATACAGGCAGCCCCAGTAATGCAGGCCCCCCCCAGCGTCTCTCCGGTCACCTGTAAAGCAAGCTATACTTATCAGTGTCCCGCTCGCACCCGCCGCTGCCGACATCCACGATCCTCCATCTTCATGCGACTCCTCTTCCTGTTTCCTGTGCGCGTCGCCGGGAATGACGTCATTGCCGGCGATGCGCACAGAAACAGGAAGAGGAGTCGCATGAAGATGGAGGATCGTGGATGTCGGCAGCGGCGGGTGCGAGCGGGACACTGATAAGTATAGCTTGCTTTACAGGTGACCGGAGAGACCCTGGGGGGGCCCTGCATTACTGGGGATGCGGGGGCTGCTGTATACCGATGTATACATCGGTATGTACCGATGTATACATCGGTATACAGCACTGACTCGCGTATAAGCCGAGGGGGGTACTTTTCAGCCCAATTTTTGGGCTGAAAAACTCGGCTTATACGCGAGTATATACGGTAATAGCACTATATAAATTATTAAATATTATTATTACTTGAAATAGCGATTGAACATTTTTAAGAAGCAATATTCTTACTATGGTGTTTCATCAGTGTGACCCGACCCATAAGATCATATATGTGAACCATATAATGGCCATATGCCATTTTATATGAATTGCTATCACATAAGCATAGAAAAGATGGTCTCGCAAGCTGTTGACCCTCTGCAATAATATAGCTTTGTTCGTCAAAAAAATCAATTAAAAAAATTAAATAGAAAAAATATTTTAAAAAATTCCCTGAAAAATATTAAGCCCTCTTAAATGGATGTTTTAAGTACATTTTAATCTTCCTGCTCTTCCATTTGCTACCACATCTGGCACTATTTCCAAAATTCAGACCCTGCAGGTGTAAAAATACCTGCAAACTCTATGAAGTTTAAAAAATTAATTCAAAGCTCCAAAAAATTCTACACCTAGATACAAGTCAGTAGACCTTATGGCTCGGGTCACTCCTAGCTTTAAGTTAGGTGTTGTCCCCAGCTATCGGGTCTTCCATCGAGCGTTTTGGCTCCAAACAAACAGGGAAAGTTTTAGGGCTATTTGAAATTTCAAACTTTTTTTCAAACATAGCCTGGTTCGCCGCTCTTTTGGACAATTGATTGGATTTTCGATCCCAAACTGAATCTGCAATGTTCAGGCTGAATTTGAAATCTGCAAACCTTGCTCGGAAAAGTTTGCTCATCTCTAATGATAATGTAATTTTAATAGAGCAAAAAGAGCAAAACAGATCCAGTCATAATCAGGATCTATGCTACATTACTGCACAAATTACATAGCAAAAACCTGCTGACAGATTGCCTTTAATCATAAGCTTCATAAGACACCGATTGTATCTAAATAAATGTGGTATTTAACTGTTATGTAGAGTTGTCTCTTAAACATGCTTAATATTTTCATTGAATAATGACTAAAGATGAACTAGGCATTTTGAAGAGTAGTTGTTCAAATTTCAAAAAGTTTCAAATGGCAAGTTTGATTATGAAATTTAAATTAATGTTGACGTGCCCCAACCCAACTTGCTCCAGTACAGACTTCTGAAACGTTGCATCATGTAGCATCATTCAGTGCACAGCTGATGAAACCATGTTCTAGTTACTTGACTATTTCAGCCATCTGACCAAAGAATTGAAAGCCATTATTTGCTGTTCCACTACTGATGTGGCCTGCATTTCAGCTCTTGATCATGTCTCAAAATATTTGATAACTATTTAGCACTTTTAAAACAATTTTTGGAAAATTTGAGTCCACTTTAAGGCAAGACTATTCTTGAAATATTGGCTTCTTTAGGTAAAATATTTAATTAAATATTACGTTAAAGTTAATAGATGTCTCACTTGATGGTAGTTTTGACTTACATAACAGCTCCATTGCTTTTACGGGTAACACGAAGTCCAAATGGTCGACCCTTAACAACATCAACATTGTATAGTCGATCAATTCGTGTGCTTCTTGGTTGCCTTGGTGTATTTAGCGGTACAGGAACTTCATATCTTTTGTTGTTAGGATCAAAGATCTGTGACACGAAAATATTGGTTAGAGAGTCAGTTGTCAACCACAAACATACATTTTTCAAAAATATGTGAAATACAGTAAGTAAAGTTTAATCAATTTGCAGTAGTACAATACACAACCAGCTTAAAATTGTTCAAACCTAGCTCTTCCAACATTCCGGTTAGTCTTTGGTTACATGCAGCAGAAACCACAGTAGATGTGATGCAATTAAAGAGGACTTTTATCTATACACTAGATGGTGACCCGATTCTAACGCACGTTTTGGGGGCAAAAGAAGGGGGGTCGGCTTATACACGGGTCGGCTTATACACGAGTATATACGGTACCTCAATATTTTTTTTTTTACTTTTCCTTCCCTAATTTATTTTTATTTTTGCTATGATGTTTTATTTGAGAATCACAAGTGCATGCTGGGAAACTCAAACAAGAAGTCATTAGAGAAGAAGGCTGCTGTTTCTGTCATTTATTTTCAATTTTCTTCTCCATCTGATTTAGTCCACTAAAGCTTCTTTGAAGCATACAAATTGCAAGACAAAGATAATTATGGCAAAACACTTCTAGACTAGGGATGAGCAAGTATATTCGCAAGAATATTCACAAGTATATTCGCAAGTATTTGGTATTCGGTAATGTGGTACTCGCGGTACTTCAAACCTAGCGAGTATTTCACTACTCGCCTCACAATATTCAGACTCTCTCCCGCCCAGCTTTAGCAATTACAGTAATGCCATAGCCTTCTCGGTTGTGGCATTACTATGATTGGCTGGCCACCTAGTGTCATAGATAAGTAATAGCCTATGACTCATAGGCTCTATGTAAGTCATGCCGCCGCCATTTTCTGCTCATTGCATGCATAACACAGCTAGTGTAGGGAGAGTGTGAGCAGCTGATAGTTGTGCTCGTGCAAATCATCCAGAAATTCTCTGTAAAACCCAAAAGCTCTTGTGAGCGCTATCAGTATTGTAGTACTAGTTGACTTTAGTGCAGGGAGACAGGCAGGAGCATTACAGTAACACATAGTACAGTTAGCAGTATTTCAGCTCTTCTCAGAGCTGAAAGTATAAGGTCAGCGAGTAGTGACAGTTATCCCAGCTATTTTTGGGGTCACATTTACTCCTGCAGGCAAATTTTTTTTGCTGTTGCGTGCTGTGTTCACACCGAATAGCACGCATGGTACAGTACAAGTGACACACAGCCAGCACCGCTGTCTTGTGTGGTGACTGGTTTTGTGTAATATTTAGCCTTAAACCTCAGGGCAATTTCTTTGTGCCATTGCGATGCTGTGTTAATACCGAATAGCACGCATGGTACTGCACAAGTGACACGCAGCCATCACCGCTGTCTTCTGTGGTGACTGGTTTTTAACCTTCCTCTAGTGTTAGCTTTCTGTTACTCTTTCTTATGTTAACGGGTCGGTTTTGACCCGTGTCTTAAATCACCCCTAGGATACCCTAAAAACAGTTATTTATGATCCAATTTGTTTCTTACCTCTTAGTTACTTGTTAGGGTTTCTCATCCATGGAAATTGATTTTAATATTTTTGTTGTGGCCCCCTGGGCCTTTCATTTGAGAGCATACCCTTCATTTTCAATATAAAAATATTGTCAAATGAACCTCAAGAGAATAATATAAACTTAAAAAAGTTTGTTATATTACCTGACTATTACTGAAGGGTTTTAGAACACATTTCTTAAATGTAAAAAAATGTATACATTTTATATTATTACTCTAGTAACATCTATGGTGTTATGGGTAAATTTTGTCCCATATCTAACTACTTTATGAAAAGGCAAAAAACTGATTTTTTTTTTATAGAACTTTAATACAAATAAAAGATGAAAATTTTATTAACATTAATAACAATAATAATAAAAAGTAGCTTTTCTAGGTCAAACAAACAAACAACAATCAATCAAGCAAATCAACAGAAATCAAGTACTAGTTTTTAGATGCATTAGTATTTAGATGCATGTGTGGCAAAAAGTGACACTTTTTGGTGTTCTTTGCAGAGGTATTTTTTTGCAGGCGAAGCACGATGTGTTTGTCTTTCTGTCCTTATTGCTAGGGCAGACCTGACACCTCTTTCTTTTAGAATCAGGTGGTCTCACTGGGGTTGTGGCTGTTATAGTTGATGTTGAGGCAGGCCTGGTTGAGGAGGATGCTGGTGATGATGCTCTTTGTGTGCTGTGGGTGTGGACGAAGCACTTGTTGAGCTCTAGAGTTGTCGGACCAAGGCTGCAGCGGCTGGGTCTCGGGGCACTTGTTCCCTTTCGTCAATGTGCTCCTTGACAAGGGATCTTCCTAGTTCCTCAAGAAACATCCTCCGATTCTTTTTTCTTTGAATTCCATCCTTGGTGAATGTGGGTCCACAACACAAATGAATTGCATGCTGACACATCAAGGATGTTGTAAAATACAACCATTGGCCATCTCCTAGTTATTTGCTGGCAAGTGTAGGTGGCAGTCAGCTTGTCCAGGTTGTCCACTCCTCCTTTGTTTTTGTTATAGTCCAGGATGATTCTGGGCTTTTTGTCACTTCCTGATGACACAGCTGCATCTTTGTGAAGTGTGGACATCAGTACCACATTCCGTCGTTTTTTGGGGCAGTATGAAACAGCAGTGGTGGTGTCTGTAAAAACAAACTTTGAGGAAAGTGGAGCCCTGTCCTTCATCTGCAACAATTCAGCGGGCAGCTCAGATTTGTTTATTTTCACTGTGCCCACCATGGTGATTTTCCTCCTGAGAAGTTCTTGTCCAAGGTCATAGCTGGTAAAAAAAATTGCCACAAGTAATGTCGTGACCCTGCAGTCCAGTAGTCATATCAAGGACTACACGTTTTCCTTGTTTTTTTTCAGGGATGCCGCTTGCAGACTTGCCTGTGTAAAGCTGTAGATTCCATGCATAGCTAGTTTTTGCATCACAGGCTGCTCAAATTTTTATGCCGTATTTGCCTGGCTTACTTGGCATGTATTGCCAAAAGGGGCATTTTCCGTGGAAAGGGAGAAAACGTTCGTCTACTGTTACCTCTGGCCCTGGGTTGAACATCAGTGGAAAGAGCTGCACCCATTTCTGCCAAACATCCCTGATGGGAGCAAGTTTGTCAGATTTTGTTCTGGTGTCTCTGTTGTCAAATCTGAGGACTCTTGATATCATTTGAGAATTGACATTGTTGCCTGGAAAATATTCCTGCCTGTTCATGTGTCCCAGAGACTATCAGTGGCCTCATTGCAGGATTTGTACACTTCAGCAAGGAGAAGAACACCAATGTAGGCATCCAGGACATCATCATGAAGGTCATTCCACATGTTGCCGTAGACTTTTTTTCCTTCAAGGTTTGTCATAGCAATATTGACTTTTTTTATTGACAATGGCATAAACAGATCAAAACATGTCTTGATGTCACTTACTCTTGTCACAGCAAACCTTGTGATCCCAGGGATCCTTTTTATGACATTTGCAGTATCTGCCCTGCCAAGTACATCTGGAGGTACTGAGCTCCAACTGATCTTGCCACTTTTGGATTTGAATCTTTCATTGGGAGCAGCTTCAGCACCAGTGACCACCTCATCAGACTGATCAGAACTGTCTGTGTCTTCCGGTTGATACTCCACATCATCTTCCTTCTCAGAAACCTGTTCATCTGTATCAGTTTGCTGCTGTGTGTCCTCTGATTCATTGTCATCTAAGATATAATCCAGAATTTGGCTTACATCAAATCTTCTCCTCATTGTTGCATGTGTAAACTGGAGATGTATACTCTGCAAAGTACCAACTCTAAGCTGATTTGGCCATACATGCCTGGACATGTCCCTAACTCAAGTTGTTGGAGGTAGAGCTGGCTGTGGGCTGTTGGTTTATATTGTGTTTATGAGTTCAGTTTTGGGATTTATTATTGTTTTTTTACTCTTATATTAGACCTGGGTCGAAATTGACCCCAACAACACAAATGTTATAATTTTAATAAGAGCATTTTACAATTTAGTAAAATAGTTTTATTTATTGTATTTTGTTTAAAAATAAGTTCCTGGTAAAGTCAAAAAGTCTTGATGCAATAAACAAATGTATGTAGAATTTGTATGCATTTAAAACCTAAAACGGGTCGGTCACGACCCTAACACTAGAGGAAGGTTAATGTAATATTTAGCCTTAAACCTCAGGGCAATTTTTTTGTGCCATTGCGGTGCTGTGTTCACACCGCATAGCATGCACGGTACTGCACAAGTGACACACAGACAGCACTGTTTTCTTGTGTGATGACTGGTTTGCGTAATATTTATCATTAAACCTCAGGGCAATTTCTTTGTGCCGTTGCGGTGCTGTGTTCACACCGAATAGCACGCACGGTACTGCACAAGTGACATGCAGCCAGCACCTCTGTCTTGTGTGGTGATTGGTTTTACATAATATTTAGCCTTAAACCTCAGGGCAAGTTCTTTGTGCCGTTGTGGTGCTGTGTTCACACTGAATAGAACTGAATAGAACACACGTACTGCACAAGTGACACACAGCCAGCACCGCTGTCTTGTGTGGTGACTGGATTTGTGTAATATTTAGCCTTAAACCTCAGGGCAATTTTTTTGTGCTGTTGCAGTGCTGTGTTCACACCAAATAGCACGCACGATAATGCACAAGTGACATGCAGCCAGCACCGCTGTCTTGTGTGGTGACTGGTTTTGTGTAATATTTAGCCTTAAACCTCAGGGCAATTTCTTTGTGTTGTTGCAGTGCTGTGCTCACACTGAACAGCACGCACGGTACTGCACAAGTGACATGCAGCCAGCACCGCTGTCTTGTGTGGTGACTGGTTTTGCATAATATTTAGCTTTAATCCTCAGGGCAATTTGTTTTGTGCCGTTGTGGTGCTTTGTGTAAAACACAAAGCAGAACTAGGCTGTAGTACTACCTTCCACAAAACACTAACTGCTCCTTGATCCCCAATATCTGCATCTGAACATCTGCAGCTATGTAAGAAAAACCCCAAATTGCTAGAAAGGCTGTTGTGAAGGGATAGGGACATGGATATTGACGTGGGGTTGTCAGTGGTGCCCGACAAGGCACCGAGTCTGGGAGACCGAAGAAGGTTGATGCATCTTTGTTCCTGGCGAAATTTCCCGGTCTGGAACGTAAATGGGTCTGGAAGCCAGAAGAGCAAGAACGGATGCTGCTAAGGCCTCCACGAAATTTTCTAGCAGCACCCAATCATCCACGAAAACAAGGCAGTCCTGTCCATACAGAGAATGCTGGGTCATCCTATTTTCAACCTGTTCGTAGTTCATCACCCCGTCAGGAGTCACAGGAAACATTTGACTCCAACCTTGGCTTCTCTGAAGATCTGTTTGGTCCATATCCTTTTGTTGCCTCTGGGCTCTCACCACCCGACATTGAAGAGGAATGTGAGGAGGTATCATCTGTTCTTGGCCAATTATTTAAAATCCCACGGCCAGAAGAAAGTCGTTTTCATCCATGTGATAAACCAGGTGAAGAGGTGGAGGCTGATGGTAATGACACACAGTTGCCATCTGGCCAGCCAACAATATCAACATGGAAGGAGGATGATATGGACGACGAGGTGGTCGATGATGAGACCACCGATCCGGCCTGAACCGCTGGCACGCATAGACAGCACAGTAGCACAGAGGAAGAAAGTGGATACGTAGCACCAACAAAGGCACCAAGGGCTACTGGTTTAAGCATAGTGTGAAGTGTGTCAACTGTTGCCAAGAACAATCGCTCTGTGCCTCAAGTCAAGGCAAGGCTGCGTTCAGCCGCTGTCTGGAATTTTTTTTAAAATAGTCCTTGTGAGCCAAATATTGTCATCTGTGGCATCTGCCATACGAAGCTGAGCAGAGATCAGGGCAAAGGCAACCAAAGCACCACCAGTATGCGGAAATATGTGGCAGCCAAGCACACTAGTTGGTGGGCGGAACAACAGGGCTCCAAATCAGTGTCTGCAGGTCAAGCCACTGCCATGTCACTTGTGATCTATCCTTCCCATTCTGCTGGGCAGGAAGTAGGTGATCATTGAACTTTGAGTACTGCACCAAGCTTGTGAGCGATGATCAGGCTATTATTAGCGTAACCATCCCTATGCTATATTTTCTGAAAGAATCGCTGCACTACTCTGTCCTCCTCTTCCTCGACCTATCCGCTGCCTTCGACACAGTCGACCACTCCCTCCTACTCCAAATTCTCAAATCCCTTGGCATCACCGACCTCGCCCTCAACTGGATCTCCTCATACCTCACGGACCGCACCTTCAGCGTCACCCACTCCCACACCTCTTCCTCGTCCTACCCCCTTACTGTCGGCGTCCCCCAGGGATCGGTACTGGGACCGCTACTTTTTTCTATCTACACCCTTGGCCTAGGTCAACTCATTGAGTCCCATGGCCTCCAGTACCACCTCTACGCCGACGACACCCAGATCTACCTCTCTGGACCTGACATCTCCTCCCTCCTGTCAAAAATTCCCCAATGCCTGTCCGCCATCTCATCTTTCTTTACTGCTCGCTTCCTCAAGTTGAACATGGACAAAACAGAGTTCATTGTATTCTCCCCCAGCCGCCCTCCCCCTCTACCAGACCTGTCTATCCTAGTCAATGACTGCTCCCTCTCCCCAGTCCCCCTTGCAAAGTGCCTCGGGGTCACCCTAGACTCCTCCCTCTCCTTCAAGCCCCACATCCAAGCCCTCGCCACCTCCTGCCGACTCCAGCTCAAGAACATTTCATGTATCCGCCCGTTTCTTGGTCATGACACTGCCAAAACCCTCGTCCACGCCCTCATCATCTCCCGCCTTGATTACTGCAACCTACTGCTCACCGGCCTCCCTGCCTCTTCCCTTGCCCCCCTCCGGTCTATCCTAAACTTAGCTGCCTGTCTAATCCACCTGCCTCCTCGCTACTCCCCTATTTCCCCTCTCCGCATGGCACTCCACTGGCTCCCCACCTCCCTACGACCCCGCTTCAAAATCCTAACCCTGACTTACAAAGCCATCCACAACCTGTCCCCCCCCTACATCTCCGACATGATTGTGACGAAATGGACCCTTTAATATATAATGTAGGAGGATTTCTTATTCATCCAGACATATCATATTGTATATAGGTTTGTAAACTTGTAATGGTCAAAGAGAATTTCTTACAGTATTGTCATAGATTTCTGTGGTTAAAGTTTAGCTTGGTAATGTAATTATCTAACCTGTTTGTCATTGAAGGCCAGAGAACTTAATTATGCTAATCGTCCATTGTCTATTACCCTGTGAATGTGGATTGAGGCTCCAGCCACTATTGTGTTATTGTCATGGTTTGCAGACTGATTGTCTCAGACTAACATTCCATTGTAAGGTGCTATATCAATCAGCATTTGGATTGCAATAGTACCTAAAATATGTTAAACGAGGATTGGAGTTCAGCGAATGAAAAGACTGTGTTATTGCACCAATCATGACGTCCCCAATATCCTACAATGAGGGCTGAGGGTATATAAGGAGGACTGTTCACTTTGACCAGCAGTATTAGGAGATTGGAGTTAGATTCTGTCTAGTGGCCTCAGTCTAGGGGTTTCGGTCCCGGCTAGAGGTCACTGGATTGGATACAGGCAGCTAATCTAGGGTCTTCGGATCCGATTAGCTAGCCATAACCCCAGGCCTAGGCATTTCGGTGCCGACCAAGGGGCTCAGAACACGGACTAAAAGAACCACAAGGACTTCAGCATCGGATTAGCGGATACGACTGTGATAAAGACTGCACAAGATACATAAGGATAAGGAAGCAACCCAGGTTGGGACGATACAGTCACCTGGCTACAGACTTTGCGGTGCTGCATTCTAATTCCTGGTGAGCCAGCGGAAGGGTGAGACTCTGTTGCCTGTTACATTTATGTGTTGTGCTTGGTTATGCGTTATATGCTGTTAACTGTTTGGGGATCCAATAAAGCCTTGATATTGTGATTCCCTGACCCTGTGTTGTCTGAGTAGTGTTCCGCCCACGGTTAAGGAGCTCGGGCGTTCAGTTGGGGATGAGCCCTGGTCCACGCTGTCTTTGTAAAGGCGGCTGGGCCTGCGGACGAGAGCGCCCGCTGACCCCCGGGTCTCCACAATTGGTGGCAGCGGTGGGATCCTACTCAGCCTGGTTTATCCAGGGGAGCTGCAGGGGACTGGTGTTCGTGGACACCGTCCAAGGGCTCAACAACCAGGGAGGCATATAAGCATACCCAGCAGGCCATAGGTGAGGCATTCAGGTTTCGGACGTTGCCATGTCCAACCCCACCAGCTCAGCCATGGGACAAGGGCCGGAGAGGAGATACGGCAGCAGCAGTAAATGGATGCTACAGGATCTGTGCCAGAGGAGAAATATTGAATACAGGAACGCTGACACTCGGTCGGCTTTGATTCAGAAATTGGTCCATTGGGACACCCAGAATGATGGTGAGGATGATGAGGACCCCGCCGACGTGGTACCAGAGGATGTAAGTTGTGCACCACATCCTGGATCCAGTGAATATCGTGAAATCACCAGGTCCACAGCAGTCCAAATCAAGGAGGGCTTGGCTGCATTGGGGCCCAAAGCCTCAAGAGAAGAGAGGGCTTGGGTTCTGGGAAATATTTTAGGAATTCCAGCTCACCAACTGCTACCACCAGCCGCTCGAGTAGGATTATTCCGCTACCCATTAGAAGCCCCACCAGGACAAAGGTATGCAGACAGGATACATGACTTGCCCAAACCACGGCACTGTTATACCTGTGGACGTCTTGGACATATGGATATAGATTGTCGCGAACGCCGGGGCCCCATGCCTGGAGCTCATCGGCCAGCACAGCCAGTCCAGGTCAGTGACGTCCAAGCCCCGGGACAACAAGAAATTGATTCTGTCTACACCCTGGTAAGCCCAGCTATTGTTTCTCCAGACCCTGTACCCTGTTCCCAATTAACCATTTCCCTGGTTGAGGGTCAGTGCTCAGACATCCCTTCGGAAGGTGTGCAGCTAGCCGAGGCGAACGACCAGGGAGAGGACAAGTTGGAGCTTACAGACAGTGACCCTACACCTGTTATTTTGGAGCCTGAGCAGGGAGAGGACAAGTTGGAGCTTACAGACAGTGACGCTACACCTGTTATTTTGGAGCCTGAGCAGGGAGAGGACAAGTTGGAGTTTACGGACAACGTCCCTATCCCTGTTGCTTTGGGAACTGACCAGGAAGAGGTCGATGTGGAGCTTATAGACTGTGACCCTACACCTGCTATTGTGGAAACTGACCCGGAAGAGGTTGATGTGGAGCTTACAGACAGCGTCCCCATGCCTGCTATTGTAGAGACTGACCAGGAAGAGGTTGATGTGGGATTTGTGAGCAGCTTTCCCACACCTGTTGATTCAGGGGCTAACCAGGAGGAGGTTGAAGCTCATGGGCTCATTGATGGCCCCCCGCATCTATTGTTTTGCAAGCTGACCCAGGACAAGGACTATCCAGCCAGTTTGTCACAGCCATCACCAACATCCAGGAAGCCAAGCAGCACCCTGATGTGGATCTTGCTACCCCACCTTCAGATGATAATCCATGTTCCCAGACCCCATCATTCTCCTTGGAGCCATCAACAGTGAGTACACCTAGCCAGACTGTGGTCATTGACTGGGGGGAATTGATAACCAGAAATTCATGGGAGCTCAACTCCTGAATCCCATTTTACTGTTTATCCACAATATGTCTGCCCATCCTGGGGGAGGTAATCTGGGGGAGGTGTATAGATGGAAGCCTCGATTGCTGTTTTCTCCATTAAAAAAGACAATGCCGCCAAGAGGAGAAGGATAACCAGAGACTGATCATATCTGACTGCTCTGTCTGGCTAAATAAGAAGGGGGAGGTATGTGACGAAATGGACCCTTTAATATATAATGTAGGAGGATTTCTTATTCATCCAGACATATCATATTGTATATAGGTTTGTAAACTTGTAATGGTCAAAGAGAATTTCTTACAGTATTGTCATAGATTTCTGTGGTTAAAGTTTAGCTTGGTAATGTAATTATCTAACCTGTTTGTCATTGAAGGCCAGAGAACTTAATTATGCTAATCGTCCATTGTCTATTACCCTGTGAATGTGGATTGAGGCTCCAGCCACTATTGTGTTATTGTCATGGTTTGCAGACTGATTGTCTCAGACTAACATTCCATTGTAAGGTGCTATATCAATCAGCATTTGGATTGCAATAGTACCTAAAATATGTTAAACGAGGATTGGAGTTCAGCGAATGAAAAGACTGTGTTATTGCACCAATCATGACGTCCCCAATATCCTACAATGAGGGCTGAGGGTATATAAGGAGGACTGTTCACTTTGACCAGCAGTATTAGGAGATTGGAGTTAGATTCTGTCTAGTGGCCTCAGTCTAGGGTTTCGGTCCCGGCTAGAGGTCACTGGATTGGATACAGGCAGCTAATCTAGGGTCTTCGGATCCGATTAGCTAGCCATAACCCCAGGCCTAGGCATTTCAGTGCCGACCAAGGGGCTCAGAACACGGACTAAAAGAACCACAAGGACTTCAGCATCGGATTAGCGGATACGACTGTGATAAAGACTGCACAAGATACATAAGGATAAGGAAGCAACCCAGGTTGGGACGATACAGTCACCTGGCTACAGACTTTGCGGTGCTGCATTCTAATTCCTGGTGAGCCAGCGGAAGGGTGAGACTCTGTTGCCTGTTACATTTATGTGTTGTGCTTGGTTATGCGTTATATGCTGTTAACTGTTTGGGGATCCAATAAAGCCTTGATATTGTGATTCCCTGACCCTGTGTTGTCTGAGTAGTGTTCCGCCCACGGTTAAGGAGCTCGGGCGTTCAGTTGGGGATGAGCCCTGGTCCACGCTGTCTTTGTAAAGGCGGCTGGGCCTGCGGACGAGAGCGCCCGCTGACCCCCGGGTCTCCACAATGATCTCCCGATACCAACCCGCACGCAACCTTTGCTCCTCACAAGAACTCCTCCTCTCCTCCCCCCTCATCTCATCCTCCCACAACCGCATACAAGACTTCTCCCGCGCCTCCCCTAGACTCTGGAACTCAAGAGCTTCAAAAAGAACCTGAAAACTCATCTATTCCAGCAAGCCTACAACTTATGATGAGTTCCAGCGCCGCTCCACCACACGCTTGGCGCTTCCCCTCCTATCGTGTCCTTCCCACCCCTGTAGACTGTGAGCCCTCGTGGACAGGGTCCTCTCCCGTCGTGTATCAGCAAGCATTGACTGCTCATATGTACTGTACCTGTTCTTGTCACCCCCATTTCTTATGTAAAGCGCCATGGAACCAATGGCGCTATATAAATAAATAATAATAATAATAATAATCTAAAAATGGAATCTTTGAGTTCCCAGCAGCTGGGTATGGAGCAAGATTTCACAATCAGTAATCCTACCCAGCCCAGCCAATCTCATCAGGCAAGATTGGGGGATGAAGATGATGAGGAAGATGAGGAGGGAAAGAACTTCTTTTTCAGTGGTACCGAGGGGATCCCTCATGCTACGCAGGGGACTCACAACCCAAGCTTCATGTCTGTCCAGCATGGGTGGGCTGGAGAGGAAAAGGTGGAGGAGGAGACTCAGTGCGGGGTGAGCATGGATATTGTTCCTCCTTCTGCGGTCACAGAACATTTGCCTCTTTGCAGCTTGGCACACATAGCACACTTCATATCTAACTGTCTGTGCCCAGACCCTCGTGTGAACCACATTTTTAACAGCAACCTATACTGGTTGGCCACCTTTCTAGACCCACGGCACAAGGACAAATTTCCTTCGCTACTGTTGCAGTCACCAAGGGGTTTCACAATAGAATCCTTCAAGAGGCCCATTGTTGATAATTTGATGGCAACATCAACTTCAGACGACACCGCTGCTAGCAGAGGTACCAGCTCTGTGCAACAGCATGCATTAATGGAGAGAGACAAAGCCAGCAGAAGAGGTGGTGGTAAAATGTCCTCAAACTGGGCAATCTTTAATAAACCGGCTCATCAGCAAAGGCTACCTGGACCGGTAACAATGTCAAGAATGGAGAAGTTGCACAAGATGGTCAATGACTATGTAAGTTACCATATCTGCCTCCTTCCTGACGCTTCTGTTCCATTTAATTACTAGGTATCCAAGCTGCATAGTTGGCCAGACCTCTACTTACATGCCTTGGAGGTGCTGGTCTGCCCTACTGCTAGTGTGATGTCAGAGCGTGTTTTCAGTGCCGTAATCATCACAGATACACGCACACGGCTGACTACAGAGAATGCAGACAGAGTGATCTATTTCAAGTGTTTATTTCTGTTAACTTTGATGATAACGGCTTACAGCCAATGAAAACCCAAAGGTCAATCATTATCTCAGTAAATTAAAGTACAAGGATGGAGGGTTAAAAACTGTTGTATTCCTTGAGACATCAAAGGGTGAATTTAATATTGATTTATTAGTAAATGTTTTATAAGGCTCCCAGAAATGCACTGAAACATGGCAATATTACATTGATTTTTGATGATATTCTAATTAATTGAGATGAACTAGTATGTCTAGTGAATGGCACAGGAACAGGAATTGATTACCGTATGTGCTATCCAAATTAGCTATAAATCCTAATAGGCATATATATAGGAAGTGCTGCATCTAGACTTTTATAAGATGTGTTTGCTCTCTCAATCCATCCACCTCCTAAGAACATGATTGCCATAACATCTGGAAGACCTATCAAAAGCCCCCCGGCCTGCTGTAGTTGTATATATCTATTAAGCTTTGCCAAAGGCAAAATATAAAAGATTTTCTGTCATTTTATCACCATTAAAATGCAACTAATCCCATAAGAAATAAGGCTAGTATTGCACAGTATGATAAAGTAATGAAAGGAAATCTGTTGATCAGCGCCTGGAGGGATCAGGGAACCTGCATATTGTGGAATATATCAAGTTACTTTGCCAGCAGGATATGCAGCTGAATGTTAGAAATGAGACACATAACTGGTTGCTGAAATTATTGAGTCTATCATTATTTTATCCACCTACCAATATATGACAGCATCTTTTGTGTGAAACCGAAGTCAGTCTCTATACAACCCAATAAGATTTACATTAAATGTCCATAAAATATATACCAGGTAGCAATAGTGCAGGTCAAATTAAACAGCTAAGGAATGGAGTGGAGACTTATACCAAAAAATAAATAGGAATAGGGTAGGGTCAGACCTGCATCTGCCCTGAGCCTGCTGATTCCGTCAGAAACTTAGTTTCTGGTAGAAGCAGCGCATAGCTTTAACGGCATGTAACGCTGACTGCTCTATGCATCACTATGGTTACCCTATGTTTACAGCAGCCGGTGGCTCCACAGAGAATCGCCCGGATATGCGCTATTCCAGAGCGCACAGGAAAACGCTGCAAACCGCATTTCCTGTGCGCTCTGTAATATCGCATATCCGGGAATTCTCTGTGGAGCTAGCGGCTGCGGCAAGCATCAAATTGCCATAGCAGTGCATAGGCAGGAGCAGCGCATAGCGTTACATTCCATTAACACTATGGGCTGAACCTGCCAGGGACTAAGTATAAACGGAATCGACAGGCTGAGGGCAGACGCAGGTCTGACCCCAACCTTAAACTGGCTGTGCCAGCATCAACATGTCATACTCTAGGGCTATGTCTACACAGAGTTTTTGAGAAGATTTTGGAGCACAAACTGATGCTGGAAAAATCAAAACTTCTAAAAAAAATTAAGTTTCCATTCAGCTTCTACTCTAAAACCTGAGGCCAAGTGCACATCTGCATTTGCCCTGCATTTTACCACAATGTGTTTTTCAGCTGTGTTTATGCTAGGAAATGCATGCATTAACGCAGCTGAAAGCATCCCATAGACATATCAAAAACGCAAATGCAATCATGGTAAAAACACATGCGTTTTCACCCAGAGCACAGGAATTGTTGCCGGCTGCGTTAACGCATGTGTTTACTAGCATAAATGCAGCTGAAAAACGCATTGGAAAAAGTGCGAGATTTGAACCTCCGGCAGTGTGAAGCCAATGCGCTTGGCTTCCATCTGACATAGGGATGAATAGACAGCATTAACACAGTGTTACCATTCTGTTAACACTGCGCTAATGCTGAAATATTTAACGTTTTTTAAGTGAAACTGGAAGGAAAAAAAGCGCACATAGGGTATACCTGTGTAAAAAACTATTGGAGTGTGTGAACACTGCTCACCTTGAGAAGGTTGTAAGGGTCACAACCAAACCATTTCACCCATGATATAGCCACTCATATGCTGATGACGATCTGCAGCAGGCTCCCAACAGCAGAGCCAGTTTGAGAAGAAAAAAGGTTTTATGACCGTGCTCCCGCCTTGATGCTAAAATCTGATCTCGTGGAAATTTTTTATATATGTGATTTTTATTTCAACGCTTTTCGGGGAATAACCCCTTCATCAGGAAAATCACAAGGATAAATTACAGATGTACCTAGATGTACATCTGTAATTTATCCTTGTGATTTTTTCTGATGAAGGGGTTATTCCCCGAAAAGCGTTGAAATAAAAATCACATATATAAAAAATCTCAGCGAGTTGAGATTTTATCATCAAGGCAGGAGCGCGGTCATAAAACCTTTTTTCTTCTCAAACTGGCTCTGTTAAAATATTCCACGTGTCAGACTCCTGAACGTACTGCTGACCACAGGTATGACCCTAGCCTAATGCTGCCAAATTCTAAGTTTTAGACAAACCTGCTGAACGCAATGCCGACGCTGGTTAGGCTAGGGTAAGACTTACGCCATACATTTATTAAATGCATGCATTATTTTCATGTGCAAATCATGAAAACTGAATGCATTAACGTTTCCATAGGCTCCAATGTAAAAAACGCATTGCAAAAGTGCAATGCGTTTGGTGCTATGAGTTTTTGGAAAAACACCAAAAAATGCGGTCTGCAGCATTTTTTGGTGCTTTTGCAAAAATGCATGCCATATTTTATCAAGGGAGCCTATGGGGAACACATGCGTAAATGCTAAAAATGAAAACACATGCCATAAAAATGGCAAGGGGAAAAAAAGGATCCTTTAATGCATCCTTCCAATGGATGCAAGCTCCCAAATGTGACCCTAGCCTTAAACAGCCTATACTCACCTCTGATTCCAGCATTTTTCCATCAATGATGGTATGAAGTCTCCCATTGCTATGTCACATAAATCATGCAGTCAGCCAATCTGCAGCTACTTTACTTTCACTTCTTTCATGCAAAATTTATAGCTCGAGAAAGTAAGCAACAGTTCTCACTTGTTCAGGATTATAATTTCATCTGAAGAAAGTGAGAGTGAAATGGGTGCTACTTAGCTGCCCTTCTCACATGACATATTAGAGCAGGGGTTTCAAACTCAGCTGGGTTGATGGGCCGCACATAGAAAAAAAATTGATATCGGGGGGCTGCATTGCTTGTAGGACTAAGTGACATTTTTAGTAATACCAGCATTTTTTGTTACTGTAGTAATGTCCAAATCCTGAACTTCTTTTAGTAATATCCCCACCGTGGGTTCCTTCTTGTAGTAATGACCCCATCCCGGTCTTCATCATGTTGTAATGTCCCCATCCTGGTCCCAATATTGTAGTAATGTCCCCATCCTGATCCCCATCTTGTAGTAATGTCCCCATCCTGGTCTCCATATTGTAGTAATGTCCTCATCCTGGTCCTCATCATGTAGTAATGACCCCATCCTGGTCCTCATCAAGTTGTAATGTCACCATCCTGGTCTATCATGTAGTAATGTCCCATCTGATCCCCTTCTGCAGTAATGTCCCATACTGGTTCAAGTAGTAATGTCCCCATCCTGGTTCCCTTCTTGTAACAATGCCCCCATCCTGGTCCCCGTTTGTAGTAATGCTACATCCTGAATCCTTTTTGTAGAAATGTCCCCTTTGTGGCTCTCTTCTTGTAGTAATGTTCCTCATCCTGGTCCTCATATTGTAGTAATTCCCCATCCTAATCCCCTTTTGTAGAAACGTTCCCTTTCCCTGGCCCTCTTCTTGTAGTAATGTTCCTCATCCTGGTCCTCTTCTTGTAGTAATGCCCCCATCCTGGTCCTCTTTTGTAATAATGTCCCCATTCTTCACCCCTTTTGCAGTGATGTCCCCCATCTGATCTCCTTTTGTAGTAATGTCCCCATCCTAGACCCATTTTATAGCAATGTCCTCATCCTGGCCCCATAGTGTAGTAATGTCCCCCATGCTGGTCCCCTTTTGTATTGATGTCCCCCAACCTGGTCTACCACCTTTTTACACACACACACACACATTCTCTCTCACACACTCACTCAAACACATTCTCTCACACACTCACACATTCTCTCACACACTCACTCATATGCAGTCTCACAATCACATACACACTCTCTTACACTCTCACACATTCTCTCTCTCACACACACTCACATTCTCACATACACTCTCTCTCACACACACAAACACACTCTCATATACACACACATTCTCTCATACACTTACATTCTCAAACACTAACTCACACACACTCACTCACACACACACACACACACACACATCACACACACACACTCACTCTCACACATTCTCTTGCACACATTCTCTCACACACACATTCTAATGTACACACTCACAAACTCTCACACTCTCACACATATCTCTCACACACACACTCACATTCTCATGCACACAAACATACTTTCACATACATAAACACTCTCACACACTCACACACATATTCTCTCTCACACACTCACATCTCACATACACACACACTCACACACACAAACACACTCTCACATACACATTCTCTCGCACACACTCACAATCTCAGATACACGCTCAGTCACACACTCACAAACACACATACACACTAACTCTCACACTCACACAGCTGTGGGCCTCTCATTTGCCAGTGGATTGCATTGATGTTACTGAGCGGCAGCGCTGTCAGTCCCGCGACCTGAAGATATTACACAGTTGGGAGCGCGGCTCCCTCCTGCACTCACTGTACCACCAGCATGTTTGTCCATGGTCCCACCGGCCGCACAGTGAAGCCCTAGGAGCTGCATGCGGCCCACGGGTCACATGTTTGAGACCCCTGTATTAGAGATAGGTTTGGGAGACCAAGCACCAACATCTATGGAATAGCATTAGCAATAGAAGTGAGTATAGACTGTTAGGCTAGGGTCACACTTGAGTAGTGCCATCCACTAAAAGGATGCGTTAAAAGGATGAGTTTTTTTTTCCCTGGCATTCACATGACATGTGTGTACATTTTTGACACATGCATTAATGCATGCGTTACGCATGGTACATGTATGTGCCATGCGTTAATGGATGCGTTTGCCATAGACTCCAATGTTAAATTAATGCATTGTTTACCAAAACGGAAAAAAATGCTGCAGACCGCTTTATGATGTGTGCTACCAAAAACGCATAGTGCCAAATGCATAGCTATTTGGCCATGAGATTTTTGTATTGGAGTCTATGGGTGCGTTAACGCATTTGTTTGCAGAAATTTAAAGATGAAAAAAAACAAATACTTTTGGCGGATGATTGGCGCTAGTGTGACCCGGGAACACATAATGACTAAGAATTGGGCTGTCTGAGTGTAGACAACCCATTTAAATAAACTAATGTTAGTTCCCATCACTACCATTATGAAAGTATCCATAAAAGAGCTCATCCTACCCTTCAGAACAGCAATGAACAAATTAACAACATTTCACATATTTAGGCATAATTTTGCATTCTCAATTACCTTGACCTGAAGCATATGATTTTCATGAAACGTTCCATGAAGAGTAAGCTTTGTGATTTTTTTGGAGCTTTTGTATCGCTGTGGTATTCCAGCAGGCAAGGTGATATTTACAATGATGCCGGTATCAGTGATCTGTTCATTGCCATCAACAATATAGCCATAATCATCTGGATAAAAGCAATATGGAATGCCAGCTGTACTGGATGCCTGGGATAGAAACAGAACATGTTGATGGAAACTTTAAAAAAAATAGACTTTGTGAATGTGGAAAAACAGGAAGAAAACTCCTGGACTTATCTAGTGATTGTAAAGCTTGATGTGCACACATACAATTCTCAGGACACCTCAGTGTTGCATTTTTTGTGGCTGTTTACAGACATTATTTTAAATCTTAAATGCACCACTTGCAATGAATTTTTAGTTTTTCATATTTTGATTAACTTAGGGCCCTTTCACATCTGCGTTTATTTGAAATCGCGGCAGATGCGGTGAAAAAACCGCATCTGCCGCGATTGCCGCATACCGGCTGCACTTGCGGCGCGGTTGCGGTAATCCCCATAGAAAGTATAGGGGGACTTGCGGCAGGTGCGGCAAGTGCGGTTTTGCACTTGCGGCAGGTGCGGCCGCGAAAAAAAACGCGGCTGACCGCGGTTTTTTTCGCTGCCGCACCTGCCGCAAGTGCAAAACCGCACTTGCCGCACCTGCCGCAAGTCCCCCTATACTTTCTATGGGGATTACCGCAACCGCGCCGCAAGTGCAGCCGGTATGCGGCAATCGCGGCAGATGCGGTTTTTTCACCGCATCTGCCGCGATTTCAAATAAAACGCTGATGTGAAAGGGCCCTAAGTGGTGTTTTTTTTCAAAAAGTAGCATACTCAGGATAAGGCCATCCTTTAGCCTCAACTTCCACTTAAAAATCCTACAAGTTGGAATAATAAATGTCATAATTTTTAGTAATTTTTTTTTTTTTGAATTTGTAAAAGAATATTTGAAAAGTTTTTTTATATCTAGAATATATGTTTATACATTTAATACATTGAAGAAGAATGGGTTAAAATGTCGTAATGCACATAAACATCTGCCGGAATTATTAACCTTCACTGTGATGTTTTCTTTGCAATTTGTGATAATGCATTCGATCTTTCAATAATCCCTGTTTCTACATCATGGACTATGCTGTATTTATTAAATGAATAAAGTATATGACATACAGTATGAACCCAATTCCTCACTTTTTAAAGTCAGTTTTCACTTTTTTCTTATGGTTTTCACTGGTGTTGTTATGCCAAATTCATAAAACGGGTGTACACATTTTGTGAATTTTGTACAAAGCCAAACATTGCTTATTTTTAGTTTTTAATTGGTTCCTGCAAAATGCCACACACAAAAATAAAGAGTCAAAATAACTGGAATCTATAAAATCAATGCAGAGGGTACTGGAGTAGTGTTGCACCAAATTTTGCCACATTTTAAAAAAGTAATTTTGTGAATCTGTCACATCTGGAAAAGGCACACTGACTCTAAAATCAATAAATCACAATAATTAAAGGGACGCTGTCAGGTCCTTTTTCAGTATGATACCTATATGACCCTTGAATAGGGCCTGGGCAGACCTTTTAAAAACATGTAAAATCATTATTGTACCGTTTGTAGTTTCCAAGTTATCAGCACTGTCAGACCCTGCAGTAAGCTCCTAGATTAGTCATCTCCATTATAAACAAACAGGAATAGTCTGGGTGCTGTATAAACTGTCATTTAATTATGCACTCCCTCTCAGCAGCTCTCTCCTCCCTCCTCCCTTTGCTCTCAAACAGTGCAGTGTCAGGTTTCCATAGCTTCTGTTCTGATGAAGACATGGAGGGAGAGAGCTATTGCCGATCTGACTTATCTAGACCCAATCTGTTTCTGCAAGCAGGAATCCCTGCTGTGACATTTTCTGTGTTGTATTTGACCTCTTGCTTGGCTGCAGACACAGATAGTAGAGAGGCGAATACAGCGAACATAGCCCCTCCCAGTGATCTCCTTTGCAATGATGTGGTGTGAGTATGTGACATGCATAGTCATGCATGAGGAGTGGACAGCAGAGAACTAAGTGGATCATTCACTGTGAGTGACCGATGGAATGATTCTCTTTATTTGAAGTTTACAGAAGATAGGAGGGGAATATAAATAAAATAAATATATCAATAGAGAGAGCTAAGAGGAGGGAATTAGAAAATGATAGCAGTTACATATGGATTTTTGACCTGACAGTTTTCCTTTAAATCTCAAAAGCCATATTGTGAAAAGGAGAAAATAATTTGATAAATTTGTCAGTTTTTGGTCAGTTTTTTCACATCTGTTTTGTAAGCCAAAACCAATCTTTCTATTATACTTTTCCTTTGATTGTTCCACTTCTGGGTTTGGCTTGTAAATAAATGTGGCTTAATAGGATGACGAAACCACTTTGGTATTTTTCACCCACTCCTGGTTTTGGCTTACAAAAACTGACCAAACTTGGTCAAAATAACTGGCTGAAATATAATGATAAATTAGATCATATGCACAGGTGCATCTCAGTGAATTTGAATATCATCAAAAAAATATTTATTTAGTTATTCAATACAAAAAGTGAAACATATATAATGTAGAGTTATTATGAACAGACTATCTATTTCAAAGTTTCTTTTTCTAGTGATGTTGATGGTTATAGCTTACTGCCAATGAACACCCAAAGGTCATTATCTCAGAAAGTTAAAGTAGGGAGGATGAAGGGTTAAAAAACACACTGCTGTATTCCACAAGACATCAAAAGGGGAATATAATATTGATTTTTTAGTCAATGCGTTTCAGGGCTCTGTGAAATGCCCTGAAACCTGACAATATGATATCGATTTGTCCTGAGAAAGGGGCCAGGGAGCCTTGAGATGATAATGGACTAATAAATCAATATAATATTCAGCCTTTGATGTCCTGTGGAATATGGCAGTGTGGTTTTTAACCCTTTATCCTGCTTTCGCTATTTGCACAACGCTGGGGACTGCAGCAGCCATGATATGCTTTTACAGTGGTTGTCTAATAATGTGAGACAAAAAAACGCATAGGGTCTTATCTCTAGGCATAGTGGGGCAATAGCCCAATGAAATTTCCTCACTTGGTCCGGTTGTGTGAACACACAACCAGTATTAGCGCTCGGACAGCTGCCATTAGATCCACACCTCCACGTGCAAAGTGGCAAACAACTGGAAACAGGCCGAAGTGCCGGTGATCGGCGTGGCTGGATGGAAAAACTAGGACCCAAAAAGTCTGGTGCAATGGTGTAACTGTATTCTCACACGTTTCGGAGCAGCCTCAGGATAATCCCTGAGGAAGGAGCAGAGGCTGCTCCAAAACACATCAGAATAAGGTTACACCATTGAACCAGACTTCTTGGGTCCTGGTTTTTCCATCCAGCAGCGCGGATCACCAGCACTCCGTCCTGTTTCCATTTATAGTGGTTTTGACTCTCACAACCACACAAGATGAAGCCTCTGATACCTATTTAGGTAAGATTTTATCTCTCAGACCCTTTATCATCCCTACTTTAATTTTCTGAGATAATGACCTTTGGGTTTTCATTGGCTGTAAGACATAATCATCAACATTAACAGAAATAAAAACAATGTGTGTAATGACTTTATATAATATACGCATTTCACTTTTTGAATTATTGAATTGTATTGATGATATTCTAATTCATTGAGATGTACCTGTATATACTGCAGTTTGGTTAACACTTATAAGAGCTGTTCAATTCTAATTAGCTTTTTATGTAAATTTGTTTTAAGTTTTACATTTTGGAGTTTAAATTTACTCTCAAAATAAATCTAATTGTTGCGTTAGTTTGTTTATGCTTTAACTGGCTGGGGTTACGTATAAAAAAACTAATTTTCAATGCATGTGCCCATTTTTCGAGTGGAATACAACACTTATGTACAGAAGAAGCTTTATTTGATTTATAGAGAACAACTGCTGGAAATATAAAACATGGCACTGTCCTTAAAAAAATGTGTGTAAAACTAAACGAAAGCTTGTGCAGCTCTCAAGGCTCCATGCCTCGGGCAGGAACAGTTCAGGCATCAATGGACATGATGAAAATTTCCCTCGTGTGATTTTCCTTGCACTACTGTTTATGCCATACTACTGTTATTTGTGGATATGTGCATATTTATAGCATGTGATGTGCTGATTCTAATGTGTCATCATGCGGTTGATTATGAACAGAAGTGACAATGTTTACAGGATGTAAAATGTATTGTAAATGCAATTAGGGGTGACATGTTTCCCCCAGAGAATTTTCTGCACAGAACACAACATTCGGTGTATCTACATTTATATTTATACTATTTTATTATGATAATTATTAATATTGGTGTCTACAATAAATACTATACTAATCGTAACTAATATACCTTATATACTCAAGTATAAGTCGAGTATATAAGCCTCTTGGCTTATACTCGAGTCACTTAGTATTTTCTGTAGGGGGGGTGGTGTTCAGGAGCTTGAGAAGGCAGGAGGGGGCTGCAGTGACAGTGAGAGGTCATGTGGTCCCTCTCATTAGTGTCAGCAGGGGGGCCATATGCCAGTGATGGGGGCCCATATTGCAGTCATGGTAGCCATATGACAGTGATGGGGGGCATAAGACAGTGATGGGGGCCATATGACAGCCATGGGAGCCATATGACAGTGATGGGGCCCATATGACAGTGATGGGAGCCATATGACAGTAATGGGAGCCATATGAAAGTGATGGGGACCATATGACAGTGATGGGGACCATATGACAGTGATGGGGGCCATATGCCAATGATGGGGGCCATATGACAGTGATCGGAGCCATCTGACAGTGATGGGGCTATATGATAGTGATGGGGCCATATGACAGTGATGGGGCCCATGTGCCAGTGATGGGGCCCATGAGCCAGTGATGGGGCCCATGAGCCAGTGATGGGGCACATGAGCCAGTGATGGGGCACATGTGCCAGTGATGGGGCCCATGTGCCGGTGATGCGCCAATATACCATGATGGGGCTATATACAGTGATGTGGGTGCTATAGACCATGATGGGGCATATAATGTGATGTTGCACTATATACCAGTGATGCGGGCTATATACCTGTGATGGGGGCTATATACCTGTGATGGGTGCTATATACCAGAGATGGGGGTTAATCACTGAAAAATGGATAATTATGACCCTACAACTTATACCAATATATCCACAGGGTACAAATTAAAATGTAACCTTTATTATTGTAGTTAAAAATACCACAAAATGCGTGTCCCACACACCAATGTATATACAATAACACCACAATTGAACCAGGGGAGGGAGGTAATAGCCCTACACTCGTCCTCCTCTTACCCTGCCTACCAACAGAGTTTTATACACTTAAAAGGTCAAAGGATGCTGTGTCCACTCTACGGCAGCTGATCCTTATAACCCTGTCTTACTACTCAGGTATCAGTCAAGCAAAATCACAACCCTACATCCATTGTCTCTCATTGTTTATCAAAAATGGGATGTGTTCTCAGGATATGGGTCTATCCCTGGTATTCAAATGACACAACAGTGTTGCAAAACAAAGGCGTGTCTCAGGATATGGGTCTATCCCTAGTATCCAACAAAAAAGGGGATAAACTAATCTCTATAGATTCACCAATATGCCAGAGGATGAGCAATCACATTATCGCCCCTTATAATCCTTACTGGTACAGGTTATAGATATATACTTGGCACCACAGATAAAACTTACTCTCAATGTGGACACATTACTTATATATATGTTCAACACAGGATAGCAAGTTCAATGTTGACAGAGCCCCCTTTTCCTCAATACACACACAGCTATCCACCAGTTGGATACATATACACATCGTGGCAGCTTTTAGATCCCAACTTATCATATATTGAGAGTATTAAAGGAAGTACTTATAGGCAGGTCAGAATACCTCTGAGTCATTAATGTCTGCTTATCTGATACACGTTGTTTACCACTCAACGCATTTTTCCCTACATATTGCATGTAGGGTTCATCAGGAGTGTACAGATAGTGATAACAGGGAAGGTTGCTTAGCCCTGGGACGCTACACAATCTACCCTCCACTCTTCATTGGTGTCAGCGCCGCTGAGCCCCTGTACTCACTCCCTATTTATCATTAATCCCAGGAAATGAGGCTCCGCGCTGCACCACTCCTTCCTGCCCTGCGTTCCATGGACAGGAAGTGCGCGTAATGCTGGTTATGATCCGCCCCCTTCCTTCCAGCCAGTGCCCGCCATGCAGCAGTTCAGAACATTCCCCGCCTCCGCATAAGCATGGCCTAAGAGGAGGCCCCCTGGAAAACAGGCCCCACACCTTTGGTTCCATCTATGAGAAATTACCCCATTACCAGTGCCGCAACCATGGGATCTCACAGGCATACAGTCATGAACTCAGTGCACTGTTTTTTGTCCCCATGAGGGAATGGAGGTGTTTGTTTTTTTAAAAAATGCCCTAAGTACCTCCATTATCAGTATATAACCAGTATTAGATAAAATGAGTTTGTTTGGTTCTACTTCTTAATGATAGGGAGTAGAAATATCTGGAGCTCATACCTGGGATTATATCATTCCCTAGCAAACAAAATGGACCTTTATGTCATAATATATGGAACCCATAGATATTAGAGTCTTATTGTTAAGACACAGATAATAGAAAACCCCAAATCCATTAGGAATAATAGGATATCAGCAATAATTACAGTGTAGGACAACATAATTAAATTGCTTAAGAAATATGGGTCCCAGAGAAAAAAGAGACCAATCAGGGGCAGGGAGTAGAAATCTATAAGAATGTGTATACATTATCTGTTCATATAGACCTCCCCTGCCAACAGATCCCATCCTGTATATCCACTTAGTTTCTTTTTTCAGGATTTTCCTGTCCCAATCTCCTCCCCTGACAGACCTTTCCACCACCTACAGGATCTGGAAACTGATACACTTAAAATCACGCGCATGTGTCTCCCTAACATGCCATGATATGGGTGTGTCTCTTGCATTCCTTAAGTCGCCTATGTGGTCACCTATTTGTCTCCTTAGTTGACGTTTAGTTTTGCCAACGAAGTCCTTAGAACACATACATTGAAATAGGTAAACCACAACTTCTGTTTTTCAGTTGCCAAAATGTCTATTCACAAAGGTTTCACCTGTTATGCTACTCTGAGAGGTCTTCGATACCCTGACATAATTGCAAAAAGAACACTTCCCGCACCTAAAGGTACCCTCTTGGCGTTGTTCCAAGCATGTACCGTTTTTCTGGGGGGGCGATAGAGACTATGTATCAGTTGATCCTTAATGGATCTTCCTCTCCTAAAAGTGATGGCTGGTCTTATGGGGATCAGGGGAGCCATATCTTTATCCACCATAAGGATTCCCCAGTGCTTCTCAATTATGGCCCGTACTTAATTTGCCTGATCATCAAAGGTACCGATGATACGTAGCACGTCCTCATTTTGAGTTTTTCCTTTAGGTCTTAGAAGAGAATCCCTGTTACTCTCACAAGCATTCTTAAAAGCCCTATTCAGCACTTGTGGAGGGTATCCCTTCTGTAAAAAATGCTCTTGCATTTTTTTCACCTCACCATGGAATCTGGAGTATCAGAACTGTTCCGTCGGGTCCCCAGGTATTGTCCCTTCGGAGTACCTTCCCTAAGACCCCTAGGGTGGTGGTTTCCCACCTCAAAAGACCGTTAGTTGCCATGGACTTCCTGAAAATTGTGGTCTGTAGGGTGCCTTTACCATCCTTATATACGGTGACATCAAGAAGTTCAAGAATCCCTCATGTAGCTCTGATGTAAACTTTAGACCAATGTCATTGACATTCAATTGCTTCATGAATTTTTCAAATGATGGGACTTCCCCCCCTCCACAGGATCATCACATCATCAATGTAGCATCCCCAAAACAAAATCTGGGGACACCCCCACGCCGACTCATCCTCCGTGAAGATGTTGGTGTCCGCCCACCAGCCCAGGAGCAGATTTCCATAGATAAGGGGACAGGAACTCCCTATAGCTGTGCCCCTGCATGGTGGTTGAACTTTCCGTCAAACATGAAGCAATTGAGAGTAAGTACATATCTGAGCAGGGCAAGAATAAAGTTATTATGTTTCATGTAATGATACCTCGGCTCTTAAAGTAAAATTCTACTGCCTTTATCGCCATTTCATGGGAAATGCTGCTGTACAGTGCCTCAACATCTATTGAGGCTAACTGTACTATCAGCTCCCACCGATATTCCATCTAGTTTACTGATAAGGTCCAGGGTATCCCGCACATATGATGGTAATCCAATCACGAAATCTCTCAGGACCTTATCTAGATATATCCCACAATTCGGGGTAATTGAGTTGGTCCCAGAAACAATGGGATGGCCTTTCAATGGTGTTGGGCCCTTATGCAGTTAGGCAGAGAATAGAAGACCTCTGTGACCGGATGTTTATTATACATGAAATCTTTCTCACTTTTAGATATCCCGCTCACCAAATGCTCCTACTATAGATGTTGTAATTTACACTGAAAATCCTCAGTGGGATCTTGCTCCAGCCTGGCGTATGTGGAATGATCGTTTAATATATTGAGGTAAATTGTTTTATAGACCTTGTGGTCCATTATCACTTGATTACCTCCCTTGTCAGCAGGTTTTAGTATATATTAATATATGTTATATATTTTAATAATAAATATATGGTATAGTCCCCTTTGTTGTTTTAGTGCTCTAAGATCACTGGTGACTAGACTGGTGAATATATCAATGCTAGGTAAACCCCAGTAGGAGGCATTTTCTTACTTGGTGGACTGCATTCAGCGAATGGATCCATACCCTCCACCCTTGAGGAATCTCAAGTTAACTCAATGAGATCCTTAAAAGTGGCAAAATCCCCTTCCTCTATGTCAAATTGTTGGTACTTTTCTTCGTTGTTAAGTCTGAAGAACCTTTTCCACTTCAGCTTCCTTGCAAATAGGTTTAGGTGTTTTACCCACTCAAAGTCACTGAAGTGATTTGTGGGAACAAAAGAGAGGCCTTTTGATAACACTCATTTTTCTATATCGGACAGTTGGTAGTTAGTCAGGTTTATGATCCTATGTTGATCTATTGTACATTGCTCCCTGCTCTAGGGTTCCCTCAGGAGGTACGGATTTCTTCCTAAAACAGGGCCCCAGTCACAAAAGATCCCAGGGTTGTGGGCCCAGATATAACAGACCCATAACACAAAAATTACCCACCATGCGATTCTGCACCCTCGGGTTTGGATCTCGGCCTCCAACCTGTGATCGTCCTGATCTCCCCTGCCCTGTCCACCTCTGCCTTTTCCTCCCTTCTTTCTCCATTTATGGCTTTTTGGTTTGTTTTTGAAACCTAGGAGGTCAAATCCTCTGCCTTGTCCCCCTTCCTGTCCTTCTTGTTCAGACTGGTCTGGCTCAGAGGCTGATGTGTGTGTATTTCCTATATCACAAGCACCCCTTTGTAGGAAGAGGTAAGCTCTCTTCTTTTTGAACTCAGCAGAGTCTCTTAAAAATTGTTTATGTTTTCTTTCTGTGATGAAGGACTGTAACCGACTGTTGTTATGTTCTAGTGAGGCCTCCCTTCTACCAAAGTCGGGGTCCTCTTTATGTTTTTTGGCCTCCTCCGTTAGTTTCACTCAATTTTTGTGTAGTGGTCTCAAAGGATTTCCTTTCTTCATCAAGTAAGATTTTTATGAACCTAAGAGAGCTAGTGATAGATTCCTCTTCCCACTTCTCTAAAAGAGCCTGTGACCTTGATCTCTTAGCAGGGAGGATATTGAGTCGAAGATTGGGACAATCTTGTTGCTGATATAATTTTCTAGGCATTCAATTTCCCACCATGAATTCATATTTTCTTTGTCTGTGATCGTGATCTCATGAAATAAATTCTTCTGACTCTCCGAACAGTTCTTCCTACACTGTCCTCTACCTCCGAAAAGACATTCTTGGCCTCAAGGGCCCACCTGTCTCTGTCAATGGGTTCTGACAGAACACCTGCCATTAAACATTCAAATTAATCACTGAAAAATGGATAATTATGACCCTACAACATATACCAATATCTCCACAGGGTGCAAATTAAAATGTAACCTTTATTATTCTAGTTAAAAATACCACAAAATGTGTGTCCCACACACCAATGTATATATGATACCCTCCTCTTACCATGCCTACCTACAGAGTTTTATACACCTAATAGGTCAAAGGATGGTGTCCCCGTTCTATGTCCTTTTTCTATATAGATTCACCAATAAGCCAGAGGGTGAGTACTCACATTATCACCCCTTGTTCTCTTATAATCCTTACTGGTAAAGGCTATAGATATATACTTGGCACCACAGATAAAACTTACTCTCAATGTGGACACATTAGTCATATATATGTTCAACACAGGATAGCAAGTTCAATGATGAAAGCTATATACCAGTGATGGAGGGTGTTATATACCAATGATGGAGGGTGCTACATACCAGTGATGGAGGGTGCTATATACCAGCAATGGAGGTGCTATATACTAGTGATGAGGGGGCTATATACCAGTGATGAGGGGCTATATACAATGATGAGGGGTTATATACCAGTGATGAGGGGCTATATATCAGTCTAGGGGGCTGCTGCATTTCTCACCCTAGGCTTATACTCAAATCAATAAGTTTCCCCAGTTTTTGGAGGTAAAATTAGGCCCCTCAGCTTATACTCAGGTTGGCTTATACTCGAGTATATACAGTATTATTATCAAGATTTAGGTAACTATTTAGAGACCGTGCATTCGGAAATGTCATATGAAATGTTATTTCCATGTTATGTTATCAATGACATTAAAAAATCACTTTATTCTTGCATTTTACTCTTCACATTTTTTTTTAAAAAAAGCCTTATTTCATTGTATAGTTTCACAAACCTGCCAGATGCAGCCAAGCTTGATACATTCGGATTCAGAAGCACCAGGTGCGGGTTGGCAATCAAACTTTTCAGAGTCAACAGTCACTGCAGGACCCAATTGATCCCATTCTACCGTATAAGATTCTCCAAGTTTTAGCTGTAGTCCTTTTATATGTAAGACCTACAAAAAAGTACAAAATCTAATTGAAACAAAAATTAGGTGAATGCCAGAAATTACCAGATCGATTTCCTGTGAATTGAATTTGAGACAAAATTTCCTAAAATTTACAAGTCCTTGTAAACACTTTGCAACTGAATTAATGTGGCCAAAGAAAAAATGTCTGACACCTTTTCAGAGTCACAGAGCGCAATAATAATGACATACGCAGCAAGGCAGGTTTCCCTATAGTGCCCTATAACAATACATTGTCTAGCTCAGTCAATAAAGATGGCACTATGCCAGCCAGTATAAAAAATAGAAACTGGCCAAACAGTGCCATTTTATGATTTTACAGTGTAGGTAGAGCTGTCAGGGTACACGTCTTATTTGGCACAGGGATAGAAAAAGGCAATAAAATTGATGGCTATTTAAGTACAAAAGTATTGTTTTCTCTATTTTCTCTTTCCCTTTTCTCTCTTTCCTCTGTTTTTGCTATTTCTTCTTGTGCACATTAAAAAGTATTCTCTCTTCCTGTTTGATTTTATTACAGGCTTTTGTATTTGGCCATAGGGGTGTAATGACACTCTAAGGGTGAGTGCCCACAATCAGCAGCGTTTTGGGTGCAGGGTATTTTTGCTGTGTCCAAAATGGTGCATTGTACAGTACAAGCACAGGAAATGGATTTCTAATCCATGCCCACTGTGCTTCTTTTTTATGCATCATAAAATGTCATGCGGGGTGACTTCCAAGCCGCAACATGTCAATTTATTCTTGTGGAGGCACAAGTGTTTTTAGCAGGCGATCACAGCAAAAATATGCTACGTTCAGAATCCTGATCATGGGCGCTGACAGCACATTCTCCCGCAGTGAACAATTGCAACTCTGAAAGAGGAAAGATGATGCGTCATGAACAGAGTTTCTCCTGATTGTGGACACATACCCTAACTGTACATGTACATAAAATCAGATATTTCTATGAACACATTTGATTTTCTGAAAATTTTGACACAAATGAAGAGTGAGTTTTATGTACTTGCGGACAACTTATTTATCTGAAAGCTATGCTGAAATAATCTGTACAGCCCCATAGTAGAGAGCTGTGAAACCTCCATGTAATGCTCATCCCATTACATGAGCCTCCAAACAGTGGGTAAGAATAAATATATTATTTGTAATGTACACTTCTGCCATTATTACTATTTAATATTAATAGCTAATTTTTGATATTTGTTAGTCACTGTATTAATGTAGTTAAAAATAATAGATTAATTAGAAAACAAAATTAGAATCACGATAATATTAGCTTACCTTATTGACATCAAATGTAAAAGAATGACTACCACTCTGATCAACACCATCCTTTTTTACTTTGACTTCTTTAGTTCCTCGGGAAAGTCCATATATTTTAATTTCTTCAAAATTTAGATTATTGGGGTCGACATATCCTGTTTTTGTTGCATCCATAGTTAAGATGTTCTGTTATATAACCATAACAGAAAAATATAAATTTAATATACCCCAGCTAATGTTTAATGGCAGAAAATTGTAAGAAAAAAAAATTGTCAGGCTTAATATATTTCTAATAAACATTAAAATTAACCCCTTCATGACCCAGCCTATTTTGACCCTAAAGACCTTGGCATTTTTGTCAATTCTGACTAGTGTTCCTTTATGAGGTAATAACTCTTGAATGGTTCAACAGATCCTAGCGATTCTGAGAATATTTTTTCGTGACATATTGGGCTTGATGTTAGTAGTAAATTTAGGTCGATAATTTTTGTGTTTATTTGTGAAAAAATCAAAAATTTGGCAAAAAATTTGAAAATTTAGCAATTTTCAAATTTTGAATTTTTATTCTGTTAAACCAGAGAGTTATGTGACACAGAATAGTTAATAAATAACATTTCCCACATGTCTACTTTACATCAGCACAATTTTGGAAAAAAAATTTTGGGGGGTAGGAAGTTATAAGGTTTCAAAGTTCATCAGCAATTTTTCATTTTTCCAGCAAAATTTAGAAAACCGTGTTTTTTAGTGACCACATCACATTTGATGTCTCTTTGAAGGATGTACATGACAGAAAACAACAAAAAGTGACACAATTCCAAAAACTGCACCCCTCAAGCTACTCAAAACTACATTCAAGAAGATTATTAACCCTTCAGGTGCTTCACCGGAACTAAAGCAACGTGGAAGGAAAAAATGAACATTTAAATTTTTTTAACAAAAATGTTCTTTTAGCCTCAATTCTTTCATTTTCACATAGGCAACAGGATAAAATGGATCCTAAAATTTATTGGGCGATTTCTCCTGAGTACACCGATACCTCGTATGATAAACCACTGTTTGGGCGCACGGCAGGGCTCAGAAGGGAAGGAGCGCAATTTGACTTTTGGAGCTAATTTTCCATTCAAAAAGTGAAATTGCGCTCCTTCACTTCTGAGCCCTGCCGTGCACCCAAACAGTGGTTTATGACCACATATGAGGTATCAGTGTACTCAAGAGAAATTGCCCAACAAATTTTAGGATGCATTTTATTCTGTTGCTCATGTGAAAATGAAAAAATTGAGGCCAAAAGAAAATTTTTGTGAAAAACAAAGTACTTTTTCATTTTACGGAACAATTTGTGAAACATCTAAGGGTTCAAAGTGCTTACCAACCATCTACATAAGTTCCCTGGGGGGGTCTAGTTTCCAAAATGGGGTCACTTGTGGTGGAGCTCGCATGTTTAGGCACACAGAGGCTCTCCAAACGCGACAATTTGAGCAACAATTTGGGCTGATTTTCCATTCAAATTCAAACAATTGGAGCTCCCCCACTAGTGACCCCATTTTGGAAACTAGACTCCCCAGGGAAGTTATCTAGATGGGTGGTGAGCACTTTAAACCCCCAAGTGCTTCACAAATTAATCTGTAAAAATAAAAAAAGAAAATGTTTGGGAAAAAAAGTATTTTTTCATTTTTACGAAACAATTTGTGAAACATCTAAGGGTTCAAAATACTCACCACCCATCTACATAAGTTCCCTGGGGGTCTAGTTTCCAAAATGGGGTCACTTGTGGGGGAGCTCCAATGTTTAGGTACACAGAGGCTCTCCAAACACGACATGGTGTCTTCTAACAATATGAATGGAAAATTGTTAGAGAACACCATGTCGCATTTGGAGAGCCCCTGTGTGCCTAAACATTGGAGCTCCCCCACAAGTGACCCCATTTTGGAAACTAGACCCGCCCAAGGAACTTATCCAGATGCATAGTGAGCACTTTGAACCCCCAGGTGCTTCACAAATTGATCCATAAAAATGAAAAAGTACTTTTTTTTCTCCACAAACATTTTCTTTTATCATTTTTACGGATTAATTTGTGAAGCATTTGGGGGTTCAAAATGCTCACCACCCATCCAGATAAGTTCCCTGCAGAGTCTAGTTTCTAAAATGGGGTCACTTGTGGGGGAGCTCTAATGTTTAGGCACACAATTGCTCTCTCAACACGACATGGTGTCCGCTAACAATTTGAATGGAAAATCAGCTCCCATTTTGGAAATTAGATCCTCCAGGGAACTTATCTAGATGGGTGGTGAGTATTTTGAACCCTCAAGTGCTTCACAAATTAATCCGTAAACATGAAAAAAGAAAATTTGTGAAGCACCTCAGGGTTCAAAGTGCTCACTATGCATCTAGATAGGTTCCTTGGTGGGTCTAGTTTCCAAAATGGGGTCACTTGTGGGGGAGCTTCAAAGTTTAGTACACATGGGCTCTCCATACGCGACATGGTGTTCGCTAATAATTCCAATTGTTAGCGGACACCATGTTGTGTATGGAGAGCCCCTGTGTGCCTATACATTGGAGCTCCCCAACAAGTGACCCCATTTTAGAAACTAGACCCCTCAAGGAACGTATCTAGATGCATAGTAAGCACTTTGAACCCCCAGATACTTCACAAATTGTTCCGTAATAAGGAAAAAGTACTTTTTTTCACACAAATTTTCTTTTTTCATTTTTACGGATCAATTTTTGAAGCATCTGGGGTTGAAAGAGCTCACTATGCATCTATATACATTGCTTGGGTGGTCTAGTTTCCAAAATGGGGTCACTTGTGGGGAAGCTCCAATGTTTAGGCACACAGGGGCTCTCTATACGTGACATGGTGTTCGCTAACAATTGGAGCTAATTTTCCATTCAACTTGTTAGGAGGCACCATGTCGCATATGGGGAGCCCCTGTGTGCCACCAGCGCAAGGGCAACTGGAAGAGTTGAGGTACAGCACCAGAAAATCACACCTCTAATGAATGCGCTATTTTCTGGGGTGGCTGTGGGTTGCAATTTGCAGTGTGTGGGGCCCACAATGTTTGGGTCTCTCCACACTGAGGATTCCAGCCCCCCAGCTGCCAAGTTGTACCTGGCTGGCTACCAAAAATACAGTGAAGGCCTTTTTTTTATTTCTAGAACTGATTTAAAAAAAAAAAAAAAAAAAAAAGACGTGGGTCTCCGCTATATTTTTTGTCCAGCCAGGTACAACTTGGCAGCTACAGACTGCCAGCAACCCCCAGCTGCCTCGTTGTACCTGGCTGGCAACCAAAAATACAGCAAATCCCATTTTTTTTTTATTTCTAGAACTAATTCTAGAAAAAAAATGATGTGGGGCTCTGCCATATTTTTTGTCCAGCCAGGTACAACTTGGCAGCTACAGTCCGCCAGCAACCCCCAGCTGCCTCGTTGTACCTGGCTAGCAACTAAAAATACAGCAAAACCCATTTTTTTTTATTTCTAGAACTAATTCTAGAAAAAAATGATGTGGGGCTCCGTCATATTTTTGGTCCTGCAGGTACAACTTGGCAGCTAGGGGCTGGAATCCTCAGCATGAAGAGGCTCAAGCGTTCTGGGCCCCCCATGCTGTGAATTGCAGCCCGCAAGCACCTGAGAAAATGGCACATTCATTGAAGCGCCATTTTCTGGCGCAGTACCCAGGCTCTTCCAGTTTCCCTGGTGCCGGTAGCAAACTGGGCAATAAAGGGTTTAATGCCAGCTTTTTATTGGCCCAAGATTCATAATGTCGGGCCAATGTTAGACCCGGCCTTTAGGAATCTCTAATAAATAACCACACAAAGAAAAATCTTTTTATTTGAAAAAAAAACACAAACAATATTCGGACTCTATCTTTATTATAAAGATCCGACGTAGTCCACAATGAAGGTCCCACGATGCTCGATTGCCTTCGACGTAGTCCACAACGAAGGTCCCACAACGCTCGATCGCCTCTGCTCAATCCAGAGACTGCAGCAAGGGATCAAGTGTCCTCTTCCTACAGTCTCTGGGGTCAGAGTTATGGTGCACTGTATGGCAATAATCTGTATTACAGTGCACCATGACTATGATCCCAGAGACTACAACAAGAGGACACTTGATCCCTTCATCCAACCATGCATCAATCCATGCACCCATCATCCACCCATGCACCCATCATCCACGCATGCACGCACACATCCATCCATGCACACACCCATCCACACATTAATCCATGCACACATCCACACACGCACATATCCATGCACGCACACATTCATGCACACACACATCCATGCACACACACATCCATGTACGCACACACCCACACATGCCCACACCCACACATGCACACATACATCCATGCACACATCCACCCATGCACGCATCCATGGACGCACGCATCCACGCATGCACAGATCCATCCATGCAATATCCATGCACGCATCCACACATCCATGCACACATCCACGCATGCACACATCCACGCACACAGCCATGCACACATCCACACACGCATGCATCCATGCACGCACACATCCATCGATGCACACATCCATCCATGCACATATCAACACACGCACATATCCACACACGCACACATCCATCCATGCAATATCCATGCATGCACACATCAATCTATGCACACATCCATGCATGCACACTATCATGCATGCACCCATCCATCCTCCCATGCATGCATGCACGCACGCACACATCCATCCATGCACACATCCATTCATGCGCACATCCATGCACACATACATCCACGCACGCGCACATCCACGGACGCACACATCCATGCACGCACACATCCTTCCATGCACACATCCACACATGCACGCATCCACGCAGACACACATCAATCCATGCAATATCCATGCATGCATCCATCCATGCACGCACACATCAATCTATGCACACGTCTATGCACAAACACTTTCATGCATGCACCCATCCATCAATCCATCCACCCATGCATGCATGCATGCACCCATGCATCATCCACCCATGTATCATCCACCCATGTATGCACCCATCCATCCACCCATGCATGCATGCACCCATCCACCCATGCATGCACCTATCCATCAATCCACTCACTCAAGCATGCATGCACCCATTCACCCATGCATGCACCCATCCACCCATGCATGTATGCATGCACCCACCTATCTATCCATCCATGCATGCACCCATCCATCCATCCATGCATGCACCCATCCATCCATGCATGCATACATTCATTAATTCATTCATTCATTCATACATTCATACATACCTCACCCACGATCCACCCGTCAGGAGGAGGAGCCCAGGAGGGGCCCACACGGAGCAGAGGAAGCTGACCAGCCGATGCAGCCTGGTGGTAGAGGTGACGGGGGGCCCAGAACACAAGGATCAGGGGGGGTGACACTAACGAGAGGGAGCTGAGGAGCCTGACCAGTAGTTCTGCATGTATACACCAGCGGGCTGAACCCGCGGCACCGGTGGGTGCAGCCCGCTGGTGGATACATACAGAACCAGAGGAGGGGGGCGGATTGGAGGGACAAGGGGTCCTTAATCTTTACTGTAGTGAGAGGGGGCTGAGGTGGGGGAGGGCACTTGCTGATCCTCCCCTCCAGATCTGATTTGAGAGCTCCAATCAGATCTGGAGGGGTGAATCCCCACCGGAGCTGCAGGAGCGCAAAGAAGCCATGACATTATAGAGATGTCATAGGTCGGGAACGCACCGACTTTCATGATGTCTCTATAACGTCAAAGGTCTGGAAGGGGTTAAAGACTAAGAATCCTTAAAGCACCACTCCAACATTTTTTTAATTGCACCTCTGGAGTGCTTCTTTAAAGTTGTAAGCCATTACTTCTTTTTGCAAGAAAATAAAAACAAACTCTAAAACTCTTCAGTATGGTCTTAAAAAAACAAAAATGAAAAAATAGCGTAGGAGTCTACAAGTTTCTCCTCTACCTGTCCCTCAGCCCTTCTCTAATGAGCAGGTGTTGTGACAGCCACACAATGCCTGATCACTCCAAGCGTGAGAGCATGGCGGGAAACATTCGGGAAGTATTTTATACATTTTTTATTTCGGATCATGATGGGAAATTTAGAAAGCGGCAAAGTGTTGTCAACAGCTTTACGTCTATCTTAAAGAAGATGTATAGAATACAGCTTAGTTTATAAAATACAATTTATATAACCTGCATTATATTAAATTATCTGTATTCTCAACTATTTAAGAATTTCTCCTCCTTTTCCTTCCTTTTCCATTCCCTCCCACCTCTTCCCAAGTTTATCCCAATAAATTATCTTTGCCTTTCCTTTCCCCCTTCTTCTACCTATCCTATATTCCATATTGATTTGATTATACCAGGGCATCTCAATGAATTAGAATATCATAAAAAATCAATGTCATATTGCCATGTTTCAGGCAATCAAACAAATCAATATTATATTTACCTTTTGATGTCTCGTGCGATACGGAAGCGCGGTTTCTAACCCTTTATCCGCATTACTTTAATTTTCTGAGATAATAACTTTAGGTTTTCATTGGCTGTAAGCCATAATCATCATATTAACATTAACAGAAACAGAAAACACTTGAAATAGATCACTCTGTTTGTAATGACTGTATATAATATATGTGTATTCACTTTATGTTTTGAATTACTGAAATAAATTCACTTTTTGATGATATTCTAATTCATAGAGATTCACTAGTATTATATGTATTCAATGCATTTACTAAAATGTTTACCTTCCTTTCTTGTATTACCTTTTAAAATGATTAAAACTCTGGGAATCACTAATAAAGGTTCATTAGATCATAAGTGTTTTTATTTACATTTTTCTTAACATTCATAAAATGTGACATTTATTTATCTTTTTTCTATGCAACTACGTATAGATCTCTAAGAGTACAGGTTTATGATATATTTTCACAATGGTATGGATAATACTTACATTGGAAACGGAGAAAGTATATAAAATATATTTATCCAATTCTATGGTTTCTAAAAAAAAAATGGTCAAAATGAGTTACAAATATGTTCAATAATGGCCAAAAATATTAATCAAAATAGTTTTTCTTGGAATTTAGTCAAATGTTCTATCACACTTTGCCCTTTAATATGCTAAAGAGGACCTGTCACCCCCCTGGTGCTATGATAACTGAATGCAGGACTGAATGCAGTGTGCTGCATTCAGGGAAGGGGTCCCCTATATCTCTAGCCCCCCAGAAAGCTGTTAAAAAGACTTTATAAAGTGTACAGATAAGGAGTCCTCACCACCTCCAGCCCTCTTTTGTTCAGCCTCCTGTAGGTGTCATCGCTGAGGGCTGGAGGTGGCACACAGAGTAATGGAGGCAGAGAGGACACCAGCATTTTTTTTTTGCCACCCCAAGTGCCAGATCTGCCTCATCCTGCAGAACCACACTTGCCGCACAATGCATGGGGCTTGCCGCAAGTGTGCCACAAGTGTGCCGCAAGTGCGGCTGGAAGGTGGCAGATGAGGCAGATGCAGTAAATCTGCTGGATCTGACGCAATTAAAAAAAAAGCTGATGTGAAATGGGACTAACCCAAGTTTTTTTTTTTGATCAAGTAATTTTTATTAGAAACTTTTTCTATTTTTACCATCCAAAACATGTAATGTAATTACTTAAAATAATACTGATTCAGTGACATTGATTTTGACCATTTTCAGATTGTGTCCATCAAAATCCTATGATCAAAGAAGAAATATACAGGACTGTGTTCACCGAACCCGTGATGCCAACGAAGGAGACGTCCAGACAGTGGTTGGTAGCAAGTGGCTTTCTTGTTTTATCCGACGTGTTTCGAAGCCAGACCCAACTTCTTCCTCAGGGACACACTATACAGGAATCGGGTCTCGCTCCGAAACGCGTCGGATGAAATAAAGAAGCCACTTGCTACCAACCACTGTCTGGACGTCCCCTTCTTTGGCAGCGCGGGTCTGGTGAACACAGTCCTGTATATTTCTTCTTTGATCACAGTGTTCCGTTGATGTGTGGACCTTGCAGCAGCCATCTTGCGTACATGCCGATTGTGTGCTAAACAGCCTTTCCACCTTTCCAGGTGAGCAGTGACCACCTATTCTTTGTATTTCGTATTGAGGATAAGACCCTATTGTGCTCTCTTTCCTTTCAGTTTATGAATAGCTACTACATCAAAATACTAAGCCTAATAATTAATCTTGCTTCTTTTGCTGCCCTTTGCCATATCAAGTCCACAGTCTCTGTATGTATCAGGTGTATCTAGGTCAGATATATTTTGAGGTGGGTTAACAAACCATAGGTTTGCCCAAGTTTTATAAATGTCATGAGCACATACTCTTGATGTACATTGCTATTCTTTAAGTGTCTGCCATCCATTCAGACTTGCTTTTTAAAATGTTGGATTCATAACAATATACTACACTCAGTTATAACTTGCTTTTCAGTGTTATTGGATTGACCTTTATGACTGCTATAAATATCATATAGTTTGTTAATGTTCAAGTATAGTTCCCTAGCAGAATGTTAATGAGGATCTTGTGAGCTTCCTCCCTCTGAACATGGCACCACCAAGCAATGTGGGTTATCATTTAAGAAAATCAATTTAATTATTCTGCTCTGCAGTGTGAAAAGAGCAATGCTGCCTACATACATAAATAGGATTATACACACAGACTCGGAAAGCTAAGACCATTTGAAAATAATTTACGTATGCTTAAATTATCACTGGAAAATATGCTATTTGAATAGTTTGTATGTGGATGCCATTCTTAACTACCTACTTAGGCCACAATCAGAGAACGTCACCCAAATTGTGAGTTTCATTAGCCTACTGCTCTTAAACATTTTACCTAGGTTTTCTTTATTTAAATCTAATATGGACGTATGTTTTACAGATTGCAGACCACACATCCTCATACATAATAGGATTGCCTTATAAGCTACAAGAACTATAACAACACTGCTTGAACAAAAAAGGATTAAAAAAATAGAGGAAATAAGACTAAATTTAAACAAGTTTTTAGGAAAAAGAAACATCTAGTTCCTTGTACGAGGACCGCATTTGGCCTTGCAGCTTCTGAACAGAAGTCCATTGTTTCTAGTCCCATTCTCAATTCAGCACAATCCACTTACAATCAGATGTGAATATACTTAAATGGTTCATAAAATACAAATTATTGAGAACTTTTCCCCTGACACAATCGTGTTATCTTGATTTTACTTCTCCTGAGGGTTGAATGAAAAGTAATGCCTCCACTTGGGCTTTGATGGGAATATTTAAAAAAAATTAAAAAGCAGAAATAATTCTTAGAAAGTGTCTTGTAATTACCAATATTCACTTTTCACATAATCACCAGACAATTGGATACATTTCTGCCAACGATCAACAAGTTTTTTGAAGCCATCATGAAAAAAGTCGACACTCTGCAACCTGCCTCTCATTGTTCTCTCAACTTCTTCATTATGATGTCCCTGCAGACAGGCCATGATTACACATACAAGTCCGCTTTTGCCTTAAATCCATTTATGGGAACATTTTTGGACGTTCAAATACCATATACGTTAATGCATGTGTGGGCGTTTTTGTAAAAAAACCCGCGTTTTTATGCAGCAGCCCAAAAACGCTGCTAGCTGCGATTTTGGGTGCTTTAAAAAAACGCATTTGTTTTTTTAACATGGGGCCCTATGGGAAACACATGCGTTAACGCATGGCACATAGAGGCACCTACATTAACGCATGCGTTAAAGCATATGCATTTTTAATGAAAAAAATGACTAATTCCCAAAACTTGCCAAAAACGTCCAGGTCCTCAGGGGACACTATTGGCACCTTTAGAAAAATGGATCCGTTTTTCTAAGGGCTTAAAAAACAGATTTGTATGGGTGAACCTGGCCATATTCTTTCATTATCGGAAACAGATGAAAGTCAGATGGGGCCAAATTTGGACTGTACGGCAGATGCCATCTGGTGGTGAGCTTCAGTCTCTGAAGTTCTGCTGTGGTGGCATGTGAAGAGTGTGTGGTCTGAAATTTTCATGCTGCAGAGAAAATTTCCCTTTTCCTTTTCGACTCTAGCAAAGCAATGATGCGATTCACATTTTCTTGTGAAATACTGCTTATGCATAGTAGTGATACGACGATCATCCAGAATCAGTCTGTCAATGTTTTGCATCTTTAATTCAGTGGTTGCTATCATAGAATGTTCAACTCTTTCTTTGTCACGCAAGTCAGATGTTCCCCACCACATTATCTTTAAACTTTATTGGCCCAACGATGCACATTGCTCACATCAACACAATCATCATAAATGGCTTGCATTCTCTGATGAACTTCCTTTGGGGTGACACCTTCTGCTTACAAGAATTCAATGACAGCACGTTGCTTAAATTACATTGACCAACCATCTATGCAGGGCTCCATTCTTTATATTTAACAACTTAACCATTCATTGCTAAGGCTTCCTGCCAATTGGAGCTGTAGGTATTACTTTTCATTCAACCCTCATATTTCCTAATTAGACACTTGGGTGTTGTCATTAGTCATGTAAATAGATGTGTCTTTATAAAGTCATCACTATTTGGACAGTTTTCGAGTCTGTAGGAACAACTGCCAACCCAATTTATTCAGACAAATTCTAGAAAGAATAATAGAAATGGCCGCACATTGCTGAATCATAAGGAAAAGTGATCTGAAGTTATTTTATGAAGACACTATAAACATCCATAAAAATAGACATGTTACAAAATCTAAAAGATCTTTTTATTTACCTCTTAGACTGACATTTTAAAGGGAACCTGTCACCTGGATTCTGCCCTCCTTGATGCAGCAGTGAACGCCCCGCTGGGAGGCATTATTCTTTCTTCATCGCCGCCTCCTCCATTTAGAATCTCCTGCCTGCTTTACACCTATCATGTTGTGGTGTTGCGACCTCGATGTGTCCCCTGACACAGCGTATGGGAGATTGTATCTTCTGCTCGGTAGCAGCACACACAGAGTTAGCTGCAACTGGAGCTGAGTGCTGATTGAAAGCACTGACACCCAGGTGTGCCGTGAATAGGAGATGATATGAGCTGCCCTGGTCTGTGGGGAGGGGGTGGAGTGTGTCAGAACAGCAGCAGGAGCTGCTGTATAAGAGAGCTGTGTGAAGATTTAACACAGCCTGTGAGCTCTCTGAGTGGACATTCATGAGGCTAATGAGCGGACGGTGAGGAGAGAAAAGTTGTGTGCTGACCTAACACAGCCTACCCTGGGGAAGGTACAGAGCTTCTATATCAGCTGTTGGGATTGTATGAGGTTGTATTTGGCTGCGCCCTGGAACCTGGAGGTCTGTGAATACCTGAACTGTGCCATTAAACTGTGTGCTGTGTGAGTAAATACCTGAGTCACTAGCCTTCTGTCGTGCCGATCCTAACCGCTACCTTACAGGGTAAATCGGGTGGGAGATTCCAAATGGAGGAGGTGGCGATGAAGAAAGAATAATACCGCCCACCGGGCGTGTGCTGCTGCATCGAGAAGGGGCAGAATGGAGCCTGGGGCCGCCTTTTCAGTCCCCAGCCTCAGGGACTTCTGTAAGTTATAAGTTATTTTTCTGCTGTTTTATAGGGCGAATTTAGCTCAGAGAGGGATAGATAGGGAGCAGCTAGGAAGGTGCAGGGACAGGTAGTGATAGTGTAGGGCTTAGATCCAGGTGACAGGTTCCCTTTAAAGCATTATTTCCAAGCAGGGTAATTTAACTTGAATGATAAAGGTGTTTGTATCTACCTCTAGAATCCAGATCATCCCAGAAGAAATCTCCATTTGCCTTCTTCTCATCATCCAATGCAACTATTAGACCGAGTGGATTCTTACGACTGAAGAAAAATGAGAACAGTAATAGTTATCTACATAATTTGTGCATTAGACACAGGTAACTTGTGTTACAGACAGATATCTAATATTACAAAAGGTTTTAAAGCTCAATTCACTATTTCTTGAGCAGTTTTATCATGTTACAATAGATGGAAATAACCATATCCATATTCAAGATGTACAATGTTTCTGTTTGGAAATACTGGGGTCCATATTGTAACTCTATATCCGAACTATAACATATGGTATTCAGCAGAAAAGTATCCTTTTATCATTGTTTCATACAGAATACATACACTTCTTATGCTTAATTTTCATATGTTTTGTATTTCTGATTTTTTTTGTACCAGGAAGAGAATTGCTAAAATAATTGAATTGCTAGGGACAGCTTGGCAGACACCATTGGCACCTAATGGTCATAACTCAGACAAGAAGAGTGCAGCAGCTGAGCAAACTTGATCTTCATTATATGGTGGATTTACAATAGAGAAGCTGAAGATACCTGCAACACAGATGTGAAGAGAGCCTAACATTGAACATTGAGAAGCTATCCACCTCTGGAAATATTGTTCATAGGGGAACATACACCATAAAGAGGTTACCATCCAATGTACACATCTGAGTGTATTGCAGGTCTAGTATTCTTTCACATGTAGTATTAATTTGTAAAATTGTAAAATCTGCGCCTGCCGGATTTGCTGGATTGCAGCAAAACCGCACTTGATGCACCTGCCGCAACCTCCTTAGAGCATGAATGGGGGCTTGCTGCAGCTGCACCGCATGTCGGCCGTTAGGCCACAGATCCGGCAGATGCGGTAAGTCTGCTGATTCTGCCGCTTTCAGTGAAAAACGCTGATGTGAAAGGACCCTTGTTCAGTCATGAGTAAAGTTTGTATTAAGTGAATATAGAATTTCCAATTGCTGTGATAAGAGATGGTAGTTAGTGCTCACAAAGTTCCGTGCAGAACTGTTTCATTATTTCAGGAGAGTTTGCAGCAGAATGCCAGTGTTTGATTTAGCTCCTCCACACTCCCTTAAAGGGGTTATCCATTCTACCAGAAAAAAAAATTGTGCCCAAGCACTTAGAGATAGGTAGTTGGCACCTACCTGCCTATTATGCCCAGCACCATTCACTACTGACACAAAGCTGTCTGAGACTGCTCCTATCTGAAATTTTGTTGCTTACGGTGACATCACATGTACAAAGGGGGCACTTTCTCCCCTCTGTAGATGGATGCATAGCAGACATCATGCTGATTGACATAGCAGACATCATGCTTCCCCAATCAGGTAGCGGGGAGCCGGCTGTCAATTAGCGTGTTGTCGGCTATGCGCCTACTTCGGCAGAGCAGAGCAAAAAGCTCCCCTCCATGCTGTCCCTGGCAAGAGCGGTCTGTGCCGGGGTTGAATGGAGGTGACTGGCGCTAGGCACAACAGGCAGGTAGGTTCTTAGGCACATTTTATATATTATTATTATATATATTTATATATAAGTATAAATCCTGCATAACATCTTTAATCACACAATTTGAAAAGAAGCAGCTGTCACTCCTGTCTCAATAAGAGTAAAATCTGTTTTCATTGCATACAGATTTTAACCTTTGAGAAGTAGAGATGTGTTCAGGAAGAGAGGGACACAGATTTCTCTGATATGACATATTGCAAAGTTGCTTAATTCCATGTGTATTATTAAATTCTGAAATAAAAAAATAATATGACAGTTACTCTTCAAATGTTAGATTTTCAACAAAAAATCAAACAATGTCATTATCTGCCACAAAATACCAGAAAGCCATGTATTCATTTAAAAGGGATAATAGCAAATACCCACAATTGCTTCCAAATCGTCCTATTACCAAAGCAATGTATCACAGAATCACACTTAATTCTTATCTTTTCATGAACTGGAGAATACTTTTCCACCAGCTCTGTGATGGGATAATGAAACTATTCACCTTTCTCAAAGTCGTTTAACTCCGACCAAATGTCAGGCTTGAAGCGTAACTTTTCTTTTATTGGCATTGTGTTTTGGGATTATGGGGATCAAGTTCAGTTGCACAAGCAACATCAGTATTGAGATTCTTTTCTTTCATCTCAGCAAAACTTTTTCATTTAGTAGCTCTTCATATTTACAGATGCCTTACAGACCTCTGGGGATGAATAATGTCTGGCTGCTCGAAAATCAGCTTTTGCATGGAAGGCAGTGTGTAATGCTGAGATGTTGACATAATGCATAATGTTATGTCCATTTGAATGCTTAAAGCAATATTTTATACCACTGTAAGGGAATTATTCTCTTACCATAATTACTGATAAGATGCAATTATCATTCTGCTAACTAGCAAGGAGTGAATTTATAATAAGACTGAATCATCCTTTGTTTATGTTCTTTATCATACAATCACTTGGGTCTTTTACGAAAAATCACTGTGACTAAAGAGGTATATCTAGTAAATCCATTTTTCTTTTTTAGTGGATTATTTGAATGGGCAATTTTAACCTATTATCTGCCTGTACAATGCAACCTACCACTATGCTGCTGCTATAGAGGAACATTGTTTTAGGGTTTATTGAGAGATGTAGAATTATGTCACCCTTACAAATACATTAAGAATTGTTAAATGCCTTTATAAAAAATTCCATAATTTGAAATGTAACCTGTCACCAGTTTTTTCATGTGTGAACGAAGACTAGCACCTTCACAGCATCTGTGCTGGCGTTTCCCTTGACTCCCCCTATATATTATTATATTATCCCACATTTTATGTAAATCTGGACCATGTGGTCTGATGGGAGTCCTTAGTATCTTGTCTATCCCTCCTTTATGCCACTGATCATCTGTCCTCTTCCTCTGATTGACATGATGATGCTTCCTACATAAACAACATAATCTCACCTTGTGCATACACATCACTGGCTCTTGCATGTGCACTTTACTTCATCCTACTGTGGCAGAACCCAAAACATAAGTGTGAATGCGCTAGCCGTCGATGTGCATGTGCAGGCATGATATTTTGCAGAGCTACATCAGTATTCACAAAGCCAGGCAAAATAAGGTGCATGTTTTAGTGACTGGAATGAGTAGAGGCATCTGAGGAATACTGTGTCATCCTGCTAGTAGGTAAAGGGAGCCAAATGTATCAGTTTTGGCATCATTGAAAGGTGTTTGTATTTTAGTGCATTTATTGCTAGACCAGAATACCATTTATCTTGGCAAGGGACGGGCAAAAATCTTAGTCACTGAGAGTAGCAATTTCCTCCACATCATGTCCTTCTACAAAGACTGAAATGATGCTGGATCAAGGATCAGAGGTCCTTACTACGTGCAGGACCGGACCTTAGAATACAAACAGGTCAGCGGACTTACCAAATGAGTGAGGGAGTGAAAGAGTGGACAGTAAGCTACCAATTCACCAATAGTTGTCTGTGCTGCATATGAGGTGGTTTAGCAAGAGTTCCATGTAGGTTACTGTCATCATCGTACCACTTACTAGTAGAAACCTCTTCTATACTAGAAGAAAACCCCTGATATTTCTATTGCGAGATGATGGATCTAAGCAAGAACTTATTATTATTTTTTTGGATTAAGTTTAAGCTTTAATGGCAAAATGTTACTTAAAATTTTGGATTGCATTTATGCTTTGTTCACACTGAGCACTTTTGGCTGGGTTAAACCCTAAGGCTGCACTCACTTGGCCGTATATCTTTCATGTGAGATAATAAGGCAGATTATGTTAATATCGCTACGATCGAACTGAGTATGACACAACTGTCACCAAAGGGTTATTCAATTCTCTGGCATGAGAGAATCAAAGTACAGGTGCAGAGGAAGATGTTAAATGTTCTCCATCTTCTCCAATGTTTGTGTATGCAGATGAAACATGAGTGCAGTCCAATGTTTCCCATGCACCCATTGATTGTACGTGTGTGCAAAATATTACAGCCACTCAAAGCATGCTGCAATTATTTCATTGTTCCAAATCAGCATGAATTTCCACTGACCCCGTAATATAACATTGTTGTTAGTGGTTTCCGATATAACATTGGATACAACTTGGCAATGTTCTACACTCGTCTATGCCATCCTTAAATCTCTGAATGATGGGATTCAGATGACACTTCCGAGGAATCCATTCACTATAATGAGGCTGCAGTATTACTCTGGTCTCCATCTAGTCTCTATTCAGCTGTTTCTGTCTTTTCAGAAAAGCATAAAACTGTGGTTGACTATGGTTTTATGCACCACTGAAATAAAAGATACCATCAAATTATAGGACAAACTGAGTCCTAAGTGATTCCCTCTGCCTCATCATAGGGATTGTTCCATCAAGGGCATTGTCTGAATCATGTATTTCAGAGATTTACATGGAAACTCCGATGTTATCTCTCAATGTAGAGTGCAGGATAAATGTGAGCTGAGACCGATGGTAAATAAGCAAATGAACAGCAGGTCAAGAATTTCTTTTATTTAGTTTTTGTTCTGTTCATCGTGCAGTAGAAGTGATTAAATGCCTTTATTCAGAGATAAGTTGGGATTGAAGAGGTGTATCACGGTCCATGCTGCTATACCCAAAGAAACACTCACATGGAAGGCAAGGTTTCAAAAGGAGTTTCTTTCCTTTATTCCAATGCGTTTCAGTGCACAACCTGGCACCTTCCTCACCTGCACCGAAACGCGTTGGAATAAAGGAAAGAAACTCCTTTTGAAACCTTGCCTTCCATGTGAGTGTTTCTTTGGGTATAGCAGCGCGGACCGTGATACACCTCTTCAATCCCAACTTATCTCTGGACGTTTTTCCACGTGCGAGTGGTCGGTGGAGGTCCTGCAGCAGCTTGCTTGTTGATGCCCTTCAAACCAGTTGTGGGTCCCACAACTAAACCAGGTGAGTGGATCCATAGCACCACCCTCACGTTTTAGTGTCGCTGGTGATAGGGCACTATTGTGCCTCTTGTCCCCCACACTTCTTGTATTTATACAGTAAATGTCTTTATTGTCTGGGGAAGTGTGATTACAGCGATATTAGGTTTATACAGTAATACAAAGCTAAAATCTTCTGCCTGGACATGCAAAAGGTTCATATAGACTTTAGACAGTGCCTCAGACTCATCGATTCTAAAAACTCCAGCCAACACAAAAGAATGTATTTTTATTTTACATTGTTTATTGAACTAAGTGATAAACGAGCCTTAAAATGAACTATAAAGTACAAAAGCAATGCTATTGACACCAATTCATTAAGATCGGCATAATCCATGCATATCTAGATGGGGGTGATTTAGTTGCTAGGTGCCTGATTCATTAAGAGGCAAAGATTCCTAATGAATAAGGCAAGGTGAGAGGTAATTTTGGTAACCAAGTGCACCTCGCCACAAGTCTTACTTAAGTCTTGAATTTGCTGAGCAAAAGTTCCATGCTCTATCCTACCCCTGTCCCACACTAGCTCCAACATCTTTGTCGGAGTTGGACTAAATTGAAAATGACAAATGTAGCTGATTTTGTAGCTGCCTTTTGTTGTCCAAATGTTTTGTGACTTTTCAAAGATTTTTACTGTCTGGAGTACATGGTTTGATGAATCAGGGTCAAAGTCTATATGAAAAAACTAAAGGCTTTCTAAGTTTTCTAAATAAAAAAATTATAAAGCACTCCCTTTTGTTATAAAAAATGTATTAGATGAATGCAGACACAGCTTCATAACAATGGTCTGTGATTATAACGATTGAATGAGTCCAAAGAGAAGTTATATGAGGATACATTGCAGAAAGCCTGGCATCTGCAGGTGCTCAATCAGAACAAATGATGATTACATAGTATAAAAACCAGAATAGGTAATAGGACAGTTGTTGCTTCCATGTGCTGCCAAAATATGTCACCGTTTTAAATACCAATCAAGCTTGTTATTCATACCTGGCTTCAGTAGTGACATCTGGTTGCTGAGTAGGAAATATGTAACCTCCTCTGAGATGAAGTCCAATTTTGTCTATCGGGAGATTCATGCTTACATACATCCTTCTGCTTTCATGCATTGAACCCTGCAAAGGCGATCAGCACAAGAGGTCATTAGTGTATTACCTTATCATTGAAAAATATACAAAGGCAAGGTAAGTTATGTTGTTCATAGAGCTGTGCTTGATAATGTACTTTCACATTGCTACATTAGTAGAGTTTGACCCATACCTGTGTATTAGCTCAGTATTTGTCAATTTAGATTCCTTTATTCTCTCTTCATATTACTTTATTTTAAAATAATTCTTTTAAAAAATTATTATACTCATTTATTTTTACTAAGATGATATTAATATTATTAATGGTAATAGACTGCTGTATTCATTTAATAATAGAGTGTTTAAGCAACTGATATTTATGGTAAAAACAACCACTTTTATAATTTGCAATACAGGCACTATAATATTGTCATGTATGACAGTGCAACTTGTCGCTCTGTCAAAGTCGCCTTGTAGCTGTAGCATGATTATCACTGCAGGAATAGCAAGAAATGATCAAACTTAAAGAGATGTTCTTTTCTTTTTATATTGCTTTAGTTAGTTAGGCAAAATGGAAACAAGCAAACTTACAATTGACTTGTTTTTCTGTCTTCCTTAATTATCGTGCTATGAGAGCTTTTATCTTACATGGTTTACAGATTGCCTTAAAGGAGCTTTAACGCCAAAGTCAATTTTCAGGATAAAAGTTAATTCCTAAAATCCCTGTTATCTATAGCCCATTGATTTCTATAAAGCACCTAAATATTCCTTTCCCTAGCTGCTTTTAGAATTTCATAATCCTGCCGCCCCCATCATTGATAATTTTCAGAGCAGTTCTCATAATTGGGGGCTCTCACTTTCCTGACACAAATATGTATAGATATAAATACTTTTTTAATGAAAAGCTAAACATTGAAAAAGGCCACACCAGAAGTTGAAGCATAACTGGAGGGTCCTAATGATTTACAGGGAAAAATAACACAAGACATGTGATATAGAGTGATATATAATAAAAATAAGCATTACACATTCCATGTAGTAGTTGATGTATGCCCATAAGTTAGTATCCAAAAAACTAAAATATTTATGTCTATGAGAAATAAGCAGAACTCTGATGGTCAAGTTGCAAAACAGATCTAACTTCCAAATAGCTGAACCTTTGTAAAGTTTTTTGCACATGGGCAAATTAATTACCACTATTTAGCAATTTGACCATTGGAGTGCTGCCTATCTCTCTGTCTCTGTCTTTTTTTGTTTACATTGCTATACTCTATAATGTACACTACCATTCAAAAGATTGGGGTCATTTAGAAATTTCATTATATATATTTTTTTCATTCAAGCTAGCATTAAATGAATCAGAAAAACACTCTATACATTGTTAATATGGTAAATGACTATTCTTGCTGCAAATGTCTGGTTTTTAATGCAATATCTACATAGGTGTACAGAGGCCCATTTCTAACAATCACCACTCACCAGTGCTTTAATGGTACATTTTGTTTGCTAACTGTGTAAGAAGGCTAAAGGATGTTTAGAAAACCCTAGAAAACCGTTGTACAAGTATGTTAGCGCAGCTGAAAAACGGTATTGCTGATTAGAGAAGCTATAAAATTTACCTTCCTTTGAGCTAGTTGAGAATCTGGAGCATTACAATTGTTTGTTCTATTAAACTCTCAAAATGGCCAGAAAAAGAAAACTTTCATGTGAAACTCGACATTCTATTCTAGTTCTTAGAAATGAAGGCTATTCCATGCGAGAAGTTGCCAAGAAACTGAAGATTTCCTACAATGGTGTGTACTACACTCCTTCAGAGGATAGCACAAACAGACTCTAACCAGAGTAGAAAGAGAAGTGAGAGGCCCCCTGCACAACTGAGCAACAAGACAAGTACATTAGAGTCTTTAGTTTTAGAAATTGATGCCTCATATCTCCTCTACTGGCAGCTTCATTAAATAATACCCACAAAACGCCAGTGTCAACGTCTACAGTTCAGAGGTGACTCTGGGATGCTGGACTTCAGGGCAGAATGGCAAAGAAAATGCCATATCTGAGACTGGCTAATAAAAGGAAAAGATTAATATGGGCAAAAGAACACAGACATTGGACAGAGGGAGATTGAAAAAAGTTTTATGGACAGATGAATCAAAGTTTGAGGTGTTTGGAACACACAGAAAAACATTTGTGAGACACAGAACAACTGAAAAGATGCTGGAGGAGTGCCTGACGCCATCTGTCAAGCATGGTGGAGGCAATGTGATGGCCTGGGGTTGCTTTGGTGCTGGTAAAGTGGGAGAATTGTACAAGGTAAAATGGATTTTGAATAACGAAGGCTATCTCTTCATTTTGCAATGCCATATCCTGTGGACAGTACTTGATTGGAGCCAATTTCATCCTACAACAGGACAATAACCCATAGCACACCTCCAAATTATGCATGAATTATTTAGGGAAGAAGCAGGCAGCTGATATTCTATCTGTAATGGAGTGGCCACAAAATTGTCTGGGTGACCCCAAACATTTGAACAGTAGTGTATATATAAGTAGAAAATGTTATCAAGGAATCATGAGATCTATTTATCTATTGTTAGATAAATAAATACATAGATAGATATACAAAAAGGGCTGGAAGAAAGTCCTAAGTGACTGAAACGTTGCACAATGAGCCTTAGGGCCGATAAAAGGTGTAATACATCTTTACAAGGAGTGCTGCTTTTATAGATGGATAGATAGATAGATAGATAGATAGATAGATAGATAGATAGATAGATAGATAGATAGATAGATAGATACTATGCAGAAAGTAGGAGCAGCAAGGTATGCTGGATGCCTTGGGTGCAGATTCTGGTGTATTAGAATAAGAAAGCTGTAATTGATTATATGTATGAATTGATTGATGAACTGTAAATGGATGCATAAAAAGGAAGTAGAGATGGCCAGTGATTGCAGGACTAAGGGTGTGTGGGCCCGAAACGTTGCCATTGTAACCTAGCAAGCTGGAATAAACATATCTATATGCATCGCTAAAGGAGTGCTGCGACATTTGTTTGGTAGATAGATAGATAGATAGATAGATAGATAGATAGATAGATAGATAGATAGGTCTATCTCACGTTTATTGTCAGGGGAAAACAAAATCTTTGAGATAAATAGTGGTGAAAAAAAGTATTTAGTCAGACACCAATTGTGCAAGTTCTCCCACTTAAAAGATGAGGTTGGCCTTTAATTGACATCATAGGTAGACCTCAACTATGAGAGACAAAATGAGAAAACAAATCCTGAAAATCACATTGCCTGATTTGGAAAGAAATTTTTTTCAAATGTTGGTGGAAAATAAGTATTGGTCACCTACAAACAAGCAAGATTTAAACGCTTCTTGTGTCCTTTTCCTTTGTGCTATGAAATAGCGCGAGAGATCAAACTCTGGGTCTCACATGTGCCGGCATATGCATGCGCTATGGAGTCCGTCATCCAAAGAACTTTATTGGCAGCATTAAGGCAGCGTTACACTACAGTAAAGCTGCATTAATGCTGTGGGAATTTGGGTCTTTGGTGAACGCCCATGACGGAGGCCACAATGCTAATATGGCCCTAGCCTTACTCAGTATTTCAGTTTGCCTCATTCACTGGCAGCTTCACTTTCAAGCTGATCCTAGCTGATGACTTCAACTTGGCTAGGATATGGTTTAGAATATCCCAATGCTTGCATTTACCGGGAGTGCTTGTTACTGCAAGTGTAGTGTCTGGCTGTGTAAGCAAAGGTAGTGAAAATTAACTTGGAGTACATACGATCTACGTTTTGGAAGCTTGAGGCTTCTTTCCTCATGGAAAACACAGACATATAAGAAGCACCATAGATTACAATGGCTGTGTGTATATGTACATATTAAAATGGACTCCAGACATTACCATAAACACACATATGTGAAGGGGGCCTAAAGCAGTGGTGCTCTGGAAAAGCTAAAGTTTAACATATATTCTCGTTTGTTTCACACTTGACTTTTAACTCTTTGTTTCCATATGTATTCCATCATGATTTTCCTATCTTTATTTTTAAAATACAAAGTGCACATTCCATTAAAACAAGGAAAACCATTACATAACAAGCCATGTAGAAAATTTTGACCAGTTCTGCATATAGTTACTCATCACTAACTTTGTATTGAATATTGAAAGGCATCTATCATTAAATAAATGTAATCATTTTGTTACAATCCCATGTTAAAAGGAATGACTTACAGTTTCGTAATCATACCATACAGCATCAGGCATGTAGGCACTAATAACGATAAGGTTCTAAAATGATAAATATTGAAACTATTTTAGAAAGCATATATCATTTATACATTAATTTACATTATAACTCTTTCAAAATATGTTTGATCACCAGACATCTAGACATCATGGCTATTCATTCATTTTTTTATGCCATTTTGAATCAATATCAAGTGCAGGAGGAATAGTGAGCACCAAAGCCAACGGCTGGCAGGGCGGATCCACTTGGGAGCAAACAGGTGGCAGACCGGGGGTGCCGATCTCCCAGCACAACAGTCCAATAATTCAATAATATAGAGACGGCACTCACCCGAATCTTGAATGGTGATTTATTTAGGGAACGAGTACATCCAGTGCAGGGAAGGGAGGAACGGGGCTACTGACGACGGCACCGTTTCGCGCTTGTGCGCTTCCACGGGTCAGCCCGTGGAGGCGCACAAGCGCGAAACGGTGCCGTCGTCAGTAACCCCGTTCCTCCCTTCCCTGCACTGGATGTACTCGTTCCCTAAATAAATCACCATTCAAGATTCGGGTGAGTGCCGTCTCTATATTATTGAATTATTTTGAATCAATAGCCTGTTAGAATAAGTTATGTCAAGCTTATTAAGAGGTACTATACATTACTATTAATAAATTTAGTGTATCTTTGGGTCTTCAGTGTGCTATAAAATTAAAACTACGGCACCAGATTTCTGGAATACTTTACACCTTTAGAGGCTTTGTCCCTTTTGTGAATTCACTTTAATCACAATGTCTGTTGCAAAAGAGCAACAATTCTGGAATCTTTACCCAAAAAAGGCAAATGCCAAAGTCTTTTACTTTTTTGATGTATTGTTAGTAGTGATGAGCGAGTGTAATCATTACTTTTCCCAACTCCCACAGACAGTATAGTATTCACGATACTCTTTACTTGATGCTCGTGAGTGATGTGTTGATCTTGAACAATCTGACACAAATTGCCAGCTTCCTGTTGTACACAAAGACAGTCGGCAACCCAGTGAAAACTCAAAAAAGCCCACCCTCCTGCCCTGTCCCGGAAATGCTCGTTTTATGGCCGGATGTCTGTGAGCGGAGCCCATCAATAATTGACTAACATTAGATTCACTTTTCAAACGAGTATGTGGGTATTAGAAAGTACTTGTTATGAGTATAGCGATTACAAATATTTGACCACTCGCTCATCACTTATTGTTTGTAAAAACATACTATGTATGTATCCGGGGGTAAAGAAAGGAGCCGCACACAGGAACTTCTTTGCAGTTTTTTTTGTGTTTAGGGGTCTTTACATGGTGAAGGGTGCTGGAGGGAGGATGGAGGGGCCTGTACTACGGCCATTTCGCACCGTAATTTGGGCTTCTATGGGTACAATCCTGTGTAATCTAAGTACCCGTAGAAGCACGACTTACGGTGTGAAATTGCTGTAGTACAGGCCCCCATCCTCCCTCTCACACCCTCCACCATGTAAAGAGCCCTAAACACAAATAAAGCTGCATAGAAATTCCTGTGTGCGGCTCCTTTCTTTACCCCCAAAACCGGAAGTGACGTTGTGCTGCATTCTAGGAAGCCAGCACCAGGATCCCAGCGTGGAGCAGCGTGTGTGAAGCCTGCACAAGGCTCCAGGTACCCTCTGGTAGGCTGAAGCTTAGGTGGAGACACTGTGACAGGGCTGTGCTGGCTTTATCTACAAACCGTGAGTGATACCATATATGTATGTATACTGTGTAAATACTGTGTATGTTAAAACATCACATATTCTAAAATGAAAGATTGCTAATCCTGACAAAAGTAAAATATGTGGACCTAAGAATACTCTGAAACAATACTCATTTAATCATTTTATGCATCTAAAATGAAAAATTCAAACAATAAAAATGTCTTAATGTTTTTTGCCTATAGCTGCTATAATGACCTTAGAAGTAAACTACACACAAATCCTTTGCTCCTGAAGTCATAGAAGTATATTCTGCTTTTGATCACTGTTGTACATATAGATTAACAGGAAAAGCTAATAAAAGATCTAAAAGTGATAAAAAAATAAACAATCACAACTAACAATTCCCCCTCACCAGATAGGCTGGCTTCACACTTGCAGATGCATCTGCAGCGTTTTGCAGATGCATCTGCAAGTATCAGCATGCAGACCGCGGCCGCGGTCTGAAAGCACTCATTCATTCCTGTATGTGAAGCGTCCGCAGGCGGATGCCTGCTTACAGATCACACACTCCCGCCCGCACCATGGACGCAACATCTCGCGTCCATGGTGCAGGCGGGAGTGTGTGATCTGTAAGCAGGCATCCGCCTGCGGACGCTTCACATACAGGAATGAATGAGTGCTTTCAGACCGCGGTGCGCCCTATTATAAACATAGGGGCCGCGGTCTGCACGCTGATACTTGCAGATGCATCTGCAAAACACTGCAGATGCATCTGCAAGTGTGAAGGCAGCCTATACAAAGAAACAAAAAAAGGCAAAAATAAGATAACACCTAGAGATTGAGTCTTAAACTAAAGACACTTTTCTCTTTAAAGGCTTAGTCCACCATACAATATTATCCTAAAGTCAATACTGTCCTATATTTAAAATGATTCCTATAACAAGCTTACGGGTTAAATAATAGAGGTATAACCATATAGTTATGTATCTTCCTACGTGTTTCACCCATCTAACTTGGAGGAATCAATAGGGGGCTACCACAGAAAAAGATTACTATGGTTTATACAATACAATCCTGTTTTGATGATAGATGAAATGATAGAAGTTTGTCTTTGCTGGATAGTTCTTCAATATTAGGTATAAAAAGTACAGGATGATAAACAAGTTCAGCAAAGAGTGACCAGAATGGTGACTGGTCTGCAAACAATGTCCGATAATGTACAGTTAAAGGAATGTCCAGCTTGCCAAAAAGAAGACTGAAAGGGGACTTAACAGCTGTCTACTTATATCTCAAGGGCTGTCACACTGTAGACGGATCAGCTTTATTCTCACTTGAACAAGGAAAGACTTGAACCAATGGGATGAAACTGAATGGGAGAAGACACATTAGATATTAGAAAAAACTTTTTGACAGCAAGGGTGATCAATGAGTGGAACAAGCTTTCACAAGAGGTGGTGAGTTCTCCTTTAATGGAAGTCTTCAAGGAGAGGCTGGACAGACGTCTGTCTGGGATGATTTAGTGAATCCCGTGTTGAACAGGGGTCTGGACCAGATGACCCAGGAGGTCCCACCCAACTCTACATTTCTATGATTTTTTGATTTTATGAACTACTGTTCATGAAAATTTATCAGAATTTTTTCAGAAAGTAAAGATTGAAAGATTGTGACTCCATGAATAAATTGAAACTTTTACTAAATGAAATATACAAGGAAATAATTACATTTATCAATAACAAACATATTGATGAAAAGTTATTAAAGAAAGCAAAACATATACATACCGGATCAAGAACAGGTGTTATAAGAAGGCCCGGTCCCCATAAAAATTGTCTGTCAATTGCCCATGTTTCTGGATCAGAATAAAACCTAAAAAGAGGATTAGACATAATGGTGGAATCCATCAGGTATTTAAGATGCCTATAATATTAACTAAACAGACATTTTTTATTTATTGCAATTTTCCATAGTAAAGGAAGAAACCAAAGTTTCTGTGTAAACACATTTTATATATTATGAATAGCTAAACAATATTTCCGTGCCACATAATAATGGTTATAATTCTAATACTTTCTCTAAAGGAGAATCAAAATCTAAGGTTTACCTGCATGTAAAAATACTATGTCACCTGTACTCTCTTCATGGGGAATGTAGCGTTACTACTGTACATCTATAGACTTTGTGAACTTGATTCACAGAATACAAAATCTGTTTTCTGCAGACTGTGCCTCTAAGGCAGGAGGATAAGAGCATATGTTGCAATAAATTTGATGACACAACACATTGTTGGTATTATTGGTATTGTTCGACCTCTTATTGTCATGCTTGTGTTCACATAGTAGTTCATTTAAAAAAAAAATTTTTGGTTTTGTTCATCTCACACTGTAGTAGTCATAATAAATGCAGTAAAGCCCATTTTTTAACACAGTGTTCCAATGAGAAGGTTTTCCAAACACCTATTGGAGATCATATACAATGCTAATACTTACTCATGAAGTAAAGGCCTCACGACAGTTTCTCCTTTAGTGTGCGCTTTGTAGAAGAGTGTGTAAAGGTATGGAAGGAGAGTGTATCGGATGTTTAGATAATGTTTGGATGATTGTACAAGTACAGAATGTTCTCCAAAGAAGGCAGGGTCCTGTGCCTGATGTGGAAGAAATTGATACAATAATATTTTATTATTCAACAAAATAGTTTAACAGATACTACAGTTTTACTATCAAATGAAACAGTGCATTAATTAGGTAAATATCCACTTCTCTAGTTCATTGTTATCACCGGAAACTAATGGTCGACCCACTTATATTAAAGGGACACTATCAGGTCAGTTTACAGTATGATACTAATATTACCCTTGCATGGTGGTAGACCTTTTAAAAATATTTAAAATAATTATTGTACCCTTTGTAGTTTCCATTTTATGAGCATTTTCAGACCCTGCAGAGAGCTGCTGCATTTGTCCTCTCCATTATATTCACAGAGGATTAGTCCAGCTGTGTTAAACTGTTCATCTATTATACATGCCTTCTTAGCAGCTCTCACCTCCCTCCTCCTCTCCTCCCTCTTGCTCTCAGTGTAGTGTCAGGTTTCAATTTCTATAAGGAGCTTCTGTTCTGTTGAGGACACGTAGGGAGAGAGCTATTGCAAGTCTGTCTTACCTGATCCAGACTCCATTTGTTTCTCTAAACAGGTACCCCTACTGTGCTGTGAGAAATTATGTGCTTTATTTGACCTCTTGGTTTTACTGCAAAGCGAGCAGAGAGGACGATGCAGCCCCCTCCCCCAACTGATCTTCTGTGCAGTAATGTGATGTGAATATGTGACATGAATATGGACAGCAGAGAACTAAGTGGATCATTCCTTGTGATTGACAGATGAAATTAACCTCTTTATATGAAGTTTACAGAAGATATGAGGGAAATATGAATTATAAAAATACATAAATAGAGTGAGCTTAGAGGGAGGAATCAAAAAATTATGTCAGTTACATATTAACTTTTGACCTGATAGATTCCCTTTAAGTAAAATGGTGTTAATTAAATTGTGTTTTGGCCCATGTTGGGCTTTTGAGCAGAGCATTGATGGGTAGGATATACATATGTCTTTATAGAGAATACATAAAGAGGTTATCTTTTTTTTTAATTATTTTTTTCTCCCAAATGGATGTACCTAGTTTTCATGTTCTTAACACAACCCAACATGATGTCACATCCAGTGGATGTCAATGGCGAGTTAAACTGACCCTGATCTAAACACAAGCTTCACTATAAATTTAGACATAGCCTAGGGAAAGCATATGATGCAGGGGCAGCATGTAATGTGCAGATTTAAATAAATGCAGATTTTAAGAAGTGCAATATGCAGTTATACTGGGCAGTTAAAAGGGGCAGGAAATGGGTAAGTCATGCCAGACAAACAAACAACAGACATTTAATTTGTTCACTTGTGCTGCAAAATGTGTTCATTAAAAGTATTTGCATCATTTTTATGCTAGCTGCTTCCATACCTCATATCTACTGCTCTTTCATACACTCGGTTCACTCCATCTATATCAGTCTCTCCTTACTCTCCGCTCCTAAGAACTGTTCTCATGCTCTTTTTAGAATGTTAATAAACTCAGATTTATTGACAACCTTCCATGCAAAATAAGAGATGGCTTAACAAACCCCTTAACTATCTACTCACGCTCTTTATTCTTTTGCTCATAGTTGCAGGGGATATTGAACAAAATCCAGGCCCTTCTTATCATAGTAAACTTAACTCCTTCCCTACTAGCCTCAGAAACTCCAGGAATGTAATTAATATCCCCTGCATGCCATCTGTCTCCTTCAACTGTGCCCTTTTGAACCCTCGCTCAGCATGTAACAAACTCTACTACATCCACAACTTTTTCTTTCCACATAACATTAACTTCCTTGCTCTTACAGAGACCTGGATTCAGCAGTCGGACACTACTGCTGCTGCTGCTCTTTCATATGGTGGCCTCACATTTTCTCATACCCTTAGACCTGAGAACAGACCAGGTGGAGATGTTGGTCTGCTGCTGTTAACAAATTGTGCTTTTCAGGTTATCATACCTGTCCCCTCACTTATCTTCCCTTCTTTTGAGGTACACACTGTAAGACTCCACAGGCCCTTCTCCCTGCGAATGGCAGTGGTTTATTGCCCTCCAGGCCCCCCACGTCAATTTCTTGATCACTTTGCCACCTTGCTTCCACACTTTCTAGTCCTGCGACCTTCCCATTTTCATCATGGAGGACTTTAACATCTCATCTTTTAAACCTCACCTCCTCTCTTGGTCTTTCACAACTTTCAAACTCTGCCACACATGAAGATGGGAATACATTGGACCTGATCTTCTTCCGGGCTCTGCTCAGTGCATGATTGTACTAATTCCCCTCTTCCACTTTCTGACCAAAACCTTCTTTCATTCTCAGTCAAGTACTATCAACCTTTCAAGGACACCCCCAACTCGTTTACCTAAAGGAATACACATGCCATTAACACTCAGAAACTTAAAAAGAATTTACAGTCTTCAATGGCCCCAATCTCCTACCTCTCTTGTCCTGACTCTGCTCTAAAACTCTATAATGAAACACTGCAAAGTGCCCAGGATGAAGTTGCACCTTTCACACTTAGAACAACTCGGCACTGACAGCAGCAACCCTGACACACACTGCAAACACGGTTTCTCCAGTGGTGCTCTAGGTGTGCAGAACGTCTCTGGAGAAAATCCAACCTGGACGAAGATTTCATTCATTATAAGTTTATGCTGAAAACATACAACACCGCCCTTCACTTCTCCAAACATGCTTACTTCAACACCCTTATCACATCACTAGCCAACAATCCTAAATGACTCTTCAACACTTTCCATTCAGTCCAAGAGTACAGGCCACAACCACCATCCTCAGCGCTGGCGATCTGGCCAACTATTTTAAGCACGAAATTGACCGCATATGACAGGAAATTCCTCACAGCCTCAGAACATGATGCATTCACCTCCCTCCTGCACTTCATCCAACTCACTTTCAGTCTTTGATCCGGTCAAAGAGGAAGAACTCACCCAGCTTATTGCATCTTCTTGCCCTACTACCTGCACCAGTGACCCATTCCCTCAGATTTCCTTCAGTCCCTTTCCTCTGCTGTCACATCTAACCTAACTAAAATATTTAATCTTTCCCTCTCATCTAGTGTTTTACCCTCCTCCTTCAAGCATGCCAGTATAAATCAATTATTAAAAAAAACATCCCTTGACCAAAACTCTGCTGCTAACTACAGACCTGTCTCTAATTTCCCCTTCATCTCTAAACTCCTGGAACTCTTGGTCCACTTCCGTATGATCCACTATCTCTCTGACAATTTTCTTCTTGACCCTCTACAATCTGGCTTCCTCTCTTTACACTCTACTGAAACTGCCCACACTAAACTCTCTAATGATCTACTAACAGCTAAATCTAATGGTCACTACTCCCTGTTGATCCTCCTGGATCTCTCCGCTGCATTCGATACAGTGTATCACCAGCTCCTCCTCTTTATGTCCCGCTCTATTGAGGCTCAAGGACTCCACTCTCTCCTGGTTCTCCTCCTGCCTCTCTGACCGCTCCTTCACTGTATCTTTTGCCGCTCCTCTTCCTCTCCTCTCCCCTCATAGTTGGGGTTCCTCAGGGTTCAGTCCTAGGTCCCCTTTTCTTCTCTCTATACACTGACCCTATTGGTCAAACCATCAGTAGATTTAGTTTTCAGCACCATCTCTATGTTGACGACAACCAATTATACACATCTTCTCTTGACATCACCTCCATATTACTACAAAATACCACTGATTGTCTGCTGTTTCTAACATTATGTCTTCTCTCTGCCTTAAACTGAATCTGTCAAAAACTGAACTTCTCGTGTTTCCTCCCTCTCCTAATCTTCCGAAATCTAATATTGCCATTTCTGTATGTGGTTCTACCATTACTCCGCAGCAGCACCTCGCTGTATTGGGATTATATTTAACTCAGATCTCTCCTCTCCCCACATCCAGTCACTCACTTGCTCATGTCAAATACACCTCAAAAACATCTCTAGAATTCGACCTTTTCATACTGTTGATTCTGCAAAAACTCTAACTGTTGCCCTTATTCATTCTTGCCTGGATTACTGCAATTCTCTACTAATAGGTCTCCCTCTTACTAAACCCTCTCCTCTCCAATCCATCCTTAGTGCAGCAGCCAGGATCATATTACTCTCCAACTGCTTAACCGATGCCTCTATCCTGTGCCAGTCATTGCACTGGTTGCCAATCTACTATAGAGTACATTAAAAAATTATCACTCTCATCCATAAAGCCCTCCACAGTTCTTCATCATCCTACATCTCCTCCCTCATCTCTGTCTATCACCCTACACGTGCCCTCCGTTCCGCAAGTGACCTAAGACTGACATCAGCTAAAATCCGAACCGCCTACTGCCATCTCCAAGACTTATCACGAGCTGCATCAATTCTCTGGAATGGATTACCAAAATCAATTCAATTAATTCCCAATACCAATAGTTTTAAGTGAGCCTTAAAAACACATCTCTTTAGATTGGCCTATCACCTCACCTCACTTGTCTAACTATCTTCCCTTTTCCAAATCTGGCCTCTTGTGTCATCTGTCTGCACACCCATGAAAAATATAGCACATTATCTGTACTTATATAGATCCCGACCAGTGACTGGTTCATGCAGCATTACATGAATCCCCTATTTATTATATCATGGCTGGACCATGTATGATTGCACTTTTTACTATTTACCTTTTGTGCCTACCCTATTTCCTCATAGATTGCAAACTTGGAAGCAGGGACCTCACTCCTCATGGTTTTTTAATTTTTTGTTTGTACATGTCCCCTCTGAATTGTAAAATGTGCGGAATATGTTGGCACTATATAAATAAAATTATTATTATTATTATTATTATTATTATTATTAAAGACGCAAATGACAGTGCTGGCTGTATATACAGCTGACATTTAGCTCCAATGCATAATCAGTGTAAGATTATCTTTGATTTTAGCATTTCATCAATAGGTACCCACTATAGTATAGAGCCAGCTCCATTTGCTAAAAGCTTATAACTGGCCTAGTCCTCCAGTTGGATAAAATATAGTGAAATCAGTTTTAATAAATTTTAACCCCTTTATGGGTTGAAATTCACGGGTCATTTATTATGGGCTGTATCCCGCCCCATAATGCGAGCTACCACTGTGAACTCGCATCCTTCAACACATATCTCAGCTGATGTAAACAGCTGAAATATGTAACTAACACCAAAAATCAAATCAACGATCTGTTTGGTGGTATTAACTCTTTGGATTGTGCTGTCAGTGTCTGAGAACACAATCCATAGCACCGTGGCAGTGCTGTAGCCCATCCAAATATGGGAGAAGTGATCAGACTGTGGAGAACTGAGGCCTCCATAGCGGGCAAAGTAAAGTGATGACAAAAAAATAAAGTTTGTAAAAATATGAAAAAAAAATAAAATAAAATCACCCCCCTTTTGCCCCACTGAAAATAAAACTATTTTCCTGTACACTACAGTATATGGTAAAATAAATAAAGTCACTCAAAAGTACAACTTGTCATGCAGAAAGCAAGGCTTCATATGTCTGTATTGACAGAAAACTAAAAAAAGTTATGGCTCTTGAAAAAAAGGGAGGAAAAAAGAAAAAAACATAAAAGGGAAAATCGGGGTTAAGTTAAAAAAGCCTCCCCAGCCCCCCAAAATTACACATTATTTCAATTAAATATTATCTGTCTCAAACCAACCACACTATGATTCTGTAAATGACTGGAGCCCAGGAATCAGAAAGAGCAACCTGTAGTTGCAACAGGAAAGTAAAAAATGATAGAACTTCACAGCAATAGTAGAATAAAAAATACCGGTATATTATTTCATCATAAGGGACGAAGGTTAACATACAGTATGTATAGACAAATTCATGATAAACCTACGCATTTCATACTTAGCCATTCTTAGTCTTAGTCATTAATTAATCCATGTCCTCCATAGTGCAAAAAAATAACAATGTCAGAATTGCTGTTTTTTCATATTTCTCCATAAAAAAAGTAATAAAATATTTGCAACAAAATGTATCAAAAAATGCAATGCATACATGTAAATTTCATAATGTTAGCATTTACAGCACCTGATACAAATAAGTGCAAAGAACAATTGGGAATAATATTTTTCTTCCATGACCCTCCTAAAGAAATAAAGGTTATCTATAAGGCCCCATTCATATCTTAAATTTAGAGAAGTCATTGGGAAAAGCTTCCCAAGTGTATTTTAAAGTAATCTGTGACAGTTTTTGTAAAGTATAATGGGATCCAATTGACACATGTCAAGAATTTTTCAATAGCTTTTCATGACATATGTTTATGGCTATATGGGTAATAGATAGATCACAGTCATTTGTTGTATATACACAATGCATTATCTTTTATACACCTGTCTGTGATAGATGTCCTTGCATAGGAGTTGTCACCATAGGGTATCATGCTCAATACTATAATAGCTTGGTTTAATTTTTTACTAGACATCATCATGTAGAATAGCCAATTAGTGCTATTCTAATCAATACCATTTTGAAACATACTGACTTATAGTGGCAATATTTTTACTTAGGAAAAACTTACCCTGTAATTTTCAGCATTGTGGTTTCTAGAAAATGGATAAAATGCTCCAACTTGCATCCATCGTGTGCATAGCTCTTCAGTGCAATCATCAAAGAAGCCACAAATATCTGCACCAATCTAAAGGCAAAATATTGATAAAAATATTTAAAATAGTTGCACACTAGAGGAAAGAACAATGTCTACTTAGTCAAATCTCTTTTTGGCTCCCATTTTTAATTAATGCAAAATGACTTATACAGTCCCTACCTAGAAAGACTATTCTTTAGCTTTTCTTGCATACTTATTGTTATTTTCAAGTCCATAAGGCCTGATTCAGACATCTATTTTTCATGTATATGTAATATCTGTGTTTTTTATATAACCAACTTGGTGTATGGGCATATTCTTTTGTCCATTGTGGAGACATGTCAATAAAAGTGTATGGTTTTGTGAAAATCATAGAAAGGACACGGATGTCCTATTTTAGCATTGCAATCAGTAGAAGGGTAGTCACAGAAGAAGAAGTCTCCAGGCTCCTCTCTTCCTCTCATCCTACTACATGCACCACTGATCCCATTCCCTCACACCTACTCCAGTCTCTCTTTCCGGTGGTCACTCACCTAACCAAAATCTTTAATCACTCTCTTTCTTCTGGTATCTTCATCTCATCCTTCAAACACTATCATTACACCATTATTAAAGAAAGTTCTCTTGACCCATCCTGCACAAATAACTACATACCAGTCTCCAATCTACCCTTCATCTCTAAACTCTTGCAGCACATGGTCTACTCCCGCTTCACCTGTTACCTCTTCACAGGGCCGGCCTCAGGCTAAATTGCGCCCTGTGCAAAATTTCCCTTTGGTGCCCCCAGACCATGTCACATGAGACATGCAGCCAATCAGTGGCAGCTTCACTCTTTCCTCACATAAAACTGACATCCCGAGGAAATCAGGGAACAACAGCAGCTCTCATTTATTCTGAAGCCGCCATCGGCGATCTAAGGCGGGCACGAGAAACGTGACCGCGCATGTCAGATCGCCACATATCGCCAGGCGAGATTGCGGTGTGCCGGTACCATAAGAGATTACGCTTCAAGGAACCATTTAACAATAATGGGTTCATGTGAATATACTACTATGCATGTGTTTATACACACAACACACCTTGCATTAAAATGATGCCCCTCAGCTCCATGAACATAATCATACACCCTTGATGGTAACAATAGCACATATATGTTTATTAAAAAAAATAAACCTTTAGGACCTGTGCCCTTGAACAGGATTAGCAGCATTCTAGCACTGCATATTTTCTGTTGCGTCCAAAATGCTGCATTGTACAGTGCCAGCGCAGTGGATGGATTAATGAATGCCGTTTCCACTGTGCTTCTTTTTTACTCAGTGTAAACTGACATGTGGCAGTGGTGGCAGCTTCCTGAGCCGCAACATGTCAATTTATGCTTGCAAAGAAGGTAGTGTTCTGAGCGGGAGCATACAGCAAGAAGATGCTGCACCAAGAACCCTAATCATGACACGGACGCTACATTATCCCACTCAGAGGACTAGCATCTCTGCAGAAATAGATTAACATGCTGCAGCTCTGAAAACCATACCACAGGTCAGGATATGCTGCGTAATGAAGAATCACAGTGGAAACGGTATTAATTAATCCATCCACTGTGCTGCTACTGTACAATACAGCATTTTGGATATCCAAAACGCTACTAATCCTAATTGTGGGCATGAACCGTTAGGGCCTGTACCCACAATCAGTGTTAGCAGCGTTTTGGATGTAGCATATTTTTGCTACATCCAAAACACTACGTAATTCATACTTAGGGGTCAGGGTTAGGATTAGGTTTTAAGGTCAGGGGTTATGATTAGGTGTTAGGGTCAGGGGTTAGGATTAGGTGTTAGGGTCAAGGATTTGGGTCAGGGGATAGGATTAGGTGTTAGGGTCAGGGGTTAGGGTTAGTTAGGGTTCTGTGGTTAGGATTAGATATTAGGGTCAGGGATTAGGGTCAGGGGATAGGATTAGATGTTAGGGTCAGGGATTAGGGTCAGGGGATAGGATCAGGTGTTAGGGTCAGGGATTAGGGTCAGGGGATAGGATTAGGTGTTAGGGTCAGGGGATAGGATTAGGTGTTTGGATCAGGGATTAGGATTAGAGCCCGGGGTTAGGATTAAGTGTTAGGGTGAGGGATTAGGATTAGGGTCAAGGGATAGGATTATGTGTTAGGCTCACGGGTAGGATTAGGTGTTAGGGTCATGGTTTAGGGTTAGGATTAGTTGTTAGGGATTAGGTGTTAGGGTCAAGGGGTTAGGATTAGGTGTTAGGGTCAGGGATTAGGATTAGGGTCAGGGGTTAGTTGTTAGGGTCAGTGGTTAGGATTAGATGTTAGGGTCAATCATTAAAGTCTAAAAAAGACAGCGTCACAGACCTTCGATGGTGAAAATTCAAGGCATCCTTTATTCCATGGTCAACAGAAGCGACGTTTCGACCACTGCTGTGGTCTTTATCAAGCTTGATAAAGACCACAGCAGTGGTCGAAACGTCGCTTCTGTTGACCATGGAATAAAGGATGCCTTGATATTTTCACCATCGAAGGTCTGTGACGCTGTCTTTTTTAGACTTTAATGATTGATAATAACCGGATTGAACTCTCCGGGGTGGACGTGCGTCCAGGTGCGGACTGAAAATTGAAGGTCCTGCAGACGACCTCAGGTGCTGTGACCAGCCAATCCTTTGTGTGTAGATGTTAGGGTCAGTGATTAGGATTAGGGTCAATAGTTAGGATTAGGTGTTAGAAACTACACCTGTTCACTGACTGTGGTCACAGAGAAAGAGGGCCCAATCATCTTACTGGTATCGAGGTCTTGCCGTGTGTGACAGAAAATAGTCACTTCAGTGACTCCTTACAGCTGCAATACAAGGCGGGAACCAGGGTGATTAGAGCGCCGTACAATGATTGGAGCAGGGGCAGCAGGTGTAACTTAACTTGCTCTCTCTGCTCCAATCAAACTGCTTGTGTTGCAATGGCGCCGGCAACAGGAGGAGGGCGGGACAGGCACTTCAGGGAGGGCGGTACAAGCAACAAGGAGGACGGGACAGGTAACTCAAACGTGCGGACGGCGGGGGGGCGGGACGGGTACTTACAGGAGGGCGGGGGCACTGCAGGAAATAATAGTATTAACCCTTTAATCGGCGGAGCCACAGAGAGACCATAAATATCCGTCTCCCTGGCGCCCTCTTTGAAGCATGGCAGGCGGCGCCCTGTGCGACCACACAACTTGCACAGCGGTAGGGCCGGCCCTGCCTCTTCACTCACTCTCTTCTAGATCCATTCCAGTCTACAGAAACTGCCCTCATAAAAAGTGATCAATGTCCTTCTGATGGAAAATCGTAATGGTGACCACTAATTGCTTATTCTTTTTAACCTTTCTGCAGCTTTTTACACTTTTGACCACCATCTTCTATTCGCTATACTGCACTCCATCGGCATAAAGGACACCGCTCTCTTCTGGTTCTTGTCCTATCTTTCTGACCGCTTTTTCAGTGTATCATTTGCTGGCTCCACTTTTTCTCTTGATCTCACTATTGGAGTCCCTCAGGGTTTGGTTCTTGGCCCTCTTCTCTGATCTCTTTACATGACCCTGAATAGACAGACCATCAGCAAATTTGGCTTTCAGCACCATGTTTATGCTGATGACACACAACTATACACTTTTTCCCCTGACCTTACACCCGCTGTACTAATGAACACCAGTGACTGTTTTATTGCAGTTTCCAATGTCATGTCCGGTCTCTATCTAAAACTCAACATTTCCAAAACTGAACTTCTTCTGCTCCCGCCTTTCACTAAGCCCCCTAAATCTGATACTTCCCTCTCAGTGTGGGGCACCACAATAACACTTAGGCAGCAGGCTTGCTGTATGGGTGTTAAGTTTGACACTGATCTTTCCTTCATCCCCTATATACAATCTCTTGCCTGCTCTTGCCAGCTTACACCTGAAGAACATGTATAGAATTCCCCCTTTCTCACCATGGAGACAACAAAAAACCCCACCGTGGCTGTGATCCATTCCCACCTTGGTTATTGGAATTTTGTATTATTTGGCCTCCCCGCACTATGCTTTCCTCTTTACAGTCCATCCTTAATGCAGCAGCCAGGGTCACCTATCTGGCTAATCATTACTCGGATACTTCTGCTCTGTGCCAGTCATTTCACTGGCTGCCCATACGCTATAGGATCAAATTTAAATTACTTGTTCTCACACACAAAGCTCTTAACAATGTAGCACTTTCCTACCTCTATACTCTGATATCTGTTTACCAACCCACCTGTTCTCTTTACTCTGGAAGCGATTTTAGACTAACATCTGCATTAATCCCAACCTCCCACTCCCAACTCCAAGACCTCTCATAAACTGCATCAGTTCTCTGAAATGCTCAACCCCAAGAAATTGGGACAATCCACAATTTACATAGTACCAGGCGATCTAAAGACACAACTTTTTAGGGTGGCCCATCACGCTTTCTAGTCATGGACATTTAGACATAGCTTATCATGCTCCCTAGTCAAAGTCAATTAAATATAGCCTATTTACTCCACCAGACTCCAATGCATTACAAAGAATGGCTCATGGACACTCTTGCAGCTCTTATGTATTCCCCATTTCCTAAACTTGGCTGGACTATCATTGTAAATAAGCCCCTGTAATTTGTGTCACCCCCACCTCATTGTTAGATTATAAGCTTTTATGAGCTTTAATTATTGTATTTCTATTGATAACTGTTATTTATGACTGTTTATATATGAAGCTCTGAATTATTAAGCGCTGTGGAATATGTTGGCACTATATAAATAAAGATCATTATTATTTTTAAGGGTAGCATTTTTTTGGCATACAAGAAAATTAGTAACATAAACACTGACAAATATTGTTAAGAATTGGAACCAAGACACTAATGAAAGGCTGTACTATTTTCAAACATGATGAAAAAAAGTGACACCTGACTGATGACTGAAGAGAATGTGTGGTACTATTATTGCATGCATTCTGTTCACTGGACAGTTTATACAGTCATGGCAGAAACTGTTGGCTCCCTGGAAGTTGTTCTTGAAAGTGAAGCATTTCTCCTAGAAAGTTGCACGTGCGGACAGAAGGAACGAGGCACCGGTGTCAAATGAAGCTGCTTAGCAAAGCTGGATGATGAACGGGCACAATCCGGGTTGCACAATCAAATTCATATAATCAAACAGAAAGGACAGCTTTCACTGGATACTTTGCAGGTGTCACTTTATTCAAGCTTGCGGAGTTACATAGTGCAGGGATGGGGTGGATGAGAGGATGACTGCACCGTTTCTCGCGGTTTGCGCTTCCAAACTTGGACCTGTAGAAGCGCAAACCGCGTGAAACAGTACAATTGTTCGCTCAGCCACCCGCTCCTTGCACTATGTAACTCCGCAAGCTTGAATAAAACGACACCTGCAAAAGTATTCAGTGAGTACCGCCCTTTCTGTTTGATTATATGGATTTCCTCCTAGAAAGTTATTCCATTTACACATATTTTGGTATACACGTTTGTTTACTTTGTGTGTAATTGAACAACACAAAAAAACAACAGAGGGAAACAAAAGTAAATTTGACATAAATAGGCTGGACAAAATTGTTGGCACCTTTCAAAAATTGTGGGTAAGCAACTTTGTTTCAAACATATGATGCTCGTTTAAACTCACCTGTGGCAAGTATTAGGTGTGGGTAATATTAAAATCACACCAGATAAATAGGGCAGAAGTTTGTTAAATCTATAAAATTGTATGTCTGTGTGTGCCCAACACAGCATGAAGAACAGAAAGAGAAGATAACTGTCTGAAAACTTGAGAACCAAATTTGTTGAACAATATCAACATTCTCAAGCTTACACATCCATCCCAATGCAAATTATCTATCGACATGCGAAAGAAATGAAAAGCTATGACAGGAGATCCAGGAGGACCACACTTCTGACACAGAGACATGAAAAAGCTAGACTGCAGTTTGCCAAAGCGTACGTTAGACAAAATCCTTCTGTAATGAATCATGTGAACAGATGAGACTAAGTTAGTGCTTTTTGCTAAAGCAAGTCATTGTATGATTTACCAAAATGGAATAAGGGCTACAAAAAAAGAACACAGCACCTACAGGCAAATATGGTGGAGGCTCAAAGATATTTAGTTTTTTTTGGGGGGGTCTCTGGCACTGTGTGCAAGGCATTATGAATTCTGAAGATTACCAAAGGACTTGAGGTTGCAATGTATTGCTCAGTGTCAGAAGGCTGGCTTTGATTCCTAGGTCAAGGATCATTTTAGTACGACAAGGATCCCAAACGTACTTCAAGATGCACCCAGATATGGATGGAGAAAAAGTCCTGAGGAATTCTGAAGTGGCAGCAATGAGTCCAGATTTAAATCTCATTGAACATTTGTGGAGAGATCTTAATATTGTTGTTGGGAGAAGGCGCCTTTCAAATATGAGAGACCTGGATCAGTTTGCAAAAGAAGAGTGATCCAAAATTCCAATAGAGAGGTGTAAGAAGCTTGTTAATGGTTATACAAAGCGATTGATTGCCGTTATTCATACCAAAGGGAGTGCAACCAGATATTAATTTGAGTGTGCCAACAATTTTGTCCCAACCGTTTTTGGAGTTATGTGAAATTATGTATATTTTTCCTTTTTTGTGTCATTCCAATACACATGAAGGAAATAAGTATGTATGATTGAAATAATTTTATGGAAGAAATGCTTTATTTTCTTGAATAATTTCAAGAGTGCTAACATTTTTGGCCATAACTGTATAGACATTAAATGAACGGCATTGAATTTTCGAATATTTGCTTCAATTACCTAATCTGCCAACGAGTATAATAATGATATGTAAGAGGAATCTATTAGCTATTTATTTTGCAATAAAGAAATTAAAATACACCAAGCATATGATGCATTGTATGCACTTAAGGAAATAAAAATGGTGCTTCTTCTGTGGTCATGTATGTTCACGTTTATAAAAGTTGTATGTTCTTCAAGAGACGGTTAGTATATACTAATATATAAGATTGATTGTTGGTAAATGAATTATGAAGTTTCTAAATGTTTCAAATCATTTGAAACTAGATATATATTTCTGTAAATTGATATTTAAGTGTTTACTTTATCGGAGCCTATTGTATCGTCTGTGTACATACAGACATCTGCTTACAAAGCATTCATGCCACTGAAATATGAAGCTGGAAATGTTGCCTATTTTCCTGCTGCTCTCATTGTTGACAGTCACAAAACATCCAATTGGCAATGAAATGGATCATGATGTTCTACACAAATAAACACAATTTAGTGCTAATTCCCATAGATGACCATTTGTTTTGCCGGCTTATTTTTGTAATGTGCTTACATAAGGTATTCCAAAAAGATTGAACTCAAGCATTCCTGGTATAGCCCATTTAATATCATTCCAGTTGGCAGCATTATCTCCAAGCCAATGTCCTGAGTATTTGCCTGATCCAGCAAAAGTAGATCGAGAGAAAATGATGCTTCTTTTTCCAGGAAAAACTTCTTTGATGGCTCTGAAAATGAAAAGCCATTATAAAATATAGCTTCTCTGCAACTATTGTCTTCATCACATGTATGCTGTAATGATTCTTCTGCTTTAGAAAATGTTACATATTGACAAATACGGTGACATTTCTACTCATATTATTTCTAAAAATAATATACTGCGGGGTTCTGGGCACTATAGTGTGTTAATCAGAATGTCTGATTTTCTGATTTTCCATTATTGTACATATACACCACTAGTAAAAGTAACATACGTAATTCATTATAGCTAACCATTTTTTCATGAAAAATATTAATGTCAAAAGTAAAAAAAAAACTCTTTAGAAACAGTCAATTTTGTAGATGTAAAGCTTTTCTAGATAAGGCATGCCCTATATGGTGACTACTGTTTTAACTAATTATTAGGGATGGGCGAACATCTTTTATTTCCCCGTGTTCAGGAGTGGTGCCAGCCTGTTAAAGCATTGACAGTGTTAATCCCACTGTTATATTACCGGGTCCGCGTTCAGGCTTCCTCGTGTGACGTGCACCCTTATCTTTTGCCTGAATGTGATTGGCTGTTGGAGCCGGTCATATGACTCATCTCCCAGCAACCCGGAGGTGACGCCGCGCTGCTACACAGCTGGACCGTATAACGTGGACCCGGTAAGTATAATCAGGAGGATTAGCAACACTTTCATTGCAGTAACAGGGCAGCCCTGATCCTGAACACGGGGAAATAAGAGATGTTCGCCCATCCCTACTAACTATGCATAAATCAATTGTACAAGTGAATATAAGGAACTTTGTAACCACAGAAAACTCCTTTTTTTCTCCACTTATGAGCCACTTTTCTCGCTTTTGTAGGCCTACTGAGAAGTAAAAAGCAATACACAGGCGTGGAGGCACACACTGGACAGCAAACAATTTAGCTTTTCCTAGAACTGGATTTCTGGTTATATTGCTTAATCCTGCTGTATAATGTAGTTATTTTGCAGTTACATCTGTGAGTTTGATAAACAGGGAAAAAAGAGTCCTAACATTACTATGAACTGCTTTTGGGAGTCATCATAGCAGCTCATCTCTACCCTTTATCTCAAAGAGGGCTGAACATTCAGATAAAATCTTCCGAAGGTAAAATGAGGGAGAATTGCAGAATTCAAATGATGCAATGGTCAGATGTTATATTATGCTTCATGTCCTGAATACACACATGTCAGTCTATTCTGAAAAGTCACCTGAAATGACACATTTCCTTTAATTGATTTCTTGAATTTTTTTAGCAGTGCAAACTAGGAGTGGATGTAAGAGAAATTATAGTATAGTCTCTCCGCAGGACATTCCGGCAAAATGTCACCATCTAAGGGATTATTTTTTTCTGTAATGAGTTTTGGTTTTGAATGACATTATTCAATTTATATATTTGTTGTATCCCTTTATAACTAATCACTTGAATACTGCTAAATAGCACTTGACTTAAAATGGCAAAAGCCACTTAAAGAAGCACTCTCAGAGATTTTGATTCCCTTGATTTATCTAAATGTATCATCTGCCATTTTCCATGGTTCTCAGGGCTGCTCTGGTCTTCTTCTCACTCATATGACTTAAATACAGACTCACAGAGTGACACTAGGGTTAATGTGAAAGCCGAAACTTGGTTTTGCATTGAAAACCTATGGAGTGTCAGAAGGATCTCACATTGTAAAAGTGTTTTTTGGCTCACACATAAACCACTGGTTTATCCCAATAACATTTTCTTTTTATTTCTTCATTAAAAGACTACACCATCTTGGGAGGCAGATCAGTTGATGCATTTCGTCCGATACGGGGACTTAGTCGTAACAATACGTAAGTAATGTTACGATTAAGTCAAGTGTTGGACAAAACGTGTCAACAGATCTGCCTCCCCAAGATGGTGTAGTTTTTAATGAGGAAGTAAAAAATAAAATTGTGTTGGGATAAACAGAATCTCTTGTTTTTCTTTTTGATATTACTTTGCTCAGGTGTGCCAGTGGAGTTAATAGTTTATATCTGGGATAAACTGTACGTCTCTTGTTTATCTTTTGGATATTACTAATGAAGATGGAGATTGGTAAGAATATTAATGCAGACAGGTTTAGAGAATAAAACATATGGGAGAGTGCTTCTTTAGTGTCAACTTAGTTGTCAAGTTACAGTATTCTGCATCTGCATATCATGCGGCGCTGTGTATGTATGGCATGTTAAGTGATGCTACAAATTTTTGTAGCTTTTTTCACCACAAATATTTCAGCTATTCCATCCACAAACACTATTATTTGAATGTGATTGCTCAGGATTAAAAATAAACACAGACTAAAAATTATTGCAACTAAGCTCGACTGCAATATTGGACACAACCCATGGGCAAACTGTGGTGCAGTTCTGTGGAAGAAAACTGCAATGTTTGCCTAATTTTACACAGCCTCATTACCTGTTAAACAGGACCTGGCTGTCACCCACTCTTGATACATTTACTGTAGTAAATACTTATATTCTCGATGACATATGACATATTATATATTCTGTGAGGCATTACATCCTTATAACACTACATATTTCCTTTTCACTTCCTTATGTAAAAATGTTATTGCTTAGAGGATTTCCAAAATATAATAATAATATAATAGAAAAAAAAATGAAAAAAAATAAAAATAAATAAAAAAAAACTTACTCTTCTGTAGAAAGAGTCATTGAATATCCATACAGATATGTACATCATAATGGGATCCCCAAGCTTGTACCGCGTCCATACAGACAGTCTTCGAATACATTACTCCTTCGTAAATTGCTTAATAAAAAGACAAATATTTTCTTATACCGTTAGTCACATTTTGTTCAACTAGTTCACAGAAAGATACTTTTCTTAGCAGAGTGAATTATAAATGTGCTCACTCCTTGATACATGACCATGCTGCTTGTACTAAGGCTGTTTAATGAACATCATAGTTCAAAGTGATCAATAAGTCAAGCTGAAGACAAACTCTGCCATTAACCTTTACAACCACTATTAAAATATTTTGGAAGTACTTTCGGTGACACGTTAATTAGTGTCTAGCTTATATTTTGTTTATTAGGCATCAAAATAATTATCAAGCAGCAATGGTTTACGAAGATCAGATTGAACAGGCCATTTTATACTCATTTTATTCTCAGACAGTTTGAATTGGAAAACAGTAGAAAAATTGTTATATTATTATTTCCATATATTATATATTCAGTCCTGCTAACACAGAGCTTGACTTGCTTGTCTAGGATCACTTTGATTAAGGGTGCTACGTTTGGTCAGATTATTGATGATAAAGAATCCAAGGTACATTCAAGTAAATTTCAATGGATTGACTCTTATGAAATAAAAAAATAAATTATAACTTGTGACAAATCTGTCCTTCCTTAATTTCTATTTGGCTTCACAAAACTGGAGACCCGTGATGTGATAAATCCAGCTTTGAAAAAAAAAGATTTTTAATACTTTGTTGGGAGAGGCATACATTATGACATACACATGTGGTCATTTAATAATTTAGATGTGAACTATAGCCTACTGAGGGGTGGAAGGGTTAATAAAACATTTTATTGGGAAATTTGACTGCTTGACAAATTTGTGTAAAGTAAGAAATGATACATTGGTCTTTTTTTGTATGGAGTTGTAATGACTAATATAGATGATTTTATTTTTCAATACATTTCAAGGTCTATGCAGCGGACGTTGTGCATATGGACTTTTCAAAAGCTTTTGATACGTTGCCGCAAAAATGTTTATACATAGAATGAGAATAATGGGGATGCGGGAAAATATGTGTAATTGGGTTAAGAACTCACTCATGATAGGAAACAAGGGTGGTTATTAACCCCTTCACGACCCATGATGTTGTACAACATCATGGGCCAGTAAGGGGGGCTTGTGTGTGAGCTCCGACGCGGAGCTCACATCAAACACCCGACATCATCTCAGCTGAGATGTAGGGCTAACAGCACCAATCGACCTGGGATCTGATCGGTGCTGTTAACCCCCTGATTCCCACTGGCAATCTCTGAAAAGGGATCCAAAGACATTGCCTCGGGGATCGCGCTGTTCCCTGCCTGCACCGGAGATCTCTGGCTTGACCCTGGAAGCTGTCATGAGCACTTCCAGGTTGTGGTTGGCAGGCGCTGCCAACCACAACCAGTCTGCGATTCAGGGACATACCCCCTTTTCCCCCATTCACAATAAAAGTATTAAAAATTTTTTTTAAAAATCACATGCTTAGTATAGCCACGTTCAGAATCACCCGATCTATCAATATATATAAAATCAATTAATGAGAGCCGTAAACTGCTTAATGGAAAAAAAGGTCCAAACGCCCAAATTATGTTTTTTTAGTCTCCACAACATTGCTATAAAATGCAATAACGGGCAATTAAAACATTGCATCCAACCAAAAATTTTATCGTTAGAAACGTCAGCGCAAGACGCAAAAAATAAGCCATCAGACAGACCCAGATCTAAAAAAATTAGGACGCTACGAATCGCAGAACATGGCACAAAAAGTTGATTTTTTTTCCCAAACTTCAGAATTTTTTTTCCACACTTAGATACCAGTAAATTTATACATGTTATGTACGAACCGTACCGACCTGAGGCATCACACCATCATGTCGGTTTTACCATATAATGAACATGGCGACTAAAATACCCAAAAAACAAACGTGTATTTGCACTTTTTGTGAAATTTCACTGCACTTAGAATTTTTTTGCAATTTCCCTGATACACTATATGGTAAAATAAATGATTGCATCTGACAGTACAACTCGTTCTGCAAAAAAACAAGCTGTCATATGTCTATATTGATGAAAAGATAAAAAAGTTATGGCTCTTGGAAGCAGGGGAGCAAAAAACGAAAATGAAAAACGAAAAATTCCAAGGTCATGAAGGGGTTAATGGAATACACTCGGACTGGGTCATAGTTAACAATGGGGTACTATAGGGGTCAATATTGGTCCCACTACTTTTTAAAATATTTATTAATGACCTTGTAGGGGGCATACAGAGTAAAATTTCAATATTTGCAGATGACACTAAACTCTGCAGGGTAATCAATACAGAGGAGAACAATTTTATATTACAGGAGGATTTATGTAAACTAGAAGCTTGGGCTGATAAATGGCAAATGAGCTTTAATGGGGTTAAATGTAAGGTCATGTACTTGGGCAGAGGAAGTAAAATTTATAATTATGTACTTAATTATAAAATACTGGGTAAAACTGTCACAGTAAAATTCTTGTTTGTATGGGGGTGGGGGGATGGCAAACTTACATTTAGTGGCAAGTGTCAGGCAGCTGCTGCAAGGGCTAATAAAATAATGGGATGTTTTGAAAGAGGCATAGATGCTCATGAGGAGAACATAATTTTACCTCTATACACGTCACTAGTGCGACCACACTTAGAATACTGTGTACATTTCTGGTCTCTGGCGTATAAGAAAGATAACACTGAACTAGAGCGGGTGCAGAGAAGTGTGACCAAGGTTATTAGAGGACTGGGGGTTCTGCATTACCAAGACAGGTTATTAAACTTGGGGTTATTTAGCTTGGAAAAATGAAGGGGCGATCTTATTACAATGTGTAAATATATGAGGGGACAGTACAGAGACCTTTCTAATGATCTTTTTACACCTAGGCCTATCATGGGGACAACAGTGCATCCTGGAAGGCCATTACTTCATGAGTAAGGAGTATTGGTTTGAGACGTCACATAGTGGACCAAATTAATGCCGCAAATTTATCTCATCAAGTAAGCTAAGTGATAGGTAATGTAACAATAGTGTGGACAGCATCACATTTATCATCCACACACCAACTATTGTAATAAATGTGAAGCATTTTAAACTTGTCTGTTCTAATTTTACACTGTTTTAAATGTTTAGGGTGTGTTCACACGCTACGTATTTTCTGCGTACTTTTACGCCCATGCTCATCAGTTTTTTTAGTCAAAACAAGGAGTGGGTGATTAAATACAGATGTGGAGTATCTGGTTCTATTAGGCTAAGGCCACACTTAAGAGTCCACTTTAGCCAGATCACGTTACAGCCGAGCCCAGCCTGCTCTAACGCTGACCGCTAACATTGGGTGCTTCCTATCAAAGCTGGTCCATAGAGACCCGCTGTATGCTATGGATACAGCTTCACAGGAAGCCCCAGGCAGTGCACTTATCCAGGATTTCACAGCAAAATGTTGTCAGCAACGTTTTCCTGTGCGTCCTGGATAAGCGCACTGCCTGGGGCTTCCTGTGAAGCTGTATCCATAGTAAACAGCGGGTTTCTATGGACCAGTATTCATAAGAAGCACCCGACATTAGCGGTCAGAGTTACAGCAGCCTGGGCTCTGCTGCAACATGATCCGGCTAACGTGAATGACCTCTTAAGTGTGACCCTAGCCTTATACTTTTCCTCTGATTATTCCACTCCTAGTTTTGGCTACAAAAACTGATGAGCACGCACGTAAAAATGCGCAGCAAATATGCAGCGTGTGCCAGCACCCTTAGCCTAGGGTCACACATAAGCCCTGGATCCGCTATTGGCATCAGTTTTTTAACTTTATTTTTCTAAGGGCCTTTCACATCAGCTGATGTGAAAGGGCCCTTAGTCCAAAAACTGATGCTAAAAACGGATCCTGGGATCAAGTGTGACTGCATTGTTAACAAAAGCTATTTGTTTTTTTACTGGACCTAAAAAACGCTGCAAGCAACGTTTTTGGGTGCAAAGTCCAAAAACTGCATAGCTGCATTGGAGGCTCAAAAAACAGCCTAAATAAACGTATTCGTTATTGAAACTAGTGGAAAAAACTGATTGGCATGTGTGACCCTAGCCGTAGGCAGGGGTCACACTTGAGCCCTGGATCCGTTAAAACCATCATTTTTTACAACTTAGAATTTTGTGAAAAACTTATCCGTTAATGGATCCATAGGTTCCAATACAAAAAACGCAGTGTAAAAAGTGCACTAAAAAAACGCTATGTGTTTTTGAAACTGCAACAAAAAACGCTGCTAGCAGTGTTTTTGGGTGCAGTGTAAAAAAACCCTAGCATTTTTTTAACATGGGACCCTATAGGAAACGTACCTTTAACGGATGGTACCTATAGGTACCATCCGTTAACGCAAGCATAGCATTTTCCAAAAACAGAATCAGTTTTTGGAAAGACAGAAAAACGGACTGCCAATTGTGACCCCAGCTTTAGACTGTTTTAGTAAATCTGCCTATTTAAATTTATAGATTAGTGGAATTTCCCAGTGTATATTCTAAACATTAAGCTTAGGGTTATAAATCTAGATTTGATAGAATTCATGTCAACCTCTACATACATAGAGTATAATGGAACAATTTAACATTGAATCAAGGCCTAATTTTAGAGATAGATCACATTATAATCTATGAGCATGTTCACATGTCTGTATTTTTTCTTTGGCTAAAAAGTAGAAAAGAAATGAAGACGTCAATTTCTCATCCTATCAAACTGAATTGGTAATGGTAAAAAGAAATGGCACTATGAAGGCGTCCTAATTGCATCCTAGGGCTGTCTGGTTTCATTGACTGCTTCCTTGGGGAAGCTTGGCAAACCTATATCAGTTTTTTTGCATTAATAAGGAAAACTAGAGAAATGTCATGCCATACACTGCCCAGTATTTTTTTTTAATTTATGCTAAAAGGTCATTCACATTTCAAGAAAAAGTATAGCAGGGTATAATGCTTTCAAGCATTAAATATGGTGGCAATGGCTTGCACATAATTTTCACTTCATGTGCTTTACACATTTTTTTGTGAAAGAAGCATGGATTTACAGTATATCAACAAGTTATATTGCTATACCAGGGCATATCATATTGCCAATTTACAATGTCTTACCAGGTGTGTATGGAGGATAATTCCACCTATTATTATCACATCCATTTCTTGATCCTTTTATAAAGTTGGAGACTTCATTCATATCCTGTTTGCATAATGATAAATAATTGTCAAACAAATATCAGCTCAATAAAAGGGATGTAAGTAGTTATAATACCAGTCATGAAATCATGACAAATTTTCACATTATAAAAAGTTGTCTTACATCAAAGTGTTTACACCAGAAAACTGGCCGAAGTTCTTTGCAATATTTTTCTGCAACATGACATTGTGCACAAATTTTCTCATTTTTACACTTTTCGCTTATTCCAAGCGTCTCCACCAAAGTGAGCAGACAATAAGCAGGATGTGGTGCGTAGTGGTGTCCGCTAGAGATGAGCAAACATGTTTGGGGCTAGAGTTTATGTGATTTCTGTGTCCAGAGTGATGCAACCAGGATGGCTGGGCTACAATACACTCGGTGGTAGGGCAATTGCGAGCTGCTTGTAGCATGTAATCGGCTAGCACTGGAGTTAACAAAAAGCTTTCGTCAATAGTTTGGTAGAGATGTAAAAAATATATATTAGTTCAACACCCTCCAGCCCCATAAGTATTTTCCTTATGGCTGGCTGTTTGGGGCAGAGAGCCAAACAACCAATGATTTCTCTTCAGGTCCCAAACGGCATTACCTAACTTGAACAACCATGGGTTTGGTTGGCAATCGCAACAAAACCTTGATAGGTTTGCTCATTTCTATTGTCTACGTGTAATGTATGATCATATGTGGCATGCCAAATGCTAAAAGTCTTACTTCAGTCTGGTACTGATAAGAATTTTAGTAAGATTTCAGGTGGAGGCAAATGCCACTTTTAAGATGTGCCTAAATCATTAAATATCATGTGAATCTTAATGATTCAATAGCCTCTTCCATCACATTGCCATTTAATCGAGAATGACATATAAAAAATGTCAGTATTAAAAAGGAGATTCAGGCTAAAAAAAAAAAATGTGCCTAAACACTAACAGGAAAGTAGCTGCCACATACCTGCTTTTTATGCTGGGCGCCATTCACAGCCGGCATAGAGCAGGCACAGACCACTCCTGTTTGCGATTTTGCTGCTTTCAGTGATGTCACAACCACAGAGAGGTAGTTTCTCCCCTCTGTAGCTGCATAGGTGCATAGCTGACATCAGGATGATTGACAGACGGCTTCTCCAATCAAGTAGCGAGGAGCCAGCTGTCAATCAGTGTGATGTCGGCTTTGTGCCCACTTCCACAGAACAGAGTGTAAAAGAAGCCGCCAGTCTTCTGGTCTGCTCTGTTTATCCAGCTATGCTGTCCCTGGCAGGAGCAGTCTGTGACCGATCTGTGCTTGGGGTGAACGGCAGTGACTGGTGCTGGGCACAACAGACAGGTAGGTGGCAGCTACCTGCCTGTTGGTGCTTAGGCACTTTTTTTTCTAAAAATCGTTTGTATGCCCTTTAATAATGTCTGGAAAGAAATCAAATGTGATGCAAATGTTTGTTCTTTTCTGGTCTTGATTCAGGAAACTAAAGAAGCTTCCACTGACAACAGTCTAAGGGCCCTTTCACATCAGCGTTTTTTTAAATTTGCGGCAGATGCGGTGAAAAAACCGCATCTGCCGCAACTGCCGCATAACGGTTCCACTTGCGGCACGGTTGCGGTTTTTTCCATAGGAAGTATAGGGGGACTTGCGGCAGATGCGGCAAGTGCGGTATTGCACTTGCGGCAGGTGCGTCAGAGAAAAAAAACGCGGCTTACTGCGGTTTTTTTCTCTGCCGCACCTGCCGCAAGTGCAATACCGCACTTGCCGCATCTGCCGCAAGTGCCCCTATACTTCCTATGGAAAAAACCGCAACCGTGCCGCAAGTGGAACCGTTATGCGGCAGTTGCGGCAGATGCGGTTTTTTCACCGCATCTGCCGCAAATTTAAAAAAACGCTGATGTGAAAGGGCCCTAAGTTGTCTCTCAAACAATATATTTTTTTGTTTAAAGAAAAAGAACACTCTAAATATATTATATATTTTATACTGTATCAAAGTTTTCCTGGGGTAACACATTTAGGTTTTCTAATACATAAGATAGTTGCTAGTAAATGTTTTATTTTACGTCACTATTAATAAAAGTATTATGCCATTTTCTCTCTGTTTTATCTATCCTGCTGTGTATCATGTGCTTAAAGCTAGGGTCACACTAGTGTTGTGGCCTTCATCCTGGGGGATCCTCCAAAAAGCAGGATTCCAGCACCATTAGCGCAGTGTTATCGTAGTTGAATGCTGCACTAACGCTGCCAATAGAGTCCAATGGATGACGGGACCTGAAGTGCATTCAAACACCAGCATGTAAGTGCCAGAGTTTAAAATATCATGCTATTTCGAAAAACGGGAAAATGTTCCTTGGCATGTTTTCTCTTGCGCAACAAAATCGTGCGAGATTTCAATTTCCGACATTTATATGCCGTCGTTTGAATGTGCTTCGGGTCCTGTCATTCATGGGACTCTATTGGCAGTATTAGTCCAGAGTTACACTACGGTAACGCTGCGCTAATGCTGCCGTAATCCTGCTTTTTGGCGGACCCTCCCAGGACGGAGGACACAACGCTAGTGTGGCCCTAGCCTAAATCCTTGTGTTTTTAAGAAATTTTATATAAATAATTTTTCCTCTAGCTACAGACTTTGTGCTAGTTGAAATCTCTTTTCTTTTTGCTATAAGTCAATTATGCATCTCTGTTCAATAGCGAAGATATGCGAGTAGCATTTAATTTTTCCCTTGTGGGACAATAAATATATGTTTAATTCTAACTGGTTTTATTCTTTTTTTTTTCTTCATGTATGTAATGTTGATATGACCTAAAACATTGCTGTAGAATTCTGCTGAAAACAGCAGGTCCAGTGAAAAAGATTGTAATTTGACAATTCAGTTGTCTAATAATTACTTAGTCTAATGCTTACATTTTTGGGTCAACCAAATTAACTGATTCAGAATGTTACTGTATCCATGTACAACACTATGGGCTCTTTAGCATCTAACATTTTACAGTGCATAGTCTGTGGTGAACATGGATAGCACACTGATCAAAACTGTTTTTAAAGCAAGCATTATTTAATGTAAATTTCCCATATGATTCTTAGTAAACAGATTTTATGTCTATAGATTTTGACACGTTTAATAGGAGGTTATGATCATGCAGTAAAAGAAAAAAACACAAACTGTCAATAAATTAAAATTAGTGATGGGCGAATCCTAAATTACTCGGAATCGCTTGACTCTAGCGAGTCCGAGCCCAGGACTCGCTACTCGTTGCGAGTCTAGCAAGTCCAATGTTAATGAATGGGGAAGCGAGTAATAGCGAGTAGTGTGAGATTTACAAATCGCAGATGTGTCTCGGAAGCTTCAGCCTGAAGCAATCCTAGTTGTGTCATTTATTTGCATTGCTAGTTTACTTTGTAAGTAATCGCTGACTCGCACAGATAAGATCCTGTCTTCTCTGTGTTCTGGCTGCCCCAGCTCCAGGGTCCTAGAGCCTGCCTGCTGCCTGATGTAGCAGAGCTGAGATTGTTCTCAGTCTGCTCATTCCCTGTGTACAGACATGAATGTCTGTGCACAGAGATGATGTAGCAGAGCTGAGATTGTTCTCAGTCTGCTCATTCCCTGTGCATAGACATCTATATTTATGCACAGGGGATGTAGCAGAGAGGACATCGCGTTTTGGACTGCGTCGGACGGAAGAGGATTTTTTTAATTAAAGATGGAGTCCCTAATGGCTTTTTTTTTTATTTCTAATAAAAAAATTTCCTTGTGTTGTGTTTTTTTTAAAACAATTTAATAGAAATTCATGGCGGTCATGTCTAATATTGGCGTGACCGCCATAAATTTCGGGCTTAGGGCCAGCTGATAATACAAAGCTGGCCCTAACCTCTTTATTACCCAGCGTGCCATCGCTACCAGGGCCGCTGGAAGAGCGGGGTTCAGCGCCAGAGGATGGCACTTCAATGAACGCGCCATCTTCTGGGGCGGCTGCGGGCTGCAATTTGCAGCGGGGGGTGCCCAGAAAGCTTGGGCATCCCTGCGCTGCGGATTCCAGCCCCCAGCTGCTTAGCTGTACCTGGCTAGACATAGAAATTGCGCGGAGCCCCACGCATTTTTTTTTCAATTATTTCATGAAATTCTGAGATTCTGACTCTGAGACTCTGACTCTGAAATTCATGAAATAATTAAAAAAAAATGCGTGGGGCTCCGCGCAATTTCTATGTCTAGCCAGGTACAGCTAAGCAGCTGGGGGCTGGAATCCGCAGCGCAGGGATGCCCAAGCTTTCTGGGCACCCCCCGCTGCAAATTGCAGCCCGCAGCCGCCCCAGAAGATGGCGCGTTCATTGAAGCGCCATCCTCTGGCGCTGAACCCCGCTCTTCCAGCGGCCCTGGTAGCGGTGGCACGCTGGGTAATAAAGAGGTTAGGGCCAGCTTTGTATTATCAGCTGGCCCTAAGCCCGAAATTTATGGCGGTCACGCCAATATTAGACATGACCACCATGAATTTCTATTAAATTGTTTTAAAAAAAACACAACACAAGGAAAATTTTTTATTAGAAATAAAAAAAAAAGCCATTAGGGACTCCATCTTTAATTAAAAAAATCCTCTTCCGTCCGACGCAGTCCAAAACGCGATGTCCTCTCTGCTACATCCCCTGTGCATAAATATAGATGTCTATGCACAGGGAATAAGCAGACTGAGAACAATCTCAGCTCTGCTACATCATCTCTGTGCACAGACATTCATGTCTGTACACAGGGAATGAGCAGACTGAGAACAATCTCAGCACTGCTACATCATCTCTGTGCACAGACATTCATGTCTGTACACAGGGAATGAGCAGACTGAGAACAATCTCAGCACTGCTACATCATCTCTGTGCACAGACATTCATGTCTGTACACAGGGAATGAGCAGACTGAGAACAATCTCAGCACTGCTACATCAGGCAGCAGGCGGGCTCTAGGACCCTGGAGCTGCACAGAGAAGACAGCTGGACTGGCTCGCAAAGAAACAGCAGTTATCTGCGAGTTTCCCTGCTATCACTGGCACAGTAGCCAGTGATTACTCGCGAGTCTAATGCAAACAATGGCAATCCTAGTTTTGTCAGCGTTTCTGACAAAACTAGGATTGATATTGATTTGCATTGGACTCGTGCGAGTAATCACTGGGAAACTCGCAGAGTACCGAGTCCTGCGAGTCCCTTACTACTCGCCGAGTAACGAGTCCTAGCGAGTAGATTCGCCCATCCCTAATTAAAATCAAACATTGCATTTGAGTTGCCATCCCGCAGAAAAAAAATTAATGAAAATTGCCTGGAAAGGAATGATGGTATTCCAAGAAAAGATTGAAAATAGTTTAATCACAGGGACATTTTAAAAGGGGTTTATCCTATGAATGACATCCCAGGTGTCTACAAGCAGGAAATCAGTAAGTCTGCTTATTTAAATGGTGAAAAGTAGTCACTGTTTTGTTTGGTATCATGAACATGGACATGGATTAAAGAAAGCTAAGAAGAGTGTTGTCTCTGGAGCTTAAAAAGAACATTATTCACAAACGACATGTTTTGTCAAAACATGTTAAAGGTAAAAGGTATAACATCATCTTCAAACAGCTTCATGCTCCTATTAATACAGATGCACAAAATATTTAGGATTTTAAGGCTTATAGGACTATAGCCAACCTCCCTGGAAGTGGCTGTAAAAGGAAAATAATGCTAAATTGAAAAGATAAAATAAATAGTAACCAAAGAGCCCAAAACAGTTTTAAAGAGACTATACAATAGGTGAACTTCACATTCAAGCCACAGCAGTCATAGATTCCACCATATATCACTGTATTAGCCAAAGTGGACTTAATGGAAGATAACCAAGGAGGAAATAACTGTCAATAAACATATAATAAATAGGCAAGACAGGAATTACCAAAATACACATTTTCAATGGACAAAGCTTTGGAAAGAATGTCCTTTGAGCAGATGAGACAAAACTATAGCTTTTTGGCAAGGCACATTAGCTCTATGATCCCAGACATACAAATGAAACATACAAAGAACAGAACATTGTACCCACTGTGAAACATGAGAAAGCTGTAGATAAAAAAATTGCAATAGTATCTTACCCCAACAAACAACAAGTGTGTGCTCAGAGTTGTTTGCTCACCTTGTGAGGTTGTGTGACCCACAACCAGTTACAAAAACCCAGACAGCTGCCACAGAATCCATGTGCACTAAGGTAGACGAGTCACTGGATCACTGAACTGGGTCAAGTTAGTGGAAATCACCAGTGCTGCTATAAAAAGACGAAAGTCCAAACTGATCTCTGATAAAGTAAAAGGTGGTTTATTGAACGCATTACAAAGTGTTTCCTCACTTTCTTCATCAGGTGAATTTTCTGATAAAAAAGTAGGGAAACACTTTGCACTGCGTTAAATAAACCACTTTTTAACCAGCAGCACAGGTGATTACCACTAACTTGCTCAGGTTCATACAGTGAAACATGAAGGAGGCTTAGTTATGCTTTAGTAATTATAACAATACCGTGGCTTTACAGCGCTGCACACACAGACACTGTAAGCGGCACTGTATATGCTTAAATTTATTAAGCAGACCACAACGCGTTTCAACGGCGGTTTGCCATCTACCTTAGGTGGGGGTTTACCCCACCTGAGGAAGATGGCAATCCATCGTCGAAACACGTCGTGGTCTGGTTAATAAATTTAAGTATATATAGTGCCGCTTACAGTGTCTGTGTGTGCAGCGCTGTAAAGCCACGGTATTGTTATAATTACAGTTGTTTCCTCCCCTCTCGAGAGTCCGTGATAGAAGCTGCAGATGCTTGGAGGACCTGTGGATCTAAACAACAGGACCCAGTGTGACATACACTGACGCGGAGTCAGGTGACCGACTCATCTGCACCAAGTCACTTCAGTACGGAAGTGGACGCCGGAGGCCCCAAGACACCACCGCGGTCGACAGATGAAGCAGCTCTTTACACCAGGGTTGTGCTGGATGAGCACAACCCTGAAAGGTGAGGAAAAAATCCCCAAAACCTAAGCTAATATTGCTCCCCATGGGTCCCTCTCATACAGTACCTGTCTGCTCTTTTCTTTCATATTTATGCTTTAGGGCTGCTTTGCTGCATCTGGCTTAGGGTTTATTTATTCTGTGCAAAGTACAGTAAAAGACCAAGACTATCAATGCTTAAAAGAACACAATCTGTTACCCAGTGTGAATACTTGGTCTGGGTCGCAGGTCACGGGTTCTCCAACAGAATAATGACGCTAAACCCAAAGCTAAAAACATCTAAGAATAGCTAACAACAAAGCATTAGATGATTGCAAAGTGGTCTTCCTAGAACCTTGATGTAAATCTATAGCACATCTGTGAACAGAGCTTAATTTGCAGTCTTGAGAAGGCACCCTTTAAATGTGAGATAGCTGGACCAGTTTGCTCACAAGGAGAGGGCAAAAATACCTTCTGACAGGTGCAGATTTCTCATTGGAAGTTACAGAATTTTTCTGTTTGCAGTGATTGCCTTAAAATGTTGTGCAAACAAAATATTAAAGGGGTGGTCCAAAGGCTGAGTAATTTTTATCCAATTTCCTATTTATTGCTCTCATCTAAACTTTATAATACATAGCTGAATTAACAATTTCTACTTTGATACACTATCTAGATTCCATTAATTTTGTTTCCTTACATCCTGTCTAATAATGTTTGTGAATCCTAATGCATGCTAGGCAGCTCAACTGAAGTGTTATCAGGGATCAAAGGCTGCTGTCACTGCCACAGCCTCTGCCCCATCTCTAAAATAAGGCATATTCAGTTATGTTTATTTCAGGGGCTGGTTTGGTCCCTACTATGTCCCTGCATGCTGTTATTGTGCGATTTGAGAACTGATAGCAGGCATTGTGTTGTTGACTCATATCAGTTAATCCTACAACAGTGCAACACACAGTATTAGTGCACAATAACAGAGTACCCGGTGACATCATTTGTGGGGTTGGTGCCCATCTTCAATCACCGCTGAGTACTCTGATAATCAGTGTGCACTGCTCTGTTACTGGCTCTGCTGAACTGAGTAAGCAACACAGAGCACGCGGTCACTTTCCAAATTGCACAAGGACAGGGGCAAGGACACAGCAGGGACCAAACCAGCCTCTGATATGAGTGTCAATAATGATGCTTTGTTTCAGGCAGGGGGCCAAGACTGTGACAGTAACAGCAACCTCTGTCAGCTGATGACACTTTGAGCATATAAATATTATTATTGAGTATCCCTGCATGGGTGAGATTCTCAAAAAATTAAGGAAAAGAGATCAGTAGAAGTGAGATAATGTAGAGAGGGAAGGATAGAATATATTTAATGCAGCCATATTAGAAATTACATTAGGGCAAAAAATAGATATCAACTTAGATTAAAATATATTCAGCCATTGGACACACCCCTTTAAGTTAAAGTTACCATCATTTTTGCCCAGGCCATTTTTATTATTATTTCTTCTGTTGATCCACAATTAAGAAGCAATGTCTGATTTAATTAGTTGATATTCAATATATTTAAATTGAAAATTATTTTTGTCAGTTTCAAATTATTTCACTGACCGTTGTGGGTTTTTATCATTTTAATAAAAGGGTAACAATAATTTTTTGCAGGTGTGTATATACAACTGAGGGTTCCATGACATGGTATTTTATTCACAGCCTGTTGTTGTCATGTGTTCACTGCAAAAGTGATGACATGCTATGTAATCATAACTGGTTTGATTCTGTCACACTTTCACGTCCAGAGAAGACTTACCTGGACCCAAATGGGGATTCTGTATGATCCAACTCCCTGCTTTGAGTAGGGGTTGACTAGATACCCATTAGGTTCCATACATCTTTACAATTTTATGATTCTATCAGAGCCTGGACACCATCTGTCTGGATGATTTAGTGAATCTACTTTGAGCAGGGTTTGGACCAGATGATCCAGGAGGTCTCTTCTAACTTTACCACTCTATTTGATTTGATGAAGCAATCTTCTAACCTCTAATATATCATTCTGAATTTGTAGAAGAAATATGTCAGTTTTAAAATCAGAATGTTTTACTTACAACCCATATTCCATCATAATTGACCTCCTTGTAAAATTCCAAACATTCATTAATCCACCACTTAGTGCACTCATCATTAGTATAATCAGGAAACACAGTTACTCCAGGCCAGACCTGAAAGGCAAAAACAGTTGCAAATTACATTTAATACATTAAACTAATTAATACATTAATTACCGTATATACTCGTGTATAAGCCGACCCGTGTATAAGCCGACCCCCCTACTTTTGCCCCCAAAATCTGGGAAAACCTATTGACTCGTGTATAAGCCGAGGGTGGACCCCAGCACAGGTATACAGCCCCCAGCAGCGTGGTATACAGGCCCCCCTAGTGGTATACAGGCCTCCCCAGTGGTAGTATACAGCCCCAGCAGTGTGGTATACAGCAGCCTCCCCAGTGGTATATACAGGCCCCAGCAGTGTTACAGCAGCCTCCCCAGTGGTATATACAGCAGCAGCCCCAGTGGTAGTATACAGCAGCCCCAGAGGTATATACAGCAGCCCCAGTGGTAGTATATATCAGCCCCAGAGATATATACAGCAGCCTCAGTGGTAGTATACAGCAGCCCCAGAGGTATATACAGCAGCCCCAGTGGTAGTATACAGCAGCCCAGAGGTATAAACAGCAGCCCCAGTGGTAGTATACAGCAGCACCAGAGGTATATACAGCAGCCCCAGTGCTAGTATACAGGCCCCCCCCTTGCTGCCGCAAACCTGTAAAGTAATACATCATTATACTTATCCCTGCCGCTGTCCCGCCGCGCCATCGCGCTCCTCCGGCTTCATCTGGCTTCTTCCGACTTCCTCCTCTGGTCGGCGCAGGCAATGACGTCATTGCCTGCGCCTACCAGAGGAGGAAGCCGGAAGAAGCCGGATGAAGCCGGATGAGCGCGATGGCGGCGGCGAGACAGTGGCAGGGATAAGTATAATGATTTCTTCCTTTACAGGTTTGGAGCAGCAAGGGGGGGGGCCCTGTATTGCGATGGGGGGGCGGGCGGCCTGTATACTGTATACAGTGTATACAGTATACAGTGACTCACGTATAGGCCAAGGGGGAGACTTTTCAGCCCAATTTTTGGGCTGAAAAACTCGGCTTATACGCGAGTATATACGGTAACTTGTATGAGAAGCACAAAAAAAAATATGGTGCCATCAAGTTTTTTGGGAATCCATGGCTATCCATTGTAAAATATAGCCAAGGATCCTATTTGGCCTCCATGTATCCCTATGGGCATGGATGGGCATGGATGGGCACGGATTGGTCCTTAATGGCCATCTGCGTGTGCCAGTTTTATCAGGGATCTGATTGTATCTGCTTTTTTTCCAGTACCCGAATCAGAGACTGCTCCAATTTGGGCTGCCTTCAAAAATCGGACAGAATCAGACAGAATCGGATCCAACACTTCAGAACTCTTAACATGGAGGCCATGGTGCCGGATCTGGGAAAAAAAAGGATTGTTTCCCAGATCCGGTTTTAGTGTACTGAGCATGCTTAGTACACATTCACTGCTCTGTTCCCGTGTGATGTGTATAATTTCACTTTAGCAGTATTTCTATATACACTGCAAAAGCTAAATTAAAGAAAGCAATGGTTAAAAATAAGTTAAAAAATGCTCTCCGCCGAGTGTCCCGCGATCTGGGGTATCCGACGTCTGATCGCTGCAAGGACCTTAAGCAGCTGACTGGCGACAACCAATCAAGTGATATGTCACATTACAGCATCAGCTAAGCTGTTCAAACCGCCCGCCAATTGGTTTTAGTGGGTGATTTAAACCGCTCAGCTGATGCTGTCATGTGACACATCAGCTGATCAGTTGCCGCTGGTCAGCTGATTCAGGTCCTTGCAGCCATCGGATGTGGACGCCTCATTTTGCGGGACACTCGGCGGAGATGTGAGCATTTTTTTTTTCAACTATTGCTTTCCTTCACTTTTGCAATGTATGTAGATACATTGCGAAAGTGGAAGTACAGCCCAGACATCACTTGCCTGTGCTTTGCAGGCATGGCTCCTCCAGCTCTTTCTGCCAGTCCGGATCCCTCAAAATCCGGAATCGGACAGAATGGCATCGAGTTAAAAATCCGGTCCTGTCCATTCCTGTCTGTGTTGTCCTTCAAAAAACAGGATCCCCAACGGACAGGAAAAAAACTGTGATGTGAGGGCGACCTTAGCCACAAAATACTATGTATTTACATAACCCCAGTATTTGAAATAAATTTCATGAGATTTCTTGTTCTGATATCTGTTTTGAAATTCTTAAAGGTGCTGAACACTTTTCAGAACATTTTTTGTTTCACTTAAAGAGGATCTGTCACCCCTTCCTGCTGCATGGCAATCTAAATGCCGCACTGAACATGTCTGCTGCATTCAGGGAAGGGGTCCACCTTGTGTCTGTGTGCTGTGTACCCCAAGATATAGACTTTGTAAAACAGTTAGAAGCCATGGAGGCAGTCACTGTGGCTGGAGGGAGCTCAATTGACTGTGGCCATTCCATCCCTTCACTGCCTCTGTGTGCCGCCTCCTACTGTGCTGTTTATGCTTTGTCAGGCAGAATCTGGAGCTGACATCAGGACAAATGATTTGCATGCTGTGAGTGACAGCGAGGAGGGGAGGAGGAAAGCACAAAATCACAGCAGAAGGTGACACACAGAGGCAGTGGGGTATGGAATGGCCCCTCTCAATTGAGCTCCCTCCAGCCACAGTGACTGCCTCCATGGCTTCTAACTGTAAGTTTTACAAAGGCTATATCTCAGGGTACACAGCACACAGACACATGGAGGACCCTTTCCTCGAATGCCGCAGACATGCTGTATTCAGTGATGCATTTAGATTGCCACGCAGCAGGGAGGTGACAAGTCCTCTTTAAATATATTTTGAAATAAAAATAATTTTTTGAAATAGGTTTCATAACATTATTTTCCCCCATTCAGTTTTTACAGATGATTTGTTACTCTGCATACTGTTTGCTTCAAAATAAGTTAACTGAGAGTTGAATCTGTCAGTCAGCTCAATAGGGGAGGCTGGCCAAATGTGGCCAAAACTCTGTCATCCGCGACTACACTATTCATCCAGATTTTGGGAAGGAAAATATAAAAAGAATTTGAAGCAAAAAATGTGGTCATGACTCAATGTTATTGGGCGGGGGGTCTGCTGCTGAAACCGTTATGCGAGTAATGTCCCCAAATTCTGTACTAATGTCTCCTATTCTTGGTCCCTTCCACGTATATATATCCCCCATTCTGGTATATACACCCTATCCTGATATATACATCCTCAATTCTGGTATATGTTCACTGGTAATGATCTTCTATATTGGTATATGATCCACATTCTGGTATTTGATCTCCATAATGGTATATGTGTCCATCCTTGTATATGGCCCCTATCCTGGTATATATGATCCCCCATTCTGGTATATGGCCCCCATCCTGGTATATATGATCCCCCATCCAAGCATAGATGATCTTTCACCCTTATATGTAGCCCACATCCTGATATATGGCCTCCATCATGTTATATACGATCCCCCATCCAAGTATATGGCCCTCATCCTGGTATATATTCCTCCCATCCTGTAACATGGTCCCAATCATGGCACACACACAAAAAAAATGATTATAGTCACCATCCATCACTTCCCAGCAGCATGATGTTCTTTCTCATTACAGCAGCTGACTAGCATCTACATCAGCAATTACATCAGAGTCATGTGCCACGCTCCCATAGATCATCAGCTGCTAACATGAAAAGAGCCAAAAACTACAGTAAGAACTCATATATAGATACATTTATTGGTTAGTTAAATCAGTTGGTCAGTGATGCAGTGTAACCAGTGACAAACCTACAAAAACAAACCAACCCCCAAATACACCCCACTGGACTCACAATATCCACTATTTCAATATACCACTATGTCTATATAGGCTCTGAATAGGCAGAAATGTGTCAGTAGTCTTGTGATGTGATTGTCCTTAGATACATCTGGACACAATATGTCTCTATATCGATTATTCAGGGAGCAAATTCGCTCATTGGTTAATGTAATCAATTTGTTACGTCACTTTTGTGAATAACCTTCTGTGTACCTATGTCAATAGGTCAAAGCCCTAACCCCCATCCAGAGTCCTCAGGAATAGTAGAGAGGATAAAGACATCAATATCTGACCAACAATGTGATCTCAAACCCGCCCATTTGTAGGCTGTCACTGGTTACACAGTATCACTGATCCACACTGGATTTTTAATATACCAATAATGTATCTATATATGAATTATTCCTGTATTTTTTGACTTATATAAATTGAGTAACTCTGAAACTTTAGTTCGGTGAACCCCATAACATGAAAAGAGGACATTTCTCTTATGGGGAGTGATGGATGGTTGGTAAAATCGTCTGTCTGCTGTGGGGTTATTCACTGCTCCCATGCTCGAGATTATGTGTGCGGGAAGCAGTGATTATCCACTTTCTTTAAAAGCAGGCACACACGATTGTCAGCACAACAGCAGTGGGTGATCGCGTGTGCCTGCTATTTAAGAAAATTTAATATGCTCTATTCCCCCTGCCAACCACCCCCTTTACCTCTCGGTGACTGCTTCAGTGTTCAGTGCTGATGGGTGGGTGAACAGTGCATATTACATTTTCTTAGGCCTGGTTTCACATTTGCGTTCGGTCTGCATGCGTTCCGTTCACAGATGCAAATGCAGTGCCAAACGCATTCATAATAAAGGGAACGTAGCATTTCTTATCTGCATGCATTCACATAAAGAGCTCCATAGGAGACGATTATTATCGAACCGGCCATAGGGAGTCATGATAATGCAGTCGGAAGGAGAAAGAGAGAGAGAGACAGAGAGACAGATTTTTTTATGTGTTCACCTGCATTGCCATCCGGATGGCAGTGCGTTCTCATTGGGCTCCTTGTATGATTTGTACGCTTGCAGAGGCTTGTGAACAAATCATACATACTCGGACGCACTGAAAATGCAACAAGTTGCGTTTCTATGCTCCGAGAAACAATGCATGCAGATGGAAACACTTGCATCCACAGGCGAATGCATACACTGTGCGTTCCCATGTGAGGCTGGGGTCACAGTACCATTTTTCACATGCATTTTTGGAGACCTGCGTTTTCAAAAACGCATGTAAAAAACGCACCCATAGGCCCCCATGTTAAAAAACGCATGCCCTAATAGCCAAAAAGCATGTGTGACTGTCCCATGCGTTTTTGGAGCATATCCAAAAACGCATGCGTTTCTGTAGAAAACGCATGCGTTTTTGTAGAAAACGCATGCGTTTTTATAACATGGGTTCCTATGGAAAACGCATGCAAAAACGTTTTCGGAAACGCATGCGTTTTTGTTAACATGGGCTCCTATGGGAAACGCATGCGTTTTTGAATGGCACTAAAAGGTACTAACTGTACATGCGTTTTTGCATGCGTTTTCCATAGGAACCCATGTTATAAAAACGCATGCGTTTTCTACAAAAACGCATGCGTTTTTCAAAACGCTCAAAAAAATACTACAAGCACTATTTTTTGGTGCAGATTCAAAAACGCAGCCAAAAACGCAGGGAGCCATCACACACCTTACAAAACTCATGCTGACATGAAAAAACGCATGAGTTTTGTTAAATCACTTAAAAAAACGCATGGCAACTGTGACCACAGCCTTAAACAGAGGGATGCACAACGGATGTGTCCTCGCACACGTTCAGCTGCTGCCATATGCAGCGGATCCGAACGCTAGTGTGAAACTGGTCTTAAACAGAGGGCAGGCGTGATCACCGTCAAGCACTGCTGCAGCCTTCTCCTGCTTCTGGTGACTTGCTGCTGACTCTGGTGACCCAATTAAGTACCCCCACCCACAGCCAGGAAACGTATATTCATAATATGAGATGCACCTCCTCATTTTCCTCTCAGATTTTGAGGAAAAAATGCATCTTAAAGTTTGAAAAATACGGTAACTATCTGCAGCCAACCATAGATAGTGTAAGGGGTCACTAACACTACCATTTAAATCGACGAGTGCTCTTTTATTTTTTATTGGATGGAACTTGGGCCATTGTATTCAATGAGTCAGTGCTATTGACTGTTTTTTATTTCCTAGCAGAAAGATTAAAATTTTGCACATTAATATCTGCTGAGTCAAAAAACATTTCATATGGACAGCACATGGATGACAAGTGAGAAAAAATTGTCCCACTTTTTTAATAAAAATCAGACCGATTTAGTCTACCACCAAAGTTTTAAAGGTCAAATAATGCAAGATTTTTAAAGGAACCTGAATGCAAAAATTCCATTAATTTAAGTAAAACAAAAATGACAATTAGAGTCACAATTTAGCCAGTGCAAAAAGCTGATGTGTGACCATGATTCAGACTGGTGTTACCATTGAAATATATTATACTGCATGCAAACAAATAATTTAATGTTAATGGATCTGGGGTTATAAATAAAAAACCATGCAGCTATCCTTTGACATTCATCCACCTTTTTTAAAGACATCATTGCATTATAGTAGAGCATTCCAACGACAACTCTATCTTTAAATCCCTCCTTTCCTGTATTGTTTTTCCATATTGGATTTACCATATTTTACATATTTTAGCAATTTTCGTGTATTTTTTTGCTATCTATATATAAATCATCTGCCAGTTCTCTGTTTCAGCCATGCATATATTTTACGCATGTTAACAAAATTATCTCTTAGGTCACTTTTCTAAGATGATAAATCCGAATTTCAGTTCTTCCTCAATAGAACACTAAACACTCAAGACAATTCTGGTTCCTTGCATTAGAATATTAAATGGTTCTCCCTTAAGGAGCTAAATGAATATAATGTAATTTGCCAGAACATAAGCTATCTAAAAAAACATCTTAATAAATATTTAACAAAAGTTCCATTGTCCTCATTAAATGATGTAATCTGTGATATAATTAGCAATTAAAGAGAAACAGAGCTAAAAGGTGGCTACTAATAGCCAGCATAGAGATGTAGAAAATTAAAATGTTTAAGCGGTTTTCCCATGAACAAAATTAATTTTAATCAATAGATCTCTGAATAATAATAATTTACATAATTATATGTGTTTCAAAAAATGTTCCTGTGGTGAGATAATCTTATATATGTGTACCTGCTATGTACTGTGTAATGGATGTGTCAGACCGTACAGGGACATGGTCTGATCATACCACATCTCCTGGGCTGAGATAATCTTATATATGTTTCTCTGCTATGTACTGTGTAATGGATGTGTCTGACTGTACAGGAACATGGTCTGATCATATCACTTCTCCTATACTGAGATAATCTTATATAGGTATCCCTGCTATGTACTGTGTAATGGCAGTGTCTGACTGTACAGGAACATGGTCTGATCATATCACATCTCCTTGGTCAGGGAAGACGCAAAAGAGTATAAAAAGATTACAGCACAGAATCACAAACAATAATAATGTTTTTTTAATATTTAAAAAAAATAGTCAGGGAAATATTTTACCTCACAAAAAGAATCAGCTATGGTCCTGAGCTATAATATATTTTTACTTTTTTGCTAACCACCGCCCCCCCCACCCAGTATCTGTATTATGATCTGACCATGTCCCTGCATGACCAGACAAGGCCATTACACAGTATAGCATAGACACATGTATAAGATTGTCTCAGCACAGGAGATATATGATCAACCATATCCCTGTATGGTCAGACACAGCCATTACACAGTACATAGCAGGGACACATATATAAAATTGTCTCAGCACAGGAGATGTAGTATGATCAGACCATGTCCCATGTATGGTCAGACACATCCATTACACAGTACATTGCAGGGACACATATATAAAATTGTCTCAGCACAGGAGATGTGGTATGATCAGACCATGTCCCATGTATGGTCAGACACGGCCATTACACAGTACATTGCAGGGACACATATAAAATTGTCTCAGCACAGGAGATGTGGTATGATCAGACCATGTCCCATGTATGGTCAGACACGGCCATTACACAGTACATTGCAGGGACACATACAGCATATCAGATTATCTCAGGACAGGAACATATCTTTAACCTTCCTAGCGTTATTCCCGAGCCTGACTCGGGGTTAACATTCACTACCAGAAGCGTTAACCCCGAGTCAGGCTCGGGCTTACCCGCGTTCGCGGCAGATGCGGTGAGAAAACCGCATCTGCCGCATCTGCCGCACTTGCCGCACTTGTGCCGCACTTGTGCCGCACTTGCGGCGCGGTTGCGGCGCGGTTGCGGTAATCTGCATAGGAACCAACCACCTCTGATGACCCTCATACATTGTTAATATGTGCCCCTGCAGCCTAGTAAACCATTAGCAGCACTGTTGTTGTGTGCAAAGTGGCTGCTGTAGAAGTGCGATAATGATTTTAGACACTTACATGCCTGGTACTTGAGGCCGTCTCCCTGTGTGTGCTGGGACTTGTTGTGCTGTGCTCATCATGTCTGCTCTCCCCCTCCCTTATGCACGCCCCCTCTCAGCCTGCTATAGTGCTGTGAGGCTGATTGCGTCATAAAGGGGCGGGGCTAAATCGCGGCATCACGGTAGCCCCGCCCCTTTATGACGCAATCAGCCTCACAGCACTATAGCAGGCTGAGAGGGGGCGTGCATAAGGGAGGGGGAGAGCAGACATGATGAGCACCGCCCACACGTCCCAGCACACACAGGGAGACGGCCTCAAGTACCAGGCATGTAAGTGTCTAAAATCATTATCGCACTTCTACTGCAGCCACTTTGCACACAACAACAGTGCTGCTAATGGTTTACTAGGCTGCAGGGGCACATATTAACAATGTATGAGGGTCATTAGAGGTGGTTGGTTCCTATGCAGATTACCGCAACCGCGCCGCAACCGCGCCGCAAGTGCGGCACAAGTGCGGCACAAGTGCGGCAAGTGCGGCAGATGCGGTTTTTTAACCGCATCTACCGCGAACGCGGGTAGCCCGCTTTTAGCAACAAATTCCAGAACTAAACAGACCGCCAGGGAGGCTACGCACATCCATTTGTGGAAATTATTATTTAAAAACCTATTAATTATAATCAACCTTACAATTAACTATGTTTATGGGAAAACACATTTCAAGGTCAGAATTCACCTACATAGCATCTTGAGAGATTGCTCATGTGACTTATGATGCTGACAAATAAAGGGATGACTCTTATATGGAAGCCACAAAAACATCCAGGCATAAGACCCCTGAATACAGGAAACTTTGTCTTTTTTTGGAAGGCTCAGTTATGTATCATAACATCCTTAATCTTTCCCTAAACCCTCTAAACCTACCATATCCTGAAATGTAGGGCGTGACATGTTTAAGGCAAAATCAACAGATGCTTTGATAAATGTCATCCATCAGCCATAGATTCAAATTCGGAGAAAACTCCTATGATTAGCTGGATGACTATGACGGATACCTATCTGATTGAATAACTTGGCTCAATTCTGGAAAAAGGTAAGGGTGGACATGTAGAATGTGACATTCTCTACAAACAGGACGGCGTGCATTAGCTTGTTTATAATGTTCAATTGGGAGAATTTATCATTTTATTGCTAAGTTTCACAGAGCAACAGAGATTAGATATTAACTTTGAAGAGTAATCTTACAAGTCATGGAACAGAATATCTATTGCACTGTAGGTCCCCACAATGTAGATCTGAATATCTTAAAGGGAACCTGTGACGTGTAAAAATGCTATTGACCTCAAGATATGGGATTAACCTGCAGGTTAATAGCATTTGAAATCTACCCGGCACCTGTACATTTAACCCCGTTACCAGGAGGAAATGAACTTTAGTCCTCCAGTTAAGATTCAGGTTTCAGTTACAAGGGAGGATTAAAGTTTCTATTCTCACGTAACAGGTTCCCTTTAAGGAGTGTTTTATTTCTAGAATGAAAACTTGTAGGAGACAAAATCAATCATTAATTAATTTATCATTTAGAATTACACCGTTATTTTTTTCTATTCTGCATGAATGTTTAACATTAATATTTTAATGGGTTCAATCAGTAGAAAAATAAGCGGCACTCACCAGTATGAATCTTCACTTTATTAAAGCCAGGTTACAGGCAGCATGGCAAGGGGAGGGAGAGTGGAGTACAGGTGATGACGGGCACCGTTTCGCAGCGATAAGCTGCTTCTTCCGGTCAGGTCTCGGCGTCTGACGTCAGCTCCACACCCTAAGTAGGGGGGAGCTTCTACGTCCACGCCTGTTTTAGCTTGCACCACCAGTCTGAAGTGTATGCACCCTATCCAAATTAGGACCTATATATGGCAACAGACTACAGCGGTACCGCAGTGCCCCACGCTTCCCTTCTAAATATATTAATATTTGAATAAATCGGTAGCAGCAAAATATTTTAAAGAATAAATTACCTCCCCAACAAGAGGAGTTCGGCCATCAGAGTCATTAATCCACACACCACGTTGTTGACCTCTTTCATATGCTCCATAAGGAAGATCACCCAGCAGTTTTTGATTGGAGATAGCAGGATCCTGTAACAACAGAATAAAATATTTTATGACACGTTGCTTACAAATCCTGGGCAGGAAAAAGTTACATTCTCCTTAAGTAATCTGTTGGTAACAGCAAGTTTCTAATAAATGTTTACAAACTGAATGACTTATTGGTCTGAATAATGATGCAAGATATTGAAAGAAGTTAAAACACCCCGCAGTAGTGCATCTTTCCATATTAAAGTAATAAACAGGCTTTATACAATTCATGGTTAACTTTACTTGGCCAATGATTCATTACCTAAGGATTACAGGCTGCTTTCAAGAGGAGTTTTACCACCAAACTGTCTTATTGGGAGGATCACCGGTAGCAATAGTTTACATTCCCCCAACTCCTAAAATAATCAGACTTTCCGAGAATGCATGAACAGTTTAGTTACTGGTAAAGATCGGCCATTATACAATGGCTCTCTCTTCTGACTAATAGTGTATTGTTTCTAATAAGGGACAACCAGTATGATCTCCAGATACCTCAAATAGGCACAAGGCCAAAGGTGGTTTAATTGGACAATCCCATGTATAGTCCATGTAATCTGGTAATTTCATGGGGAATCAGAATTGAGTTAATACTAAAGTAATGTTGGCTTTAAAAAAAAAGTTACAATTATATTGCATGTATAGGTGACATGTGTAAATTTATACTTTCCAACTCTCCAAGCCTTTAATGGTTACTCAGTTGTCGCATAGTGCTCGTTAATACACACAATTTTGTAATTTACTGATTAATAAGATTTTCAGTCATAATTGAGGTGTTAATATTTTCTTTTCTCTTGTTTGGAAAAATGTTTAATGTCTCCTGAACAAATGCAAATTGTAATAGGCAGAAAAATGCAAATATCCATCTATTAGGATGGGAATAACCCTTTAATTAGGTGGAGATAGCTTAAAAGCAATAAGATCAAAAGCAAAGCTAGCATGAAAGCAAAAAGTATGAGGAGTATAAATATATTATAAATATATATGTACATACATATATATCTATTATATAATTGCCGTAGGCACGTTTGTGTCGGACCCCGGCACGCCGTGGCTTTGTCACTATGTGACGTCACCACGTGCGAGGCATTGCCCGCGTAGCGGGCATTGCGACCCCTCGCCGCTGTCATCCCGCTCCGGAGTAGCTGCTGTCAGCACATGCTGACACAGTGCTCCGGAGCCTGTGCCCCTGTCATCCCGCTCCGGAGCAGCTGCTGTCAGCACATGCTGACACAGTGCTCCGGAGCCTGTGCCCCTGTGCAGACTACAAGTGAGTATGGCTGATTGGCTGTTCGCTGGGGTCCGTGGAGTCCATGTAGGTGCCCCTGGGTGCTGTGTACTTTTCACCTTGCAGGGGCTCCTGAGTGCTGGCCCCTGCCCCCACACCCTCTCTCCCTCCTAACCTGAGCAGCAGCAGCAGCAGCAGCAGCATGTTTACTTCCTGCACCGCGATGGTGCGGGAGAAAGAGAGCTGCTGCTACAAACTACAGTCAGACGCTGCAATCAGCCTATGCCAGCTGCTGCTCAGGTTAGTTGGGAGAGAGGGTGCGTGAGGGGTTGGGACAGAACTCAGGGGACCCCTGTCTGGGGGCAATGGTATGCAGGGGCCCCCTGTCTGGAGGGAATGGTACGCAGGGGCCCCCTGTCTGGAGGCAATGGTACGCAGGGGCCCCCTGTCTGGGGGCAATGGTACGCAGGGGCCCCCTGTCTGGGGGCAATGGTACGCAGGGGCCCCCTGTCTGGGGGCAATGGTACGCAGGGTCCCCCTGTCTGGGGGCAATGGTACGCAGGGGCCCCCTGTCTGGGGGCAATGGCACGCAGGGGCCCCCTGTCTGGGGGCAATGGTACGCAGGAGCCCCCTGTCTGGGGGCAATGGTATGCAGGGGCCCCCTGTCTGGGGGCAATGGTACGCAGGGGCCCCCTGTCTGGGGGCAATGGTACGCAGGGGCCCCCTGTCTGGGGGCAATGGTACGCAGGGGCCCCCCTGTCTGGGGGCAAATGTACGCAGGGGACAGTGATTGAATGGTACTGCTATACAGTCACTGTGCAGTGAATGCTTATAGTGATTAATACCGCCATACAGTCACTGTGCAGTGAATGCTTATAGTGATTAATACCACCATACAGTCACTGTGCAGTGAATGCTTATAGTGATTAATACCACCATACAGTCACTGTGCAGTGAATGCTTATAGTGATTAATACCGCCATAAAGTCACTGTGCAGTGAATGCTTATAGTGATTAATACCACCATACAGTCACTGTGCAGTGAATGCTTATAGTGATTAATACCGCCATACAGTCACTGTGCAGTGAATGAGAACCGTTGCTTATAGTGATTAATACCGCCATACAGTCACTGTGCAGTGAATGAGAACCGTTGCTTATAGTGACTAATACCGCCATTCAGTCACTGTGCAGTGAATGAGAACCGTTGCTTATAGTGATTAATACCGCCATACAGTCACTGTGCAATGAATGAGAACCGTTGCTTATAGTGATTAATACCGCTATATACAGTCACTGTGCAATGAATGCTTATAGTGATTAATACCGCCATACAGTCACTGTGCAATGAATGCTTATAGTGATTAATACCGCCATACAGTCACTGTGCAGTGAATGAGAACCGTTGCTTATAGTGATTAATACCGCCATACAGTCACTGTGCAGTGAATGCTTATAGTGATTAATACCGCCATACAGTCACTGTGCAGTGAATGCTGATAGTGATTAATACCGCCATACAGTCACTGTGCAGTGAATGAGAACCGTTGCTTATAGTGATTAATATCGCCATACAGTCACTGTGCAGTGAATGCTTATAGTGATTAATACCGCCATACAGTCACTGTGCAGTGAATGAGAACCGTTGCTTATAGTGATTAATACCGCCATACAGTCACTGTGCAGTGAATGAGAACCGTTGCTTATAGTGATTAATACCGCCATAATACATGTCAACTGTGCAAGTGAATGAGAACCGTTGCTTATAGTGATTAATACCGCTATACAGTCACTGTGCAATGAATGGCTTGTTAGTGATTAATACCGCCATACAGTCACTGTGCAATGAATGCTTATAGTGATTAATACCGCCATACAGTCACTGTGCAGTGAATGAGAACCGTTGCTTATATGATTAATACCGCCATACAGTCACTGTGCAGATGAAATGCTTATAGTGATTAATTACCGCCATACAGTCACTGTGCAATGAATGCTGATAAGTGATTAATACTGCCATACAGTCACTGTGCAGTGAATGAGAACCATTGCTTATAGTGATTAATACCGCCATACAGTCACTGTGCAGTGAATGCTTATAGTGATTAATACCGCCATACAGTCACTGTGCAGTGAATGAGAACCGATGCTTATAGTGATTAATACCTCCATACAGTCACTGTGCAGTGAATGAGAACCGTTGCTTATAGTGATTAATACCGCCATACAGTCACTGTGCATGAATGAACCTTGCTTATAGTGATTAATACCGCCAATACAGTCACTGTGCAGTGATGAGAACGTTGCTTATAGTGATTAATACCTCCATACAGTCACTGTGCAGTGAATGAACGTTGCTTATAGTGATTAATACCGCCATACAGTCACTGTGCAGTGAATGAGAACCGTTGCTTATAGTGATTAATACCGCCATACAGTCACTGTGCAGTGAATGAGAACGTTGCTTATAGTGATTAATACCCCATACAGTCACTGTGCAGTGAATGAGAACTCGTTGCTTATAGTGATTAATACTGCCATACAGTCACTGTGCAGTGAATGAGAACCGTTGCTTATAGTGATTAATACCGCCATACAGTCACTGTGCAGTGAATGACTTGCTTATAGTGATTAATACCGCCATACAGTCACTGTGCAATGAAGTGAACGTGCTTATAGTGATTAATACCGCCATACAGTCACTGTGCATGAATGAACTGCTTATAGTGATTAATACCGCCATACAGTCACTGTGCAGATGAAATGCTTATAGTGATTAATACCGCCATACAGTCACTGTGCAGTGAATGAGAACGTGCTTATAGTGATTAATACCGCCATACAGTCACTGTGCAGTGAATGAGAACCGTTGCTTATAGTGATTAATACCGCCATACAGTCACTGTGCAGTGAATGCTTATAGTGATTAATACCGCCATACAGTCACTGTGCAGTGAATGAGAACCGATGCTTATAGTGATTAATACCACCATACAGTCACTGTGCAGTGAATGAGAACCGTTGCTTATAGTGATTAATACCTGCCATACAGTCACTGTGCAGTGAATGAGAACCGTTGCTTATAGTGATTAATACCGCCATACAGTCACTGTGCAGTGAATGAGAAAGTTGCTTATAGTGATTAATACCACCATACAGTCACTGTGCAGTGAATGAGAACCGTTGCTTATAGTGATTAATACTGCCATACAGTCACTGTGCAGTGAATGAGAACCGTTGCTTATAGTGATTAATACCGCCATACAGTCACTGTGCAGTGAATGAGAACCGTTGCTTATAGTGATTAATACCGCCATACAGTCACTGTGCAGTGAATGAGAACCGATGCTTATAGTGATTAAATACCGCCATACAGTCACTGTGCAGTGAATGAGAACCGTTGCTTATAGTGATTAATACCGCCATACAGTCACTGCAGTGTGCAACGTTGATGCTTATAGTGATTAATACCGCCATACAGTCACTGTGCAGTGAATGAGAACCGTTGCTTATAGTGATTAATACCGCATACAGTCACTGTGCAGTGAATGAGAAACTGTTGCTTATAGTGATTAATACCGCCATACAGTCACTGTGCAGTGAATCTGATAGTTGATTAATACTGCCATACAGTCACTGTGCAGTGAATGAGAACCGTTGCTTATAGTGATTAATACCGCCATACAGTCACTGTGCAGTGAATGAGACTGCTTATAGTGATTAATACCGCCATACAGTCACTGTGCAGTGAATGAGAACCGTTGCTTATAGTGATTAATACCGCCATACAGTCACTGTGCATGATGAAATTGCTTATAGTGATTAATACCCCATACAGTCACTGTGCAATGAATGCTTCTTATAGTATTAATACCGCTAACAACTGTGCATGAATGCTTATAGTGATTAATACCGCCATACAGTCATGTGCATGAATGCTTATAGTGATTAATACCGCCATACAGTCACTGTGCAGTGAATGAGAACCGTTGCTATAGTGATTAATACCGCCATACAGTCACTGTGCATGAATGCTTATAGTGATTAATACCGCATACATCACTGTGCAGTGAATGCTATAGTGATTAATACGCCATACAGTCACTGTGCATGAATGAGAACCTTGCTTATAGTGATTAATACCGCCATACCCAGTCACTGTGCAATGAATGCTTATAGTGATTAATACCGCCATACAGTCACTGTGCAGTGAATGAGAACCGTTGCTTATAGTGATTAATACCCATACAGTCACTGTGCAGTGAAGGAACCGTTGCTTATAGTGATTAATACCGCCATACAGTCACTGTGCAGTGAATGAGAACCGTTGCTTATAGTGATTAATACCGCCATACAGTCACTGTGCATGAATGAGAATCGTGCTTATAGTGATTAATACCCCATACAGTCACTGTGCAGTGAATGAGAACCGTTGCTTATAGTGATTAATACCGCTGTACAGTCACTGTGCAGTGAATGAGAACCGTTGCTTATAGTGATTAATACTGCCATACAGTCACTGTGCAGTGAATGAGAAATGTTGCTTATAGTGATTAATACCACCATACAGTCACTGTGCAGTGAATGAGAACCGTTGCTTATAGTGATTAATACTGCCATACAGTCACTGTGCAGTGAATGAGAACCGTTGCTTATAGTGATTAATACCGCCATACAGTCACTGTGCAGTGAATGAGAAATGTTGCTTATAGTGATTAATACCACCATACAGTCACTGTGCAGTGAATGAGAACCGATGCTTATAGTGATTAATACCTCCATACAGTCACTGTGCAGTGAATGAGAACCGTTGCTTATAGTGGTTAATACCGCCATACAGTCACTGTGCAGTGAATGCTGATACTGATTAATACCGCCATACAGTCACTGTGCAGTGAATGAGAACCGTTGCTTATAGTGATTAATACCGTCATACAGTCACTGTGCAGTGAATGAGAACTGTTGCTTATAGTGATTAATACCGCCATACAGTCACTGTGCAGTGAATGCTGATAGTGATTAATACTGCCATACAGTCACTGTGCAGTGAATGAGAACCGTTGCTTATAGTGATTAATACCGCCATACAGTCACTGTGCAGTGAATGCTGATAGTGATTAATACCGCCATACAGTCACTGTGCAGTGAATGAGAACCGTTGCTTATAGTGATTAATACTGCCATACAGTCACTGTGCAGTGAATGCTTATAGTGATTAATACCGCCATACAGTCACTGTGCAGTGAATGCTTATAGTGATTAATACCACCATACAGTCACTGTGCAGTGAATGCTTATAGTGATTAATACCGCCATACAGTCACACTGCAGTGAATGCTTATAGTGATGAATACCGCCATACAGTCACTGTGCAGTGAATGCTGATAGTGATTAATACCGCCATACAGTCACTGTGCAGTGAATGAGAACCGTTGCTTATAGTGATTAATACCGCCATACAGTCACTGTGCAGTGACTAATTAATATGGTTTCCAATGACTGAATAATGCCATCATACAACCCCTTTGTTACTAACATACGGTGGTGACTTAATGTTACATTTATACCGTGACAGCACTATCTACTATATAATTGGCGTAGGCACTTCCGTGTCGGACCCCGCAAAAGACCGTGGCTTTGTCACTCTGTGACGTCACCACGTGCGAGCAATGGCCGCGAAGCGGCCATTGCGAGTCGCTGTCCGAAAATCGAACCAGAGGCTCGGCCACAAAGTTAGCGATTTACCGCTCATGTAGCGCGAGCAATGACCGCGAGGCCATTGCGAGTCACTGCCTGAGACGCGATTCTGAGCAAGTCGCTGCCCGAAAATGTCCTCACACCCCCCCAAAATGTCCTCACACCCCCTCAAAATGTCCTCACCCCCCCCAAAATGTCCTCACATCCCCCCAAAATGTCCTCACACACCCCCCAAAAAGTCCTCACCCCCCAAAAAAAAGTCCTCACACACACCCCAAAATGTCCTCACACCCCCCCAAAATGTCCTCACCCCCCCCAAAATGTCCTCACAGCCCCCCACAAAATGTCCTCACCCCCCCCCCAAAATATGTGTGCACACCCCCAAACCCCCCAATATGTCCTCACACCCACCCACAATATGTCCTCTCCCCCCAAACCCCCCCAATATGTCCTCACACCCCCCACTATATGTCCTCACCCCCCCAAACCCCCCCAATATGTCCTCACACCCCCCCAAAATATCCTCACACCCCCCCAAAATATCCTCACACCCCCCCAATATGTCCTCACACCCCCCCAATATGTCCTCACACCCCCCCAATATGTCCTCACATCTAATATATAATTGCCGTAGGCACTTCCGTGTCGGACCCCGCAAAAGACCGTGGCTTTGTCACTCTGTGACGTCACCACGAGCGAAGCATTGCCCGCGTAGTGGGTATTGCGACCCCTCGCCGCTGTCAGCACACACCCCCAACCCCTGTCACCACACACCCCCCATATGTCCTCACCCCCCCCCATATGTCCGCACACCCCCGCTCCGATCCCGCTCCGGAGCCGCTGCTGTCAGCACATGCTGACACAGTGCTCCGGAGCCTCTCCTGTAAAGAAAATCTTAAAAAAAATTTAAAAATATTCTAGACACCCGATGCATTTGCATCGGGCTCACAGCTAGTATATATATATATACATATATAAATACATATATATATATATATATATATATATATATATATATATATATATATACACTTTTTTTTTTTTTTTTTTTTTTTTTTTTTTTTTTTCAGAAACATACACGACTGCTAATGTGGACAATCTCCTGAAGGTGGTGCTTCACCTTCCTGAGGATGGCATCCTTGTAATTAGGAATTAAGGCAATGTGTCTTTATTAACAGAACTAAGGGCAATGACACTACAGGACACACAATAGTCGTCCTCAGTCTATTTCCATGATATAGGCCTTTGGTGTGCTTTAATGGTTATTCACAATTCATGAATCCAATTGTGAGTTCAGTGATTCATATTACGTTGTATATATTGTCCATATTGGCTTCCAACAGTTATACAATCTACTTAAACGTACCAATATTATAATATATTTTTGACCATTGGCATGCATATTTTTAGCAAAGTTTGGAAGATCTGCAAACTTGTCACGGTCATATGTGAAATCCTTTCTATTTTCCATGTAGTCAATGTCAGTAAATTGAACGTCCTAAAAGAAGGAAATATAGACACATATTATATATTCCAATATCCACTTAAGTCAATATAAATAAACCTACCGAGATTTCACACTCATACTGTCAAATATTGAAAACACAAATTTTCAATATTTTCATAAATAAAGGCAAATCATTTTAATCAAACTTTACCACTATTGTGAAGCACAAAGTGTCATGAAAAAATTTCAGACTTACTGAGCGTTCCAATTATTATCTCATAAATTGATGCAGATCAGAATAGAAAAAATTGTCCTGCAAGCAAGGTTAAAAAATAAATACAACATTAGCTATTCTTTAATTTCTACTTACATATGGAATGCCAATGGCTCTGTTTCGTTCAACCACCTGCTTTACTTCATCAAGTGATTTGTAACCCCACCGGCTGAGATGGAATCCAAGAGTCCAATATGCTGGCATGTAGGGTTTTCCAATAAACTAAAAAAAAAAATGATAACGATCAAGCAAATAATTATATGTTACAGATGACTTGACTCATGCAATTATTATTGTATTTTCAGGTCACCATTGATACATCAACCCTTTATATTCTAATGTATGTATATGCATAACAGTCAGAAAATGTAAATGTTTTAGGGTAGGGATGAGTGCACAAAAATTTAAAGTTTGGTGTTTGTACTAAACACAGACTTTACAAAAAACTTCAGTGTTCAGGTTCAGAGTTTAAGTCCTTTAGGTGCGCAAATCACTTGAGAAAGCATTGCTTTGCTTCGGTATACTCAGTTCTCAGTAGAGATAAGCGAACATCTGAGTGTTTAAAGAGGACCTGTCACCAAACCAGGCATGGTGATCTAATTACAGCACTGGATCCCAGGATTGCAGACAAGGGGTCCCCCAGCACTTGAGCAGCCCTGTACCCCGAGATTATACACTTAGAAAACTTACATGCTAACAGCCACTAAAGAGGTGGCTAGGGGCTGCAGCCAAGGGCAGATTCACACCCCCTGCATGTGTAATCTGCCACACTCTCCCTGTCTGCAGCATTTAAACGGGTTTTTTTTTCTCTCCCGTTAGCCCCACCACCCCAGCCTCCTTAGTGGCTGTAGCATGTAAGTTTCTAACTGTATTATCTCGGGGTACAGGGCTGCTCAAGTGCTGGGGGACCCCTTGCCTGCATGCTGCAGACATGCTGTATCCAGTGCTGTAATTAGATCACCATGCCTGGTTTGGTGACAGGTCCTCTTTAAATTCTGTTTCATTTACCGAATGCAGGGTGCTTGCTGAATTGTTCAAAGAACAGTTCGCCGAACAGCCCAACATCATTGAAATCAAGGACAGGCAACATCAAACACATAGAAAACAACTTCAAAGGTGTCCTTAAGCTGCCAAACAAACACAGACACACATACTTCTGGTCCTGCCCATTAAGCTCTCTGCATATTCACTTCACTGACTCCACAATAGCCAATCACAGACAATCATGCTCTGTGAGAGTGTCTGAGATAGACTGTTGCAATTAGACTGTATTTTTACAATCTGGATTCCATTAGTGCATGGCGTCCAACATAACGTCATAGGTGTAAAATAAATAAATAATGGGAAAAAATGCAAAGGGATCCGCTGTATTTTTCCATCCCAGTGCAGTAAAGCAGACAGCTGTGAGCTGCTAACCTCAGTTGCATATTTTTACCTTCCCAGGGAAAAAAATACATAGGGCTCTGCCATATTTTTAATTGCCAGCTAAGATAAGACTAGGCAACTGATGGATGTATTCTCTGCGGGGTGAGGGCTGATCATTTTAGGGCCCTACACTAAAGAATAGCAGCCTGCAGCAACCCCTAAAAATGGTGCATTCATAGTAGCCCCATTTATAGGTGCTTTACCCAGCTTTTCCAGTGGCCCTGGTGGTGGTGACATGCTGGGCAATAAGGATTAATACCAGCTTTGTAGTCAACACACATACTGATTGGAGCTTGCAGCTCTTTCATTTAATGACTGAAGGCTGCAATGAGCATGCTGTATTCTTCACTGCAGCCTCCAATCAAGAAGACATTGCAGAGGATCATGGAGGGTATAAGGGGTTTAAGGGGTTATTAAAAATGGAGTTCCATAAATATCTTTGTGTTTTTTTTCTAATAAAATATTTTCTCTGTGTGTGCCTTCTTTACTATTTACTTTAAATTCTTAATGGCCAGGTCAAATATTGGCCTGACTAAAGAATTTTGGGCTTAATGCCAGCTGGCAATACAAAGCTGGATTAGCCCTTATTACCCATCTTTCACTACTACATGGTAACTGGAAGAATGTCAATTTCAGTGGTAGTTGAGGGCTACTATTCTATGTATGGGGGGCCAATAATTATGGACCCTCATGCCACTGAGAATATCAGTTCACAGATGTCTAGTTTTAACTTGGCTCACAATTAAAAAATAGAGTAGAGCTCTATGCATTTTTTTGCTTGTCCGTGTGAAAATAGTCAACTGAGGGTGGCAGCTCACAGCTGTCTGCTTTATCTGTGCTGAGATAGAAAAATACAGCGGACCCTACACATCATTTTACCATTATTTTTTTTCAATCATTAGACGTCAAGTTGGTTGCCGTACACTAGTGTGCATGGCAACCAAGCTCAGACACCACAGACACCATCCAGATAGTGGAAATGCAGTCTAATTGCAAAAGCCAACCACATACACTCTCACAGATCATGAGCGTCTGTTATTGGCAGTTGTGGAGTCAATGAAGTGAATATTCAGAAATCTTAATGGGAAGGACCAGAAGTAAGTGAGAGAGAGCACTGGAGAGCAGGACCTGGAAGCAAGTGAGAGTCTGGTAAGATCATCTGTGTGTGTCTGTGTGTCTGTTTGTGTAGGATAACATAAAACAGAAGGATTAGTGCATTTGCACTAATGCTTCAGTCCTGCGTTAAGCTACACACACATCTGAACAGCTACTGAGCCAAAACCCAAATTTCCTGACTATTCAGCAAAACATTCATGTTCAAGGGCCAAACGAACATTGCAAAATTCGGTTAGGATTTGAAATTGGCAATCATGTTCAAGCAAAGTTTGCTCATCTCTAGTGCTCAGCTCAGTGTGAGCTGATTGTAGTGTTTAATCGGCTCACAGTGGGAGTAAAATCAGAGTTATCAGATGTAGTAGATGAAGTACTTTGTGTATGGCTGACTGTACATGAGTGGAGAGCCTAACTGCCCAATCAATGACTTCTAATGAGGTTCAGGTCAAGTTTGGGTCAAAAACAGAACTTTATATAAGTCCAGCTGAACCCGCAGAACCCGAACCTCCACAGGTCTGCTCACGTCAAGTTAGGAAATGTCTAAAACTAGCATGAAACTTGAGGATGCTCACGATAGTGAATTTGAATACAGTAGCATAAAATTAAAGCAGATTTTTTTTTGAGAAAAAGAAGCCATATAAAAAATGTTACATACTTTCAAAATTCTAGACTGTTCTACATCACATTAAGTTTATTTTTATTTTTCTCATCAAAACTGATGCATACCTCTAGATATTCCATAACAACTTCTTCTGGATTATTGCCAATGAATACGTAAAAGTCCAGGATCCCTCCAATGGTTCTATATGTTATTGCTGGTGCTGGCTGAGTTATCACATCTACAATTTAAAAAGGGAACAAGATATAACATGTGACGATGATAATAAACTTATATAGCTGTGTAAGTAAAAATACACTGTATTAAAAAATTAATTAAGACCAATTAACCCCTTCATGACTCGGGCATTTTTTATTTTTCATTTTAGTTTTTTGTTCCCTTGCCTCCAAGAGCCATAACTTTTTTATTTTTCCATCAATATAGACATATGATGGCTTTTTTTTGCGGGACGAGTTGTACTTTCAAATGCGATCATTTATTTTACCATATAGTGTACAGGGATATGGCAAATAAATTCCAAGTGCGGTGAAATTACAAAAAAAAAGTGCAATTACATATTTGTTTTTTGGGTTTTTCAGTTGCCATGTTCACTATATGGTAAACAGTAGTGTTGAGCGAGTATGCTCGGCGCTACTCGGTACTCGCACGAGTATCTGGGTACTCGGGGTGCTCGGCGAGCACCGAGTACCGCCGAGATGCTCGGACTGCTCGGGAATAAATAGCGATCTGACACACATACACTGCTCTCTTCAGTGCACACAGTGAGCTGGCACCATATAGGGAGCAGATTAATTGATAGGATCCCTCTGGGGGCCACAGCAAGGTGTTCTATGCTGCGGCGATTTGAAAAAGCCCACCCTCCCGCCCTTTTCCGGAATTACTCGTTTTATAACCGGAAGTCTGTGGGCGGAGCCTGTCACTCATTGACTTACATTGGGCTCGGTGCTCTGGCCGAGTACACGAGTATCTTGAGATGCTCGGCCAGAGCACCGAGCACCCGAGCATTTTAGTACTCGCTCATCACTAGTAAACAGACATGATAATGTGATGCCTCAGGTCAGTATGAGTTTGTAGATATCAAACATATATTCACACTTTGACTGGTATCCAAGTGGTGAAAAAAAATTCAGCCATTTGTTAAAAAAAATTGCATTTTTTGCGCCATGTTCTACGAACCGAAGTGTCCTCATTTTTCGGGATCTGGGGCTGTGCGATGGCTTATTTTTTGCACCTTGAGCTGATGTTTCTAATGATACTATTTTTGGGTGGATCCGCTGTTTTAGTCTCCCGTTATAGCATTTTATAACAATGTTGCGGCGAGCAAAAAAACGTAATTGTGGAGTTTGGACCTTTTTTCCATTATGCAGTTTACGGCTCTCATTAATTGATCTTATATATTGATAGATTGTGCATTTCTGAACATGGCAATACCAAATATGTGTTTATTTTATTTTTTTAATACTTTTATTTTGAATGGGGGGAAAAGGGGAATGATTTGAACTTGTATGTTTTTTTGTTTCTCATATTTTTAAAACTTTATTTATTAATTGATTCTTGTTTTTACACAGCTCCATAGGGTGCCATAGCACTGCAGTGGCTGATCGCTTCTAACAGATACCAATGAGCTGCAGCACATCGATATCTGTCAGAATTGCGCGTAGTGAGTGGTTGTCAGTGCTTCCCAACCACTCACCAGAAGTGCTCCGTGACAGCTTCCGGGGTCAAGCCAGGACCCTGGGCTGTCACATGAGTGCCGGAGATCCCGTGATATTATCGCGGGATCTCCGGTGTAGATGGGGAAAAGCGCATTCGCTGCCGTGACGCCTTTGGATCCCACTGGCAATGATTGATAGTGGGATCCAAAGAGTTAACAGCACCGATCGATGCTGTAAGCCCGACATCTCAGCTGATGAGATCAGCTGAGATGTTGGGGAATGAAGTGAGCTCCACGCCGGAGCTTACATCACTCCACGGTAATCGGCCCATAACATTGTACAACGTCATTGGTCGGGACGGTGTTAAGTGTAAGAGATACTCCTTTTTATCAATATCGACTTGTCCAAGTATAAAAAGGCCCAAAAAGCCCTGACAAGTCTGCCTGGAGGACCCAATCTGCCTGGGTTTTAATTTACAACATCTGCCATACATGTACTAAAGATGAGGGCACTGCAAGTATCGAGTGGGCTCATGTTCCCCATATATAAACACTATTAACTGAGCTTCACTGCAAAGCTCCATACAATGTTTACCAATATGTAGGGACCAGACAACCAGATTTAAGAAAAAAAAAATACTTGCCCATTGCATTGCTGTTCATTAAAAAAACACCAAATGATGCTCCTGTGTTATCCTCCAAACACAGGAAAAACGTCTGTGCACTGTATAAGTTATATCCATCCTGCAAAATACACAAAACAATATTTGAGGAAAGAAATTAATTTACATACAGAGACAAAATTTATTAGTATCATAAGATGTATGGAGTTAAGGCCCAGTTACACAGTACAATGTCCCAGCAATCCGACCAATGATGGGGGTCACTGGGACATCATTAGCTGATCGTGGTGAGCTGTCAAGCAGGCAGACTCACCAGCGATCAGCGACCAGCAAGAACGCTGGTATCCAGGGTAAACATCGGGTAACTAAGGCTGGGTTCACATTTGCAGACCCCTCCGCAGCGTTCTGTGGAGGGGATCTGCAATGTGACCGCAGCGGCCGCGAGCTCCTATCTTTATAATGGGAGCGCACGGTGCTGCGCTTGACCATGCATGACCGTGGCGCACCCATTCACTCCAATGTTATCTGTGCGCAGCAGATGCATGCGACATGTTGCATTCCTGGTGCGGACGAGACTGTGTGATTTGTGCGCAGCCATCTGCCTGCGCACAGATCACATATGGGAGTGAATGGGTGCGCACGGTCATGCGCGGTCAAGCGCAGCACCGTGTGCTCCCATTATAAAGATAGGAGCTTGCGGCCGCTGCGGTCACATTGCGGATCCCCTCCGCAGAACGCTGCAGAGGGGTCCGCAAATGTGAACCCAGCCTATGTGCAGCGCTGTGCTTAGTTACTCGACGTTAACCCTGGTTACCAGCCTCCCAGCGTGTGCTGTGCGTGCTGGTGCTCGTTGATCGTTGGTCTTCATTTGACACACGCCGATGCTGTTGCCCAGAGGAGACCACATAAAAAAATGGTCTTAGCCATTCTTCCACGATCAACGATCAACGAACTTAACGTTGGTCGTTGATACGTGTCACACACAGCAATGTCGTTTTGACATCGCTACAACATCACCAAACCGGTAATGTTGCAACGACATTGTTAATGATATCGTAGCGTGTAACGGGGCCTTTAGGAGTAAAATAAAAATAGAACAAGTGGTTGTAATAATTAAATTTAATAATAATAATACTTTATTATTTAGCACAACATATTGCGCAGCGCTTAACTATTCAGAGATTTATATACAACCAAAACAGTCATAAGAAACAATTGTGGAAAATATAATAGTTGGGCAAAAATAAATAAATAAATAAATTTGGTGCAATCACTAGTCTTGTTAAATATGTTTTATTTGTATTTGACAGAGTATAAATCAAATAATATTTTTCACCATATTTAGCGCTCATGTTTATTTTGATATTCTGGTGATTTCTTTTTTAATTGTCTGGGTAGATGTAAACATATTAAGAGCACTCAATAACTTTACCCTTTTCATGTAATTTTACTTGCTTGGATTATGGCTCTCAGTATAAGCTGAAGGCACAATATCCATGTGCTTCGCGCGAGGGTAATGCAAGGGAGACTCGCATTGCACTCATACCAGTATCATTAAATGATACTAGTCCCATTAGCGCGAGCTCCTCGCATTAAACTCAAATTGGGAGGGAAATGGGTGTTCATAGCAGCATGCTGCGATTGAACGTTATTTCCCCACGTAATTGGACAATGAAAGTGTATGGGTATGAGAAAATCTCACACTCATACAGCACACGGTGCTATAGTTGCACGCATGTGCTGTAGAATTCGCTTCAAACTCTGCGCTGTCAGAATCGCGGGGTTTGAATTTGCCAGTTTCCCGGTACAGGAACCAATCATCTTTCACCACTTTGACAGCAGTGGTGCAAGGTGATTAGTAAAAATACAGCAGATGTTAATATTTTAAAAATCCCGGGGTTTTGTTGCATATTAACCCCATGTGCAGCGTAATCTGCGTACATTACCGCCGCCGGCTTTTTAAGGGAATTTATAAAACCTGAGAATTGCCAGCTTTGATTTAAATAATGTATTAACTCATGCGCAGCCATAGTGTGATGACAGCATGTGTCCAAGGAGTGTGGACACTCCCTGGACACATGCTGGCACCACACAAACAGCAGGTTAATCCTGCAGACACCGGCTTATTAGCTGCATCTGCAGCCTCTGTGCTTACATGCACACAGAGGCTGCAGATGGGGGGTTAATATGCAGCAAAACCCCAGGATTTTTAAAATTTTAACATCTGCTGTGTTTTTACTAATCATCTTGCACCGCTGCTGTCACAGTGGTGCAAGATGATTGGTTACAGTACCGGGAAACCTCGACGGTTTTGACAGCCACAAAGTTTAAATTCACCAGTAGATGCTGTCCACGGTCCTGAAGTTTGCTTCAGGACCACGGACAGCATCACATTGACACGCACCACACAGGCACTTCATGCAGCACACTCGCAGCACACTCACATGCATGCAGTTATGCACACTCACCACACGCACCACACTCGCACCACACTCACACAAATCACGCAGTACACTCGCATCACTGTCATGCATCAAACACGCTCCATGTTTGATGCATAAACAGTGTGCCTTCAGCCTCTTCTTTCACACATCTAAGCAAAATTTGCGTATGTGAGAGGTTGTTTTTGGGGGGCCATGTGTCTGTGTGTCACACAAGGTGGGTCATGCATGTGCTGTCCGTGTACTATCCGTGTGACATCTAGATAGTACACGAACAGCCTGTCATTGTATACTCACTTGTGTCTGGCGCAGCCTGTTCGCCTAGGGTGACCATAAGCCCTGGATCTGTTATTGGCATAGTTTCTTTAACTTTTATTTTAAGTCCAAAAACTGATGCTAAAAACAATCCTGGGATCAAGGGTGACTGCATTGTTTAAAAATGCAATTGTTTTTTTACTGGACCCAAAAAACGCTGCAAGCAATGTTTTGGGTGTAGTAAAAAACGGATCCGTTTTTTAACATGGGGTCCTATGGGAAACGGATTCGTTAATGGATGGTACCTATAGGTAACAACCATTAACGGATCCGTTTTTGCATGCCTTTTTTCCTATTTTGGAAAAAACACAGGCAGTGCTATGGGCTCAAAAAAACACCCTTAAAATAATGTGTCTGTTATTGGAAACATGGAAAAAAAATGGATTGGCATGTGTGACCCCAGCCTTCCTTTCTCTTCCTGGTCCACTGCAGCTCTCAGTGCTGTGAATGTTCATAAGACTAATCAGCAGCTCTGGAAGTGAGAGGAACAGGGCAATGCTGGAGTCAGGTGAGTATGAAATTGTTTATATTTAGGCTAAAAAACTCTTGGCTCATGTCCCTGCACACAGATGTCACATGGGTGACAGCTGTGTGCAGGCCATTTTTGACATGGACCCATTGATCTAAATAAAAGCAGCGTTTGCTGTTAAACTTCAGCTCCTGGTGTCTGGCTCCCGGTTCTGATGTGATGTCGGATCTGGAGCGATCCGGTGCCATAGACCCCCATGCCGGTTCACGCTGGATCCGGGAGGATCCGGAAGCATCCGGTTTTCTCCAATTTTCCCCCTGGACACAAAAATGTTACTTGCAATGTTTTTGTCCTGGAGAAAAATCCGAATGCTGCCGTATCCTCCAGGATAGATGGAAACTGGATTGCAGATAGCTGCCATTCGGCTCCATCCGGCCCCAGAGGAATGCCATGGGGTCGGAACCGGAACCGGATTCAGGGCTGTCTGGTTCATACAGCCTTGCAACCAGAGACCTGATGTGCAGGGCATTACAGCAGCTTTTGTATCCATGGTCCTCTATCAACTAACTAATTATATGCACATGCCTTGTAAATGACGTAAGTGACATAGCATACTACATTCTTATTGGGTATTGCTGATATTATTATTATTATTTTTGTTACACCTGCTAAATATTGGGACAGGATCTTGGAGATGAAAATACGTCTTTAAATGTACTTTTCTTTTTATCATTGAATAAACCTCTTGATGCAATTTCTTTGATTATACTTCTGGAATTCTTTCTCCAGATCAGAGTATTTATGTCAAGATATAATAATTGGCAATGTATATAATTTATTCTGTAATGGTTTTCCAAGCTTTAATATACAGTAAACCCTTCTTAGACTTTGGTGTATAATTACTTACTGAAAGCTGTTCATTTGTAGAGTTGCTCAGGTACATTGCTTCACTTATAATTACTAAATGCAAGCTTATGTATAAAACCAAGAACCTGTAAACATGCGGGGTAATGAGCTTGTAATCATTAAATAAGGGATTACAATAAATAAGCACTTACTCCATTGGGAAACCAATCTCTGGTAAATATAGGCCATGTTTTCCAGTAGTCCAAATTATGCTTATATTGTCGGTGAACATGTTCGCCTAATCCATAGATATTGCTGCTAGGCAGTTTAATGGATAATTGTAAGAACTGGTCAGCGTAAATGAGCGGTCCTATCGTAGTATCAAATCTGGTAGAGCAAGAAATATGTTATTCCATTAACACTAAAAGTATAAAATGATACTTTAACTACAAGAATTATATGATAAAAGGAAAGAAACTTGTATTCATTTATGTGATTCACTATCAAAATTGGTATGTCTTAAGGTACCTTTACACGCCGCAATATCGGCTGGCGATATGAGGCGATCTAATGTGCGCGTGCATGTTTTTTATGGTCACCTCAGGTCAAAGATGGTGGAAATACATGCCCTGAAAGAAAGGCGATGTGGTGCCCTGGAAATCGCCTCACCCACAGCGGAACCAATCCGGTTGACTTCCTCGCCGCTTCACACGCTGTAATCCCAAAGGCAATGTGGGCGAACATGTTCAGCGCGGTGAGGAGATAGGCATGCCACAGTGGTTTACACCGCGCCGCATACGCGCTCATTGGACAACGCAACAGCATTACGATTGGTCAGCCTGCTCTGGAAGGCTGGCTAATACATGACGCCATTGATGATGTGTGTGTTGCTGAACGGACAGCTCTTCAAATATGTCGCCCTGTCATCTGTCAGCCAAAGGGAACACAGTAGCCAACACCAATCATCGCAGAGGGGGCGCGGACTCTAGCACGCTGTGGCACGCCTACGGGAAATCATGATTTCGGCCTTCATGATTGCGGATGATTTTAGAGCAGTGCTCAGGAATCAGGCGACAGGGATTTATCCCACGAAATTCCCCAATCACACGCCGCAACTGTCAGGCAATTTCACGGCGATTGTTCTGGGGCGACATATCGCCTGTAGGATTCCCAGCCGAGATTGCAGTGTGTGAAGGAACCTTAAAATGAATCCATCAGCAGGTTTTTGCTATGGAAGCTGAGGACAGCATGCTATAAGTGTTAAAAAAAAATAAGTGACTGTGCTTAATTTATCAGGGTATGTGTATTAGTTTACTTAAACTAATCTGTTTATTACCCTATGATTATCATTACAGGACTACAAAGTAATGTGCAGGGCAGTCCAACACGCCCTCTGTTGTGATCGACACCCCACAGTCAATATATAATCTCTATTGAGAGCTTGGTGTGGGTGGGGGCAGCTGTCTCAACTCTTCTGTATTCCTGAAAATAAATGATTCAATTGTGTGAGAACGGCTTTAGCCAGTAATCTGTGTCATACATTGTTGGATTCAGGGTTTCTGTGCTACATTATATTGCTGCCACATGATTTAGAAAAAAACCTGCTGACTGATTTTTTTTTTAAAGGTTTAAGGCTATGTGCACACAGTTTACTGCAGGTTTAGCCGCGGAAACCGCCGGTCGGTTTCCATGAGGTTTATGTAAATTTATGTTAATCCAAAAGCGGCTTTTGGGTTAACATATAAACCTATGGAAACCGACCCCCGGTGTGCACACACCGGCGGTTTCCACATGCTCATCCGTTGCTAACCCGCTGGGTTCCCAGCGGGTTAGCAAAGAATGAGCATGTTCTATAATCCGGCCGGTTCTGCAGCGGCTGCAAGCAGAATCATGTACTGCTTCCAGCCGCTGCAACACCGCCGGCGCTAACCGCTGGCCACCCGCCCGGCACCCGCCGCACAACCGCGGCACATACCCACCAGGATCCCGGTGGACGGCTCCGGAGCTTCCTGGCGGGTCCGCCCAGCCGCCGCCGACCCTAACCCGCTGTGCACCCGACAACGTGTGCACATAGCCTTAAGGGTTGAAAGCTGCTTCCAAGAAAACAGTTCACATTAAGAGACGTTTACTTTTACATGGCGGCCTATTAGATGAGAGAGCTGTTTTGCAATTATTGCAGTACAAAGAACCAAGCAGGCAAAGCCCTCGGTATTGTATGTTACTAAGGTGACTTCTCTGTGATATCCTTTGGCTCTAGTAGAGCATGTGATAGCAGACATCTTGCTAGTGTAATCTTTATGCCTGTTGATATGCTAAAAACCACAAATATAGTATCTTAATGACTCTACTGCATTTTTTAAATTCTTAGATTCTCAACAGAATGTCACAAATATAAAGGGGATGTCCACTTCTCAGGCAATTTTTTTTAAATCTTTATATTTTCCCCATTAATAATAAAAACAGCACAAAAAGGTCAAAGAAAAATGCTGGCACTGCCATCACACACAGAGTCATGTCTTGTGGTACTCAGCTCAATACTTGTAAATGATCATGAAAATTCACAGAAAGCACTCACAGCTGTTACTCATTTTAGTGATGTCTCTGTCTGCAATCCTTTGATCAAAATATAGTACAGTTTGCTCAAATTGACAGTGGTAAGTTCATCTCCTCTTGTTTTTCTCTCATTATAATAACATCTTACTTCCAAAGCTGGTGCCACTTCATTGACAATATTGGCTGCTCTCCTGAGGCTCACCTGACATTGTTTTGTCAGGCACACCCTGCAGCCAATCACTAGTCACCTCACTTGCACTTCCTTCGAATGTCAGACACCTAGAAAAAGTGAGGGCTGCTTCTGCTCTCTAATCTCTTTGCATGTCAGTTACATCTGAAGTAGGTGATCATGAAGTGCCTGCTGATTGGCTGCAAGGTTCATGTGACAAACAATGTCAAGTGAGCCTCAGGAGAGCAGGCATAGACTCGACAAGAACGGCACCCATACAGTAGTTGAGTATATCTGTTATTAGCAAGCATGAAGGAAATATAATATTTAAGGGGTTGCAAAAGGGGACAGTCCCTTTAATATTTTACCTATTTTAGGGTCCTTTCACATCAACGTTTCTCGCTGATCGCAGCAGTTGCGGTGAAAAAAACGCATCTGCCGCGATTACCGCATACCGGCTGCACTTGCGGCATGGTTGCGGCACAGTTGCGGCAAGCCACATACAATTATAGGCGGGCTTGCGGCAGGTGCGGCAAGTGTGGTTTTGGCACTTGCGGCAGGTGCGGCCGCGAAAAAAAAACGCGGTCAGACGTGTTTTTTTTCCGCGGCCGCACCTGCCACAAGTGCCAAAACCGCACTTGCCGCACCTGCCGCAAGCCCGCCTATACATTGTATGGGGCTTGCCGCAACTATGCCGCAACCGTGCCGCAAGTGCAGCCGGTATGTGGTAATGCGGCAGATGAGGTTTTTTCACCGCATCTGCCGCGATTTCAAATAAACGCTAATGTGAAAGTACCCTTATGCTAGTTTTTTACCAGCCTCTCCTCCCAGAAGCTGAATGTAAGATATATTGTATATCCAGATGCAGTTTTAGAAGAACTGTTTAGGTAGAAGCCTTTGAAATGTAATCAGTAAAGTAAAGTGACTGATTATCGACATTATAAAATTACAAAGGAAAATCAGTACAAAAATCACGGGAACTCTGAATCAGCAATTATGAAATTGTTCACAAAAACTCTGATATTTAACTTAGGTGAGGAAGAATAGTTTCTAAAAAAGAATTATCCATCCCTGAATGAACATATCATTTGTGCACTATGTCATTTTATAGATTAACAAAGGCAAACATGTGTAAACTACAAAACAAACTGAGGCTCACATGACTCTGTCTGTTGGTGATTTTCTTGAAACTTTAATTCCAAATGGGCTCTGTATTCAAATCAACTTTGTAATTTGGATTTTGTTCTGCTGCTCCTGTAAAAGGTTTTACATGTTCATGGGGGACTTCAAATCTTTTCTGCTTTTTATCTGTGATCTATAGGAAAAAAAATAACAGATTATTTAAAAATATTAGATTTCCTACAGGATTTTGCAATAAAAATGACCAAAAGTGCCTTTTTTGGGCAATGTTTTGTTCTTGAATCAATGTATTTTTGGGGTAAAAAATATCTGGTTTGAAAACGTTGAAGCTTTGCTTCTACAGCATCTACATATAACAGCACTTACAAAAATTAAAATTCAAATATGCTTTATTGGCAAGACCAACATACATTTAGTATTGCCAAAGCAAGAAAAATAAGTGTGACAGGGAGGGGATCAGAAGTTATGGAGAAGAGGTGTTGGGGACACAATTTGGGCAATATCGGCCCATTGGAGGGGGTCTTAAGTTTCTCTCAGCTTTTGATATATGGTGACATATTGCACGTCAAACTTCATTGTTGATTTCTCTTCTGCCAAATAAGATGCAGAGTTGTCTATTCTTGTCCATGGATAGGAAGTCCGGGATGTGAATGAAGAGTCTTTGGAAGTGGAGAGGTCCTCGCTGCTGAATATTTGTTGCAGTGTAGCAGTAAATGTGTGTTGTCCTCCAGTGCCTCCTGCTGTTTAGTGCTGGTAAGCTGTTCTTCCGTGGCTTGTATGTCTGTCGGTGCCCCCGTGTTTCTACCTCTAGACTGTGAGTACTCGGTCTGCATAGACTCAGGGTCTGCCTGTCTTTGGGGTCATGTAACCTCACCAAATATGGTGCCAGAGTGTTGTCCCTCCGTAGTGACCGTTAGATGGTGAGTTACTGGGAGTTCTCTAATTCACACTTCCAACCCTATATGTATTGCATCTTGCTGAACTCTGAGATTTTCTTTATTTCACCTTTTGTCATGGTGTGTTGTTGTCTTTCCTGGGCTGGCTGTTGGGGTTCCTGACTTGCTCTGGGCTCTGGCTCAGCAGGGTTTTATAATTGTAGGAGCTGGGATTGCTGCTCTGAATGTGCACCTGGTGTGATAGCATCCTCTTATCTATAGTTAGCTATAAAAGGAAACAACCTTAACGTGCTGCGATTGACTTTCAGGAGATATTTGCAGAACTCCAGGTGGAAGACTTTGGTTGAGTTTGATTCCCACTTTGTCTAGTCTGAGTAGGACACTGGGCCCCATACCTCGCTACCATATAACAATATAGGGGTGATGATGCTATTAAATATCTTATGCCAAACTCTCACTGGTGGATTGAGGAGATACAGTTGTCTTCTGATGGCATAGAAGGTTCTGCACACCTTTCTTTTCAGGGCCTCTTCTGCTTGCTTAAGGCTCCTGGTTTGGCTTATCTCTAGAGCGAGGCAGGTGTAGCTGTTTCTCTTCACCAGTGTGGAACCATTTAATGTAAGTAGAGAATTAGAGTTTTACTCTGGTTCCTCTTCTGAATCACCATGACTTTGGCCTTCTTTTGGTTGATGGGCAGTGCCAGGCTATCTTGGAGGCCTCATTCAGTAGGGGATATTAGTAGGCAGTCATTTGCTTACAGCAGGAACTTCATCTCTCAGTCATGCAGATTGAGGCCTGGGTGGAGAAGGATTACAGGCCTGCTGCCGGCTGTTTATGTAAATGTAAAATAGAGTTGGGCTCAGTATGCTGCCCTGTCTGACTCCATGGCCCTGCCAGAAGAAAGACTTCCTCTTCTCGTTCACCTTCACGCTGCAACAGTTTTCAGTATATGAGCTCTTGATGATGTCATATGTTCTGCCACCTATTCCACTCTCCACAAATTTTAGAGAAGGCCAGAGTCAAAGGCCTTTTTGAAGTCCATGAAACATGCAAATATTTTCCCCTGTTTTTTGTTGTGGATGTGGGTCTTGATGACGCTGTTCGGGGTGTAGATGTGATCAGTGGTGCGGTGATTTGGCATGAGCCTAGTTTGGCTTCTGCTGAGGATGTCATCCTGGGTGAGGAAGATTTCCCTTTTATTAATGATGCTGTTAAACCGTTTTCTCAGGATGCTGTTGATACAGATCATTTTGTAGTTTGCTGGATTGTATCTGTCTGCGTTCTTGTAGATGGCAGTTATAAGACCTTGATTCCAGCTTTGGGGGAAGTAGCTAGAAATCAGGATGTAGTTGAAAAGTTTTCCCAGCGCTCTATGTACACTCCCTGAAATAATTTATGTCGCTTATCCATGTTATGTAAATAACAGCTTAAAACCTGACATTAAATTCATCCATTGGTTGTATAAATTACTCTTTTGAAAGCTGAAACCCTCTGAAATGTGGTTTAGGTTAAGAAAATAAATTGACATCAATGCTGAAATATTGATCATTTAATGAACACAGAATGGTCAGATTTTGGCAAGACAAAAGTTTTTTCGCCCACAAAAGTAATGTAATTTTCAAACAAAAATTTACTTAAAATACAAATATATGTTGCATAACATTGGTGAATAAAGTTGTGGTGCTATTACAGTCATATTTAATATTTTGTGCGACTTCCATGACCTTGAAGGTCTGCATACATGTGATTCCACAATGATTCATGCAATTTATTATTGAAGTCATCAAGAATAGCAAAGAATGCAGTCTTACTTGCTTCCCAGAGTTCATCTAGATTCTTTGGTTTTGTCTTCCAAGCTTCCTCTTTCATCCTACCCCAAACATGCTTAATGATGTTCATGTCTGGTGACTGGGCTGGCCAGTCCTTGAGCACCTTGATCTTTTTTGCCTGGAGGAACTTTGTTGTACAGATGGATGTATGAGATGGAGCACCATCCTGCTGCAGAATTTGACCCCTTTTCTGATTTGGAATGTAAGAGGTAGCAAATACTTTTTGATATTTTAGGGTGTTGATATTGTCTTCCATCTTGCAAATGTTTCGCACACCTCCATACTGAATGTAACCCCAGACCAAGATGTTTCTGCCACCAAATGTAACTGTTTTCTGGGTGTACTTTGGATCCATACAGACTCCAGTAGGTCTCCTGCAGTATTTGCAGCAGCTGTGGTGTAATTCTACTGAAGATTTATCAGAGAAATCCTACTTCTGCCACTTTTCCTGCATACATCTGTTTAGCAGGCTGTGGGACTTTGCAAATGTCACACAGTTTTTTATTTGCCTTTTGTTTAGTGCTGGCATCTGGGCACTGATTCGAACATGATGGCATGGATGCATGGACCATTTCGAGACAGAATCCTACAAACTGTTCTAGTTGATACATGGACTTAGGTGACCAGGCATGTTGGAGCTATGCTGCAGTGGAAGAGGGGCTTGCTTTGAATTTTCCAACCAACAAACGTTCCTCCTGAGCATTTGTCTTGCGAGGCCTGCCGGACCTGGGCTTGTCAAACACATCTCCAGTCTCTTCAAATCTTTTTTTAATTCTTTGTACTTGACGCTGAGACACATTAAAGGTGCCTGTCTCCTCTGAAGTGGATCTGGTCTTCAGCCTCTACATAATCAAGGCTTTGGTTGCAGGGTGGATTTTTGGCATGTTGTCAGAGCTCAAGTTGCTGTTCAAGTGAAGGTCTGGGGTGCTGGGTTTCTTTTTAGACACACCCACTAATTAATCGATCATTTACTGAGGACATGCGAAAAAACTTTTGCTTGCCAAAATCTGACCATTCTGTGTTCATTAAATGATCAATATTTCAGCATGATGCAAATTTATTTTCTTAATCTAAACACATTTCGGAGGGTTTCAGCTTTCAAAAAGTAATTATATAACCAATGGACGAATTTAACGTCAGGTCATAAGCTTTTATTTACCTAACATGGATAAGCGACATAACTTCTTTCAGGGAGTGTATCTCTGGAGAACAGTATTTGATCATCTCTGGCAGGATGCCATCCCTGCCACTGGTCTTCTTGCACTTCATCAGTTTGAGTCTATCTTTTATTTCCAGCGCATTGATTGATGTGTCCAGAGGATTTTGGAAGTCCTCGATTTTATCCTCCATGTCCCTCAGTTTATTGGTTAGATGCTGCTGTTCTGTGGTTAGATCTTTTTCTGGTATGTTCCTATAGAGGCATTTGAAGTAGCTGTTCCAGATGTTGCCGATCTTGATGTGGAGGGTGCTCTCTATGGGATTTGTGCCAATATGACTCCAGGTCTCACAGAATGAGTTGTCCTGGAGGCAGTCTTCAAGCTGCTGTAGTTTCTGGGAGATATGCCTTTTTTTCTCCCTGAGGATGTGCTTGTATTGCCTCAATAGGGTGTCATGGATCACTCTGAAGTCCCTGTTGTTGGGGCCTCTGTGTTTTCGGTTTTAGGCTACCCTTAGTGTACCATCACACAAGGTGACATCTGCGGCGATTTCGTAAGCGAAGCAGGGGCTCCCCGTAGTAGAGGGGATTTGATGCCGAAAAATTGGCTGAGGGTGGTCGCCTGGTTTCGCAGCACTGCTCTGAAACCAGGCGAGCACTCTGGGGCGATGTGTACACATCGCCCCATGTAACATGGTGATCACCGATGTTACAGGCAATAGGAGCCATAGGCTCCCATGTTATAGGGTCGACGCTGGGGTTTGTGGACACCCAGCGGCGATGGCACCTGTAACATCGCCGGTGCGTCGCAGGAGGTATCACCGCGTGTAAACATGCGACGGCGACGCTGGCGGGGGCCAAAAACTTGCGCGCTCCAGTGCGTCACAGCTGATATCTCGGCCGAGGTGTCCAGGTGTGACGGTACCCTTAGTGCCTTCCATTCTTCCTCAAACCATTTTTGGTATTGCTTAATTGTAGGTCTCTTGGAGTTGGACCTTCTGAGGCCTTCTATTTCTGCCTTGGTATATAGGACGTTGTTAAAGTCATTCACTGCCATGTTGACCCCTTGCTGGTTGATGTAGCTACTTGTGTGAAAATGTAAACATAGCTCTATATCTTGGTTCTGTTGGCCATTTTGATGTATTCAGTGGCTAACTGTTCACACACTGCACAATGAATTAACAGTGAAGCCACCAGTGAGCTGTTCAGATTGCAGTATCGGTAACCCTTATTTCTTATCTCCCAAGTTCTTGGCTTCCACTTTACAAAAAAGGGCAATTTTTAAAAATTCCTTTTAAATAATTCATTTGAACATACCTTAAACCGAAATCGATTTTTAGATTGTATTTCAGCAGTCAGAAGCAAATCTTCTATTTCATCTTTAATGAAAGTAGGGACATTATTTCTCTTCAGATCAGCTGTGAATCCTGCAAACAAATCAGAGCCACAAATGACCACAATTTCCAAATTTTCACTACAGTTTTTTTTTTTGGTGTTAGCACTATCATGATGTTTGTATATGTCTTCTGCTAATTATATATTTATACATTAGAACACAATTACAGTTAGAAGATTAGCATAGTATCTATGTTTATTATTTAATGTACACAAATTTTAAAGACAATCTATCAGCAGGTTTTTGGCAATCTGAAACCAGCAAAAGTAGAGACCCTGATTCCAGCAATGTATCACTTAGCATACTGAGTGCAGCAGCTGTGAGTTATCTGTTGTAGCTGTGCGTAACCCGCTTCCATCACAGCTTTCTGTGTGCAATGTATTTTGACACAGAGTTGCTAATCAGTGCTGTGGGTGTGGTTGGACAAGAGACACAAAACCAGTTGACCTGTATTGATAATCCCCCTCTGATAAAACACTGACTGCACTGAAGCAGCAAAAACAACCTAGAAAGTGACACCTTGCTGTCATCAGGCTCCTACGCCATTGTGCTCTAAGGTTACATAGCACAAACAGATTTCTTTCTAGATTTTCCTAGTGTGTAGACTTTCTGAAAATGTAATAATTTCAATTTATCCCTTGTGTACATTTTAAACCAATTTACCAAGACTGATGGTTTTCACGCTGGTCTTCATGAGGGGTGTGCTGGAGTGGTATGATTTATTAAGAGATGCATGCCTCCTAATGAATCAGTAGCATCTGACAAGTGGTGTGCCTTGCCAACAATCTTACCCCAGACAGGCAAAGGAATAAGATTTATAGCACAATGATCACCGTCGCTCACCATGAATTTTATGAATGAGGTTTGCCATGCCCCATTCCACCTCAGCACACAGCTCCACCTACTTTGCCAGAGCTGGACAAAAATGGAGTGAAAACATAATAACATGAAAAATGCAGCATAGATTTGCATTACGGCAAATATTGGTGGCTTTTCAAAGCATTTCACGCTACATTTCTTGGATAAATGCTTTGATAAATCTGGCCCTTTTTTGTAAACGGTGTCAACCCTCTTCTCAGATCCTGGGGCTGGATTAAAAAAATGTAATTTTTTGCCAAAATCTTTGGTGCAAAACTTTTCAGCCAAAGGCAAAAACTAAATTAACCTTGTAACCAGACGATTTTCCGTTTTCCAGGGTTCATTTTTTTTTTCTCCTCTTTTCCAAGAGCAATCACTTGTTTATTTTTCCATCAATATAGACACATAAGGAATTTTTTTGCAGGATAAGTTGTATTTTTGAAAGATATCATTCATTTTACCATATGTTATACTGGAAAATGTGGAAAGGAAATTCCAAGTGCGGTGAAATTGCAAAAACAGAGAAATTCTGCAATGGTTTAAGGGATTTTTATTCACCATGTTCACTGTATGGTAAAAAATGTCAGTATGATGCCGCAGGTTGGTATGAGTTCATAGATACCAAACATGTATATTTGTTTTGTTATCTAAGTAGTGAAAAAAAATCAGAAACGTGTCTAAAAAAAAGAATTACATTTTTGGCGCCACGTTTTGTGACCCATAGCATTCTCATTTCTCAGGATCTAGGGCTGTGTGACAGCTTATTTTTTGCAGCTTAAAGGGAACCTGTCAGACTGTTTATGCCCCTCCAGTTATCACTGTCTGTAGCTGCAGCTTTATAATACTATTCTAATCATCCCTGTCTGAGCTCAGAGTGTAATGTGAAAGGTGAAAGAAAAGCATTTATACCCTTACATTTCCTTATGTAATGAGGCAGGCAGTCCCCAGCTTGGAGGACGGGGCCTGTTTGGCAGGTTAATAGTTAACATTTCAGCCTTGTGCTAGAACATGTTGGGAGACCTGATGTGATGTCACAACCATGTGACTACAATAGGCGAAGCTAAGTTCTCATAGAACATAATACATTTGCTGGCTTAGCTCCACCCACTATGGTCGCATGGTCGGTACATCACACAGGTCCTTTAGCCATCCAAGTTAAAAGTGAGTTAACTATTATCCTGCCAGACATTCTCCCTCCTCCAAGGTGGGGACTGAAATGTAAGTGTAGAAATGCTTTTTTTCCCCTTTCACATTATACCATGAGCCCAGACAGGGATGATTAGAATAGGATTATAAAGCTGCAGCTACAGACAGTGATAGCTGGAGGGGCATAAACCACCTGACAGGTTCTCTTTAAGCTGTAGTTTCCAATGATACTATTTTGGGTAGATGCACTGTTTAGATTGCCTGTTATTGCATTTTATTGCAATTTTGCGAAGACCAAAAAAAATAATTTTGGAATTTGGACTTTTTCATTATACAGTTTTCAGATTTGATTAATTTTATATTTTGATAAATTAGGCATTTCAGAAAACAGTGATACCAAATATGTGTGTTTTTTTAAATAGTTTTATTTCCAATGAGGTAAAAGGGGATGATTTCAAGTTTTATTTTTTTTGCAAAATTTTTAAAAACTTTTTTTTACATTTTTACTTTTTTTTTACATGCCCCCTTAGGACGCCTTAACACTGTACTGTCTGATCACTTGTGCAGTGCAGAGAGGTGCTTCAACATCCCATGCACAGCAAAAATTATCTCATTCTGTCATCGCTGATAGGAAGTAAAACATGACAGCATCCGAGTCATCAGTTGACCCTGCGCTGTCGTGGTGAATGTGTCACAGGGTAGATGATGGCTGTGTGGAACGGTGCAACCCCAACTGCGGCTCCTTAGACTGAACTGCCAGTGTTTGACAGCATGATCTAAGGGGTTAACAGATGTGAGTGGATTGCTTTTCTGTCCGCATCTGTTACCTACATATGTTGGCTGAACGGATCAGCTATTATGTGCAGGAAATGATGTGATCTCAGAGTGTGAGCTCCATCAAAGGAACAGAGGCGGCCCATGACATACCCAGTATGTCATGTTTTAGAAAGGGGTGGATGAAAATATAAAGGAAGGTGTTAAAAAAGCCCCTTTTTTAGAACTTGGATATACTAAATGCAAGAATTCAGCCTATGGCTGTGTTCACACACAGTGTACTTTTTGCATTTACGCAGCGCGATGCGTAAATGCCATAAACACAGCTCCATTTACATGTTCCATTTTTTGAATGAACATGTGAAATCTTTTTTCAGCACTCTTTTTACTTACCTAGCCACATTTCCACGGTGATTTGTCCTCTTCCCAGCACTATGTGACCGGGTGATGTCACCGGTCACATGGTGCTTTCGGGTCCTAGAGCCCATGCCCGTTGCGGGCCGGTGGGGGCAAAGAAGATACCAGCGGTCACCGAGGGAGAACGGTGAGGTAAGTATAAAGCGCAGGGGAGAAGCGCAGGCCCGTTCACACACAGAACACTGCATTTTGTAAGGATACGCTCTTGGTGCAGTTTTGCACTCAAAGTGCATCTTCACAAATACGCTGTGTGTGAACACAGCCTTATGCTTCTCAGGCAGCCAAACATTTAACCCCTTCACGACTCATGATGTTATACAACGTCATGGGCCGTGTCCTGGTGTTTAATGTGAGCTCTGGTGTGGAGCTCATATCAAACACCCAACATCTCAGCTGATCTCATCAGCTGACATGTCAGGCTAACAGCACCGATTGTATTGGTGCTTTTAACCCTTTGGATCCCACTGTCAATCACTGACATTGGGATCCAAAGGCGCCATGGTGGGGAATGCTCCGCTCCCTGCCTGCACCGGAGATCGTGCGATAGTATTGCGAGATCTCTGGTGCTCATGTTACAGCCCGGGGTCCTGGCTTGACCCCAGAAGCTGTCACGAAGCACTTCCGGTGAGTGGTTGGCATGCGCTGCCAAACCTCACCATCTGCAATTCTGACAGATACCGATGAGCTGCAGCTCATCGGTATCTATCAGAAGCGATTGGATGCTGCAGCCCTGTGCCTCTATATGGGGCAGTAGAAAACTAAGAATCAATGAACAAATAAAGTTTTTACAAACATGTTGAAAAAAAACATAAAAGTTCAAATCATCCCCCTTTTCCTCCGCTAACAATAAAAGTATTAAAAAAATACACAATTTTGGTGTCGCCGCATTCAAAATCACCTGATATATCAATATATAAAAGAAATTCATGAAGGCCGTAAACTGTGTAACGGAAAAAAAGGTCCACAGTTTTTTTGTCGCCGCAACATTGCTATAAAATGCAATAACGGGTGATCAAAATAGCGCATCCACCCAAAAATGGGTCAGTCAGCTCAAGACATAAAAAATAAGCCATCACACAGCCCAGGATCCCGAAAGATGAGGACGCTACGGGGCACAGAACATGGCGCAAAAAGTGTGATTTTTTTTTTTCAAACTTCTGAATTTTCTTTCACCACTTAGATACCAGTAAAGATATACATGTTTGTTATCTATGAACTCGTACCGACCCGAGGCCACACACCATCATGTGGGTTTTTTACCATATAGTGAACATGGCAACTAAAAAAACAAAAAAAAAACACGTATAATTGCACTTTTTTTGCAATTTCCTTGTACATATAGTAAAATAAATGATTGTATCTGAAAGTACAACCTGTTCTACAAAAAAAAAGCTGTCAAACGTCTATATTGACGGAAAAATAAAAAAGTTATGGCTCTTGGAAGCAGGGGAGCAAAAAACAAAAATGAGAAACGGAAAATTCCAGGGTCATGAAGGTGTTAGTAAACATGTTGATTCTTATGAGCTCAATTTTTTTCACTTTAATACGAGAGAGAGAAATTCTTATAAAGACATTTGCATGGGCTGGAGCAGGAACATCACTTCATATTATAGAATCAACAATAAGAGTCACCTAGCCTAAGGTAGCCACAATCATATCCCATACTTTTGTAGCCCCTTTTCAATTACTGCTACAGCCATATGGAAATAAATAATAATGGTCACATCATTTTTATCTTAATTATTAAGCTTCCATCCCACCTTGACCAAAGTCATATAGGGTGCTTTATAAATCCTATTATACAATCACTTGATAAGTGGTCCTGCATACTGAACTGAAGAATTTTTATGATAATGCATATTAGAGATATTAGAGACTGAAGGTCAACTGCTGTACATATAATGCCACATGTGGGCTTCATCCAGTGGGACTGGCAATTAACTAGATGGATGCAATGTTTAATACTCGCTCATGAATATCACAGGTATTAAATATACCTGGAACACCCTGCAGAGTGTTGAGTGCCAAATTGTATATCACCTAGGAAGAGTTTTATTAATTTTAGAAAATGTTTACAGCAACATCTTATAATCTACTTATAATGGCCGCTTTACACGTCCCGATATCGTCCCGATATTAGATACAACGGCACGGGAGCGCGCACATTTTTGGCAGTAATCCAAGATCGCATAGGAGCTGTCACACAGGGAGATATCGGCAGGCAACACAACTGCGATGTATACGCCCCCTTGTACGAGCGAACCAGGGAACGCCCATTTAACATGGGAGTGAATTGGAGAAGTTGTGCTCCAAATCGTTGTTGGGCTGTCAGACAGCATGATCCTGCCAGATCGTCCATCCAATATCGGCCAGTTAGAGAGCCTGCACAATTCTTCCCCCATATCGTTTTGGCATCGTTCTTGCATCGAATTGGTCATTTACACCACTCAACGCACGAATGATATCGACGCCAACGCACGAATCACGTGACTTTTTATCAGAGTTGGACAACGATATCGGGACGTGTAAAGGGGCCATAAGAAAAAGAAAAAACCTGTAGGCGACACTCACTGTTTCAAGCACCTTCACTTCAACAGGTCCTTAAGTCTCTTAATTAACGATTAAGGGACCCATTAAAGTGAAGATGCATGAAACAGATGTCATCCTGAATGCAACTCGCATTCTTCTGTTCTCCTGCTTGGCATTTTAATCGTGTGGAAATAAAGTGAAGTCACCATAGCAGGGAGTACGACCTGAAGGTAGTTTCTTCCTGTTATAAGCAGATTATTATATATTGCACCCATAAATATGGTAAAAGTGCCTATATGCTTAGTCATACTCGTTTCCTCCTTTCACAACTATTTGTCCCATACCGTGGGAGTTGAATTTCTTCTTTTAACAACATTTTATAATACTATGGTAAAAAAAATTGTTTTATTTACTGTAGGGGCAAATAGTGTAGTTTAGATGATAAAATGTTCTTCACAGAATTTCTTTGAACATCAATTGGAGGCAGGTTAAAATGTTGCAGAGAGGATGAAAGGTGTAATTATTGGACTTCAACATATTTTTTTGGGTATTCTATTATTACTGCTGTAGTATAGTAAATGACAACAATATTTTGTAGCATTGGTCATCTGGTGGAATTTGTCTCAGTTTCAGTCATTTCAGTTTTGTGTCAATGAGTGTTGTGATGGTGTATATGAATAAACATAAGCTCTAAAGATTTTGGTTCTTGTAAATAAATAGAACCAACCTGATGTTGTTGAACTTTGACCAATAACTGCATATCCCTGTGTTTTTGAAAAGAAGCACCATGGGACAGATGTCTCATTGTGAGGGCTCCAGCAACAGCCTCGTTCTTTGCAGGATTCCTATTATAACAAAGTCATAAACAGGGTATCATGTAATGATAAAACCATAGAAAGAAAAGTACTTGCACAATATACATCACATATTAACCTAACCTCTAACCAATTCTATAAATGCCTCTTGTGATAATGTAAAGGTAAAAGATGACTAGTCCACTTATACATGGCTCATAACCTGGAAATGAAACATGCTAGCACTCAACATCTAGCCTCTGTTCAGCAAGCCCCCCTGGAGTGAACAGGTAATTGAACTTATACATCTGCAGTAAAACATTACAAAAGCATGGGCTCTGCGTATACAGAGTTTGAGAAGCACACTTCGGTCACCTCAATAGATAACTCTTCCCAGCTTCAAATGACTGACAGAAAATGGACTGTACCCAAAGCCAGGTTGTGAATATTTGTTTTTAATTGAAAAGCACAGATCCTACAGTTATGGAAGACACATTTTTGGAATTGTGATCCCAAGTGTCATAACATGCTTATTCTTACATAGCTGTGTGACATCAAATTAATATTGGTCAATGAATGAGTTTGCATATTCCATATTTCCTATCCATGGATAAATAAAATCATGATAGGAAATATCAACAAGATGCTGGGGAAGAAAGGTGTACTACAGTCCGCGCTGCCAGGGTGCCACACATCAAAGAAAATGAGTAGTCGATGTTCAGTGCAATCCTTCTTTATTGTCCTACGCGTTTCGGCGCCATCCTGGCACCTTCATCAGGCGATCACCTGATGAAGGTGCCAGGAGGGCGCCGAAACCGTAGGAGAATAAAGAAAGATTGCACTGAACATCGACTACTCGTTTTCTTTGATGTGTGGCACCCTGGCAGCGCGGACTGTAGTACACCTTTCTTCCCCAGCATCTTGTTGCATCTCCACGTGAACGTGGCTGGTGGAAGTCCAGCAGCAGCCATCAGGACATTATTACAAGCTTTCAAGCCAGTTGTGGGTTACACAACTGGAGCAGGTGAGTGGATTGTATTTCTCACCGTTGCACAGATGTGTCTAGTGATAAGGGCACTATTGCCCTTTGTCCCCCCCCCCTTTTTATTTATGATAGGAAATATGACATTTAAATCTTCCACCTGGGATCTCCAGGGGCAAAGATATCCTGAAAGTTGGAGAGCCCATAAATTTCTAGAGACATGAGCCATATTTATGCAACTCGCCAACAAAATGCCTACTTCTCAAAATGCAGAATATTACATCAGTCACAGAACGCTCACATGACCAATCATGTGGGCTTTACATAATGAATTTCAAACTTCCACATTGCACGGTACAGCACAGTCAAACTTGAAGGAATATCATTGGCTGTATGTGTGTGTCTGTGTTTGAATTATAGGAAATATATCAGGTCAAAAATCCATATGTAACTGATGTCATTTTCTAATTGCTTGCTCTAAGCTCTCTCTATTTATGTATTTTGTTTATTTATATCTCCCTCCTATGTAGCTTCTGTAAACTTCAAATAAATAGATTCATTCAATCTGTCAATCACAGTGAATGATCCACTTAGTTCTTTGCTGTCCACTTCCTATAGGATGAATATTCATGTCACATATTCACAACACTTCTCAGGAGATTAGTGGGGGCGGGCTGTATCCTCCTCTCTGCTCTCTATGCATGAAAGCCAAAGAGGTCACATAAAACACAGAATCTCTAACAGCACAGCAGGGATTCCTGCTTACAGAAAAACTGGAATCTAGATCAGATAAGGCAGACCTGCCATAGCCCTCTCCCTCTGTGTCCTCAACAAAACAGAAGCTCCTATGGAAACTGAAACCTGACAATGCACTGAGAGCAAATGAAGAGGGAAAAGGGAGGAGAGAGCTGCTGAGAAGGCGTGCATAATTAAATGATAGTTTATTACACAGCTGGACTATTCCTCTGTGAATTTAATGGAGAGGACTAATGCAGGAGCTCCCAGCAGGGTCTATAAATGCTGATAACATGGAAAATACAAAGGGTCGAATATTGATTTTACATGTTTTTAAAAGGTCTGCCAAGGCACCATTCAAGGGTAATATTAGTATCATGCTGAAAAATGCCCTGACAGTGTCCCTTTAAAGAGATAGACATCAAGTTTTACAACCTTAGGAGGCTTCCAAATGTACATATCTTTTAAGGAAACTTGGAGAACTTGCAATGTTCAGCAAAATTATTTGCAGCCAATTACCGTATATACTCGTGTATAAGCCGACCCATGTATAAGCTGACCCCCCTACTTTTGCCCCCAAAACCTGGAAAACCTATTGACTTGTGTATAAGCCGAGGGTGGACCCCAGCACAGGTATACAGCCCCAGCAGTGTGGTATACAGGCCCCCCCAGTGGTATACAGGCCTCCCCAGTGGTAGTATACAGCAGCCTTCCCAGTGGTAGTATATAGCAGCCTCCCCAGTGGTAGTATACAGGCCCCAGCAGTATTACAGCAGCCTCCCAGTGGTATATACAGGCCCCAGCAGTATTACAGCAGCCTCCCCAGTGGTATATACAGGCCCCAGCAGTATTACAGCAGCCTCCCCAGTGGTATATCAGGCCCCAGCAGTATTACAGCAGCCTCCCCAGTGGTATATACAGGCCCCAGCAGTATATACACAGCCCCAGTGGTATAAATCAGCCTCCCCAGTGGTATATACAGGCCCCAGCAGCATATACAGCAGCCCCAGTGGTATATAAGCCCCCCCACCCATCAGTGATATACAGGGCCCCAGCCCTGGTATATGCCCCACTGTGTATACAGGCCCCAGCTGTATACAGAAGCCCAGTGGTATACAGTGCCCCAGCTGTGTATACAGAAGCCCCAGTGGTATACAGGGCCCCAGCTGTGTATACAGCAGCCCCAGCTGTATACAGCGGTACCCAGTGGTATACAGCCCCCCACCCCCCGTGTATACAGGGCCCCCCCTTGCTTGTGGCAGACCTGTAAAGGAAGCCATCATTATACTTATCGTGTCGCTGCCGCCGCCGTTCTGTCACCGCCACCACACTATTCCGGGTCTTCAAGCTTCCTTCTCCGGCGCACAGACAATGACGTCATTTCCCGTGCGCCGGAGAAAAAGCATGAAGACCCAGGAATTGTGCGGTGGCGGTGACAGAGCGTCGGCGTCGGCAGCGACACGATAAGTATAATGATGTCTTCCTTTACAGGTCTGCCACAAGCAAGGGGGGGTCCTGTATACCACGGGGGGGGGGGGGGCTGTATACCACTGGGTACCGCTGTATGACTCGTGTATAACCGAGGGGGGACTTTTCAGCACATTTTTTGTGCTGAAAAACTCGGCCTATACACGAGTATATACGGTAATAGTCTGGTAAAAATGTATCAAAGCCGGCACATTTCATTTTGCAATTATTTGAGAAACCATATTGTTTACCCATAGCTCTATATGTTGAGGCTGCATTGAAATTACAAAGTTATTGGAAGGGTTTGAATACAGTCCAAGTTGACCTCAAAATCTTATGGTACATTTACACGCGGCCACAGGAAGGTAGGAACAGGCAGGCATCGGACACAATTGTGCCTGTTGCCTTGAAAAGACCACGATGTGGCGGGTGTAATTCAGGACTTTCCTTCCTTCAGGGAAGACACAGGAAGGAAAGTCCTGAATTACACGCCGCCACATCGTGGTCTTTTCAAGGCAACAGGCACAATTGTGTCCGATGCCTGCCTGCTCCTACCTTCCTTGGCAGCGTGTAAATGTACCATAATAGGAATCTTTTCAAGGAAATTGAACTACTTACTTTTTGCAGTGAATCACTTTGCAATAAATGGAAAAAATTTGAAAGAACTGGCAAAATTGAACTTTAAACTATTTGCTCATCTCCAATACATATATTTAGATATATTTTTTGTGCAGGCAATCCTAACAATATATTCCATGTATTGACCTAAGTAGAACTCCATTAAACACAACTAAGGGATAAATAGCTGAAAAGAAAAGAGGTGCACAATAGTGTGTATCTGTCGGCTGAAGGTGTAGAAATACGTAGTGGACTCGCTCACCTATGTGGTTTGTGAGATGCCACAATCACCCTTTTCACCTGTGACAACTTTAGATGTCAAGCTTTTTTCGTGGTCTGCAGCAGTTTTTCCTCCAGTAGTAGCCAAGGGTAAGGCCATGTGCACACTCTGAGTATTTGATGAGTTTTTTACCTCAGGATTTGTAGCCAAAACCAGATGTGTGATAAATACAGAAGTGTTGCAGGTGTTTCTATTAGACTTTTCATCGATTGCTCCACTCCTGGTTTTGTCTACAAATCCTGAGATAAAAAAATCATCAAATACTCAGCTTGTGCATGTGGCCTAATAGATATATGAACAGGGACTTGTGGCCACACTCCCACTCCAAAACAATCCGAGATATTTGGATTCATATGGTGGTATTTATTTCTACGCGTTTCAGGGTAAACCCTAACCTCAGGAATACAACAATGGGATGCGGGAGTGTGGCCACAAGTCCCTCTTCCTATATCTAGTACCCTGGCTTACACACAATTGACACAGAGGAAATAGTTTGTCATATACCCAGCCCATCTTGATTCAGCCTAATTTCCCTTTTGCAATCAATTTTTTAAAAAGCTACACCCAAACCACAACTTATTGATTAAATTGCCTATGCAATGAAACATATAACAATTTAAATATTAGAAAAACGTTCTTTATTTTATTGATAATTTGCTCAGAAACTATGACTGGCAAAAACATATATTTTGTTGGAAGATGTTATGTATGAAGCATTGCCTCTAGGGAAGATTGTGTCCCAAATATGATGACAGTAAATATAAGACATCAATTGGCAACATATGGCGTTCCAACAATACAAATACATAGGGACCTGTGTACCACCATGTACACCATGGCACTCTCTAGGCATTATTCTTCCGTTTTACATAAATAGTTCTTAAACAGTAGTTGTGAGTTCTCACCTCAGAAAGTGCTGTGTTGGAATACAGTCTATTCTGTCTTTGTGAGGTGTATCTGGACATACACCTGGAATTGGTGGGGGCGTGGTGGGTGCTAAAAACAAAATATTAAAAAAGAAAAGGAACCATAAGATCATTTTTTACTTGGATATACAAGTTTCTAAGCTTCTGAAGAATTCTCCCTTCTAAAAGGTTACATTTTTAAAGCAAAATATATCAGGAGATAAGGGTTCTATCTATCCGCGGAGCTACTAATTTATTTACTTAATCACATCAAGAAACTGAAACAGGGAGAGATTCACTACCTTATTTAAACCACAAACCTAGCATGGGGGAACTGAGATGATTAAAAATTATCATGTAAATCTACATCTGGGAAAAATAATTATGCAAACAAGCTGAAGCCATAGGTTAAGATAAATATATTCAATGTCTGCTTGTTTTGCATTAGCTAAAAGGGAAGACAGACTCATCACGCTTCCTTATTATGCAATGTTAAGGATTGTTCATGTAATTAGTAGTGGGTTTTTACCTGTCGGTTTGAGTCCTGGTTGTCCTGTTGCAAAAAGTACAACGAAAACAATCGATATAATTGTCATCATAATAAAAAGCATAATAAGAACCATCTCTAAAAAACTAAATTTCCGTTTTTTCCCCATCTGAAAACAAAAAGAAAAATAACTTGTTAACAACTTTATTGAGAAGTTTTTTAGTCTTAATCATACATAAAATATTAACCATTTTATTGCTTATTTGTAGTATGTTTCCCTGATCATTTAAATATTTAAATGCAAAAAGATATTACAACATCATGGACAAATTATATTTCCTTAATTGCATTAATTATTTCTGTTTACTTAAACAAATATTCATTTTGCAACCACTGTGGACATTTAAAGTTGTTATCCACTACCTAAAATTTAGTGGCTTACTCTTCGGGTGTGTCATCGAACATATAGGTTATCGTCCAATAATATGACCTTTCAGCTGATTTCAGGCTTGGTGGTGATGTAAACATTGTTTAGAGCAATAACATAACAGCTTTTTATGCTGTGTAGCGGCCACTACTGGGAACTGCTGCTCAGCTCATATTCGCCTCTACAGGGGATAACCTGCAGTACCTGAGCATAGCCACTACACAATGTACAGAGCTGTTTAAGGTCTAAACACTACTTATATCTGGCTGCCGGGAGCATTAAAAACAATTGATTGTTGAGACTGCTGGATGTCAGACTCCCATAGCTTTGATAATGATGACCTATCCTAAGGATAAGCAATCATTAGCTAAGCAATTGACAACTTTAAAGGGGTGTCACACGCGTCAATATCGCCTGCACGATATTGACTGCACGTGACGTTGCAGCGATATTGACGCGTGTGACATACTGCATCAACCAGCGATAAATCGCTGGTTGATGATCGCCAGGTTTCAGAACCAGCTCTGAAACCTGGCGATTGTCGCCCGGTGGACACGCAGCATCGCTGCGTGTGACACCGGGAGCGAGCGATATTCCAGCTCCAGCGCCTGTCACAAGCGCTGGGAGCTGGTCTCCAAGGTACACTGCGGGTAACTAGGCAGCGCGCGCTGCCTAGATACCCGACGTGTACCTTAGTTACCAGCCTCCTCCGCTCACCGTGTGAGCGGAGGAGGCTGGTAACTAAGGTACACGTCGGGTATCTAGGCAGCGCGCGCTGCCTAGATACCCGACTGTGTACCTTAGTTACCAGCCTCCTCCGCTCACCGGGTGAGCAGAGGAGGCTGGTAACTAAGGTACACGTCGGGTATCTAGGCAGCGCGCGCTGCCTAGTTACCCGCAGTGTACCTTGGAGACCAGGCTGCTCCCGCTTCCAGCAGGCTGGCAGCGGGAGCAGGACATCGTGGAAACGATATTTAAATCGTTTCCATGATGTCACTGGTCAATTGATCGCTGGTGAGTCTGTCTGTGTGACAGCTCACCAGCAATCAGCCGTCAATGTCGTCAGCGATCAGATCGCTGACGACATTGACGCGTGTGACACCCCCTTAAGAGATTAATTGTATTACCCAATATATACAATCTCTCGCCCACTCCTGCCGCTTGCACCTGAAGAACATCTTTAGAATTCGCCCCTTTCTCACCTTGGAAACCACAAATTCCCTCACTGTGATCCTGATTCACTCCCACCTTGACTATTGTAATTCTCTTTTAATTGGCCTCCCCTCTCCAGTCCATCCTTAATGCAGCAGCCAGGATCACTTATCTAGCTAACCGTTACCCAGGTGCCTCTGTTCTATGCCAGTCATTGCACTGGCTGTCTTTACAGGATAGGATCCAATTCAAACTGCTTGTCCTCACCCACAAAACCCTTCACAGTGCATCACCTCCCTTCATCTCCTCCCTTATCTCTGTCTATCACCCCACCCATTGTCTTCGCTCTGGAAGTGACTTTAGACTCACTTCTACATTAATCCGAACCTCCCACTCCCAGCTCCAAGACTTCTCTCGAGCTGCACCAATTCTATGAAATGCTCTACCCCAAGAAATTAGGTGTATCCACTACTTACATAGTTTCAGGCGATCCCTAAAAACACATCTTTTTAGGATGGCCTATCATGATTTCTAGTCAAATTCAACTAGACATAGCCTACCAGTCTCAAGTGGATCACAAATAATGGTTGGTGGCCACTTATGCTGCTCTTATCTGTTCCCCATCTCCTCAAGTTGACTATATTTGTGTCACCCCCACCTCTTTGTTAGATTGTAAGCTCCTATGAGCAGGGCTGTCATCATTTTGCTCTATTTATTGTATTGTATTATGTTTTGTATTGTATTGTATTTTATGTTCTGTTAACTGTTTCTTATGATTGTTTAAATATATACTCTGAATTGAGAAGTGCTGCGGAATATGTTGGCGCTACATAATTAAAGATTATTATTTTTGTTATTATTATTACTCACAGCATGAAACTTACTTTTTTAATGCTGATAACCTCTTAAATCAATGGTAGTAGCCCTCAATACGTATTAGTGTCGGCTTCAGGCAACTGATGTATTCCCTTTGGCAACAACATCAAAGACTGTCCACTTTTAATCCCATAACTTTAAATTTAAAGATAACTCAGATAACTGACTATGAATCAAATGTAATAAAGGAAAAGCAAACATGGAAATTTGTTGTGCAAAGTAGACAATATTTATTAAGACATGATACAATCCAAAGTGCAAAACATTCTACACCAGCCAAAAATAGGTGATAAATATGATAAATCCCAGAACCCACAGAGCCTATATGTCAGATATGTTACCCTGAGGCATATATTTGGATAGAATCATAAATGAAAGCATCACAGTGGGACAATAAAGTGCACTAATATCAAAGCGTGCTCAGGTACTTATCCTCCCAGTCAAACTGAAGAAAGCATCAAAAGTACTGAGGTCAGGGTGTGGGTACAAAGGATCCTGCAGTACCCCACCCTGACCTCAATAGTTTTGATAAGCTATCATCAGTGTGACTGTGGCAATAAATACCTGCACATGTTTTGATAAAAGTGCACTTTACCTGTCCCACTGTGATGCTTCTGTTTGTGCTATCCGAATATATGGCTCAGGGTAACTTTGCTATTATCTGACATATAGGCTCTGTGGGTTCTGGCATTTATCAACCATTCAAGGCTGTTGTATAACTTTTTGTACTTAAGATTTTATCATGTCTTAATAAAGATTGTCTATTTTACACTACAAAGGCCATTTTTGCTTTTCCTTTATTATATTGTTATTTGATGGTGCTTTTTCCTATGTCTATAGTGGTGGTTATGTCTTGATTTCACCACGACTAATAAATATTAATGTAGACCAATGGGTTTGTTGTGTTTAGGAATAGAGATGAGTGAACTATCTCCAAACATGTTCGCCAATTTCAAATTCGGCACAATCATTGCAGATTCGGTTCACAATCGTAAACTTGAGGGTTTATTTTAAAGAATGTGGATTTGTTTGGGAAAAAAGTTAGATATTTACAAGTCTACTGACTTGTATCAAGCAGTAGAATTTTTTGGAGCGTTAAATTAATTTTTTTAAGCTTCCAGGAGTTTGTATGTGGTTTAACACCTGCAGAGTGTGAAGTTTGGAAACAGTTCCAGATGAAGCAGCAGCTGTGAAGTCCAGGAAGCTTACAATGTCCTTAAAACATCCATTTAAGGCCGTCTTCACACTTGTGCTCCCTGCTGCTGCTTATTGCAGACTATGTTTATCATGGGGACGCACGGTGATGCGCTTGGCTGTGCATTGCCGTGCACACCCATTCACTTCCCTGTGTGATTTGTACGCGTGTGGATGCTTGCGTACAAATCACACATTCTCGTCCACACCCTGAACGCGATGTCGCCATGATAAACATAGGGACACACGTTGTCTGCGCTCAGCTTGCGCTTCCCCGCCGCAACACACAGCGGCAGGCAGCGCAAGTGTGAAGGCAGCCTAAGAGAGGTTAATTTTTTAAAATTTTTATTGAATATTTATTTTTTTATTTTAATTATTATTATTACTATTATTATTACTAGTAGTATTATTATTATTATCTGTATTATTATTTTTTCTAAAAACAAATTTGAGAAAACCTTTACTATTGCAGAGGGTCAGCAATATGTAAGGCCATCTCTTCCACAGTTATGTGATAGCAATTCATATAAAAATAGCATATGGTCATTATATGCTTCACATAAATGGTCTAATAGGTCGGTTCACACTCATGAAACACCATTATATAAATATTGCTGTGAAGACACAGCTTTTTTCAATGCATGTTGGGGGTTAATGCTCTTAATTTGTCCAGACATATTGGTCTTTTGTTGGTTATCTCATGTTTGCCAAGACATTGTTATTGCCAGACTATGCGGAGCCTTCATTTTTTTAGTTTGTTTATGGCTAGTTTAATGTAAATCACCTCATCCCCTCTGTCTACATCACCCAGAGGAGAATTATGATATCAGATTGAAATGCCAACCAATAATAAAGCACCCTTATCCCACTAATCCTGGAAGAACACAATATCCTGAGCTGTAGTCTTGGGACATAAAAAGGACTTTCTTCAGGCATTCATATATGCTTTGTGGCCTCGATTTAGGGACTTCAGCCTCAACTAGAGGATCACATCACGCCTTGATATACTACATTGCTTCAATGTAGGGACTCTAGTCCCGATTGGAAGACCATAACCTCAACCTAGGAATTTTAGTTCAGGCTGCAAGGATCACATTGTGCTTCATTGTCTTGCATGGCCTCCATCCAGGAACCTTGAGTCCATTTGGAGGAGCATTAAGACTTGATTATTGTCTGCAGGAGCTCAGCCTAGGATTTAGCTTGAATATCAGAGTTTATTTATGGAAAATATCGAGGTTTGGACAATTCGGTCACCTGGTTACAGAATGTTATTCGCTGGGTCAGCTTCCTAAGCTTACCAATTTTTATTTCTCAGTGGGTGTCCACCAAAGGCGGCATGATGCTTGATTGTAGTAATTGATCCTGGGATTCCCAAAGGCACAAATTTGCTAATCCCTGGTGAGCTAGCAGAAGGGTTAGACTCTGTTGCCTGTTCCATTATGTGTTTTGTTGGTTATGTGTTATATGCCTTTGGCTATTGGGGATCCAATAAAGTCTAACCAATGTGTGTTTCCCTCACCCTGTGTTGTCTGACTAGTGTTCTGCCCATGGTTAAGAAGTTTGGGTGTTCAGTTGGGATGAGCCCTGGTTCATGCCGTCTTTCTAAAGGCAGCCGGGCCTGAGAATGAGAGCACCCACTGACCCTCGTGCCTCCACATTTGCTTCTTGAAAATGTGCAATCACTTTTATTTCATTTTATACATTAACAATACACATTTTTGTTATGTGCAAAATTGTGTTATGTGTATAATTCATATTGAACTTGTTCTTCCATTGCTAGCCAATAGTCTTGTTCAGCATTCCAGATGAATTGGTTAATGGTGACATTGATAAACCTATTTGTTTTCATCATCAGTTCTCCTCTAAATATGTTAGGCTTCAATAATACACTCCACTCCACAACTTGGATTTGTGAGTGACGTTACTTCTGCAGCCCACCCGATAGATGGGTTATTGAGGAGCTAGGCAACAAGATTGTGCAAACAGTAATTTCCTGTAGTAATAGTTTGTGTTTAATTCCTGGCACTGGAAGAGGTGGAGCCATAGGCAAAGCAAACAAGCATCACTGTGGTGCTCAGCAAGTCAGTGCTATCTTATCAGTGCAGTACAATGCAGTTAGCCTGCTCACCTACACTCTGCTACATTTTCTGTTTGTACCATGTGTCTGCAGTAAGCAATTTTGCTATTGATCTCCAGAAATATTTGCCTGCTCTGTGGCAGATCTTCATTCTCACCACCCCTTGGGCAGAGGGTATTTCAGCACCAGGACCGGAACAGCCTGCACAAGATAACAAGGACACATATATGACCTGTATCTCAACTGTGCCACCCACATTGGGCCTCATCTGCAGTGAGGTGCGAATCCAGTGCTGGGCTCCAATGCCAGAGGAGGAATTGAGGAGCTCAGCATCAGGAGGTGACCCTTTCCCTATGCCATCCAGTAGCTCTAGATGTCAGACTGCAGAGGACCTTGCAGCATGCCTGGCTGTATTCCACATGCAATTAGTGTAGCAGCTTCTGGATCACCAATTCCACCAGGATCAGGAGTATGAGGAGGAGTACGAGGAAGAGGAGGAGGTAGAAAAGGCAGAAGGCACTGTTTCCAAGCCATGTGTATTATTCTTGCCACAAATCTTCGCCCAGGAGAATGCTATATTGGGACCCATACCTCCTCGAACCAACTGTCTAGCATGGCAAGAACCACCCTGCAATGTCTCCTTTGTTGAGAAGATTTGGTTTGTAGATTTCATTGCCTAAGAGTTGCTGCATGGGCCTAAGGCCAATCACTTCTACAACAAATGCAGTCAAGGTCAGGTGGTGGCCTTTTTTCAGCAGAAGCAGTTTGGCTTCCTAGCCAAACAAGATACAGCTTATCGGTTCTACGTCAACCGGTACTTCATGCTGCATGATCATCTTCCAAAAAGACTCTGAACAATATTTGTCTGTGAACTTGCCTTCATGAAGGTGATGGGCAGTAAGGGGTGGTTCGCGGTTGACATTTTTCAGGTTGCCACCGCTGATGACTTTGAGAAGTGGTAGAAGGAGGCCAAATAGTAGAGAATGTGGCATTGAGTGGAGGACAGGCCTCTCTCCTTGTTAGTCATTCAGCTGGTCCCGTCTTTCCTAGAGGGGTTGGTCATCCCCTACTTCCTCTATCATCTTCTTCAGTGGTGGCAATGATGAAGTGTGCTGGGAGCAGGTGGTAGAGGAGAATGCCCCTGCAGGTGGTAAAGGAGAATGCCCCTGCAGGAAAAGCCCCTGAGACACCTCCAGACCATCTGGCAGTGCAGTACCATGACCAACGGTGACTTTCAGCCTGTGTAGCACTGAGAAAGCTGCCAGACAGTATTAATGCAAAGTACAGTGGACATTTCCTAAAAAAAAGGAATGTTGTTGCGTCATTGACCAATCCTTTGCTGGCATTTTGTCCAGAGAAGGATTTTTTTTAGTTATTTTTTAGTTCTTCCTCGACTGAGGCCTGTTTTTTTCGTTAATGTTATTTTGTCCCTTACTACGTTTTGCGCCATTTGTGTTTCCCCATCATAGATAAGAAGGCATTCATGCAACCTTTGGGCTAAAACTCAAAGCCCTTAAAGGATTCTGCCCTTCATTGACTTTCCATCATTTTAAAAGTCTGCTGATCCCTGTGGGAATTTTGTCATATACTGTATAGTATGTATATTCATATGTGTGTTTGAGACAGTATAGTCTGTGATACATTCAAGTTTTTTGTACTTCACTCCTTTTGTGCTGGACTGTTTATGCAAACTGGTCCTTTCAAACTCCCCTACAGATACTGGTGAACAAGCCTCAGTCCTTCAGTCTGATGATCTGAGATATGAGATGCAAGACGCTACACACACTCCTGTAGAACAGGATTGGCCAAGTGCAGTCCTGAAGGAGCGGAAACACTGCATGTTTTCTAGATTTCTTTAGCATTGCACAAGATGCTGGAATGATTACTTCTGCAGGTGATGAAATTAGCACCTGTGCAATGCTCATGAAATCATGAAAACTTACACTGTTTTCAGACATCAAGGACTGTAGTATACTACCCCTGCCCTAGAAGTCCCTGTGGAAGTAGTGAGTGCACAAGAGGAGTCCTCAAGCCCTTTGACCACAACTGCAACTCTTCCTTGACCCTCGTAGGCTCTGTGCCCACTGTGTGTTGTTTGATGTTTTTTTGATGAAGATTTTGAGAATCTGCATCAAAATCTGCATGTATATCCTGAGGCCAGCAAAGTCTATGGCAGGTCAGAACTGCTGTGCCCACGTTGCCTTTTTTATCTTGTACATGTGTTTCAGATTTATTTTTTCTGCCCCCAAATCTGCAGCAAAGCTGCAAGGGAAAAAAGCACATTGGCACAGCATTTCTGAACTCTCTTAGACTTTGCCGGTTTCAGGAAAGACATGGAGATTTTTTTACAGATTCTAAAAACCTGCTTCAAAAGAAGCATCAAACAACATATGGTGGGCTTGGGACCTTATAACAATATGATGGAGTCATGTTCACAGAAGCATCCCCCATATACTGTGAGAGCAGGCACCTGTGAGAGTGTGACAAGCGGTGCCATCACAAAAATTACTGCAGACCCAAAGGTGCACACATGGGCTATCCTTCAACTTTGAACTGCACTGCACTCCCTCATGTCACTTCTCCTCACATGCGCTGTCTCACGATACAAGCAAGATATATCCGCTATCCATATATATCCACGCGTTATCTTACAGAACAGCTAGTGTTACAAGCACTGATGCCACTGAGGTTATCTTAGGTCACACAGTAAGATCCCCTGCTGCGTGATACCCACTATGTAACCTGAGACAAGCTCAGGGAAGTCAAGAGGATGTCTGAGGTTTATCAGCAGGCCTGAAAGCATGGTGAGTGGTGACAGCCGTGCTGAAGCTTGCTAAGTAATGGTGTAGGAAGATAATGTCTGTGCCAAAACAGTGGGGCTTTACTGTAACAAAGCTTGAGCTGTGTTTGTCAACTTTTGTTTCCTTTTTAATGTGTTTTCTAGACCCTTGATTTTGGCTCATATTGATTTGAACGGGTTTGGCTGTTCGCCAAACTGTTTGGCAAACATATGCCCATTTATCAACCCAAACCAAATCAGAACTTCAAAAGTTTCACTCATCTCTACTTAGCAATCAAATGTGTGCATGGGAACCTCTTGACAGCAGACATTGAGGAAAAGCTTGGGCATATTGGATATCAACATTCTCAATTATTTTTAATAGGTTCTGTAAGGGGCTCATTTTTGTGTCATGAATTGTATATTACTTTGTTACTTTGTCTCTTTCTTTATGCTTTCCTTAACCAACTTATTAACCAGTAGACCTGGATGGAGCATATGTTAGGTTTGCTAGGAATTCCTCACAGCTTCTGTAATGGCCATAATCAGAGATGAGTTCTATCTCAGATATTCATCACAAAGCACTCCCTGATTTCAGGGAGACCAGTCAAGGAAAACACTGCGGGCAGCCGGCTAAAGCGCTCAAACACAGTGAAATCCATGATGCATTGACCCCTGGAAATTTGAATATGCAAATGGGGCCCTTGGAGCCTGGCCTGGCTAGTCCCGTGTTTGAGACTTTTAATCGAGGCTCCACGGACTCCATTTGCTATCTCAGATATTAACTCTCTCAGATCATGCCACTGTCAATGCTGACATAATATTTAAATAGTTTACATGTAAGTTGTGTGGCACCCCAGGGGTTAAAGTGCCACAGAAACATCAACACGGGTTCACTCCCCACACAACACTGGACACTACACTGGCACCTCTAGGCCAGAAGGGGAGCTCAAGCAGCTCCCTTATATATATTCTGGTCTGGGGAGAGGAAGTAGGGCAGAGCAGAGTGGTGGGTGGAGCTTAAGTGGCACCTGCAAGCGTGGGGGGAGCTAATGTTGTTTACCTCAGAGTGGCAGTGACAGTTAGTCAGTTGAGTTGGAGTTGGAGTTGGAGTTAGTGCAGTTCCTGGGAGGACTAAAGAAGAAAGACTGGTGGTGTAAAAGGGCTGCCTTAGACTTCTCCACAGCCTGCTACCCACTTTCAGGCCTAGCCAGGGTCTGAGGGAAGGAGTAAAAGAAACAGGAGAACACATCTGGGAGACTGATGTACCCCATAACTCACCCTGGAGGAGCACACAGACCGGATACCGGATCTGAGACTGTGACTGACACATGCAGCACAGTAAACACCGGGATAGTGGAGGTTGTATATCTACACTGTACCTCAGCAAAGCAACACGGCGGGGCCAGAAGCACACGGAAAGGCTCAAGTTGCCTAGCAAAGAGGGTACTTGGGAGGAGAAACAGGTCCAGGAGCTCAGCTAAAGCAACAGCAGGGCCAAACACAAGGCATAGGAGTAGGTAGCTGAGGACCCGGACAGGGTGGGAGCAACCCGGCCCTGGTACAGACTCCATCGACAGTAGTCTGCCAAATATCATCTGCAGTAAAGCCTTCGAAAATTACAAAACCGTGAGTCTGTGTGATCCTTGCACTCAAGTCCTACTCTCCCTCACCAACTGTCATCATCTCCATCACTTCCCCTATCCTACAATATCCATAGCGCCATCTTTAGACTATTACTACCAATGCCCCGGGGAATCAAGCTCTACCTGCGGAGAGCCACTACATCTCCAGCTGCCAAACATCATTCCCGGAGGTTCTGCAGCAGCGGTGGTCCCCTCACTGACCACAACCTGTGGGTGGCGTCATGACAAACTCCCCTGTAAATATCCCCCCATTTATTGCGGAACCCGGGACACGGTCCGGACCAAGACCGCCGTGATATCCCCAGCAGTACCCCGGTCAGACACCGAGTACCTCGTCCCAGTTGGCTCCACAGTTGTTTACATATTGGTAGCTTAATTTGGTATCATGGATAAAAAAGGCTAATGCAAGTATATGGGTTTTTGGAAAACATACAGTACACAGATTACATCAGTGTACAATCTGTGTGTTGTCTGTATTTAATATTGCAAATTATAGAAGCTTTGCAATTTACTTATTTATCAATCCTTGAAAGAAACTGATTTAATGATAAACTGATTGTACAAATGAACACTAGGACCGAATATATATGATACATTATTGGTATAAACAGACACATGGACTACACACCGATGACACACTGATGGTAAAAGTGAACAAATGGGCCGCACACTGATGACATACTGATGAAAAACACTGATGACACTGGTACCATTTTTTCATATTTGTGTTCAAACACAGACATGTGAATAATGCCTATATTTAAATTTACCATCCCAATTCATTATATAGTTGCCTACCTTTGAACCAAGTCTTGCTTTAAAATATCATTTATTTTTGGAATGTGCACCACAAAACTGGATCCCAAATTCAAGATGTAGTCTTACAAGTGATTTATAGAGAGATATTATTCCATTGAGATCACCGAATTTTATCTTTCTTTTTATAAACTGTAAAATCTTGTTTGCTTTTGTAGCTGTTGCTTGACTTTGAGTACTGTTGCTTAGCTTACTTTAAACCAGATTACCAAAGTCCCCCTGTTCTACATTCCTTAGTATAACTTTGCATATGCAGCAATATGAAAACTCAAGGTAAGGTGTATTAAAATGTATTGAACAATATTAAAATGTATTTGCTATGTTTTTCCCTTCAGCTGGCTTATGGAGATTTTATAATTTTAGACAATTTGGCTCAGTTTTTATTATCCTACAAAGTTTTGTGTCATCAATTAATTTGTTTTTTTTAATATATAGATCTAATTAGATATTGGCAGTTAAGTGGGAAAAAACACAAAACTAAACTACTGAGTTAAATGCCCTTTGAAACGGTTGTCTCTTAATGATCAGTTCATCCTTGTTAGTTAACTTCTGTATCCCCAAATTTACCGTCATGGAATCTAAAGATTACCAAAGGATTTTGGGTTGCAATGTAGTGCCCTATGTCAGAAAGCTAGGTTTGCGTCCCAGATCAGGGGTCTACCAACAGAACAATGAACCAAAACATACTTCAAGAAGCAAAAATAAATGGATGGAAACAAGGCACTGGAGAGTCCAGAAGTGGCAGCAATGAGTTTGGATCAAAATCCCATTGAACATCAGTGTAGAAAACTTAAAATTGCTGTTGAGAACAGACACCTGTCAAATATGAGAGAACTGGAGCAGTTTGCAAAAGAAGAATTGTCCAAAATTTCAGTTGACAGGTGTAAGACGCTTATTGTTGGAAACGGGAAGCAATTAATTGCTGTTATTTATTCCAAAAAGTGTGTAACCAAATAGTAAGTTGAGGGTGCCTACATTTTTGTCCTACCCATATGTGTTTTTTTTTGTGAATTTGTGTCCAATTTGCCTTTTTTTTCCCCTCAGTTTTGTTATGTGTGTATCATATGCAATTGCAATAATTTTCTCAGGGAAATACTTCATTTTCTGGCATAATTTTTAAGGGTGTCAGCACTTTCAGCCATAACTGTATATTGCTGACCTCTCAATTAACAAAGATTCAATATATAAGTAGTCTGCATAACAAAAAGTAGCACAGATATTGAGTCAGGGTATCACAATATAAACATATTCAGATTAGTATACACCATTCAGTTCAGACACCAGGACAAATTCAAATGTAAATTCAAAGTACACTAAATCACAGTATATTCAATTTATAATACTTATCTATGTGAGATTTTTGGCAACTAACAGTATTTCACAAATGTTGCCAACACCAAGTTGAACCTGGCCAAATAATATCATACTTTAATAAAAGCTTTGGATCACAATATGATGAAAAAACAGTATGTTTTACATCACTTTTACTAATTTTGTTACTATATGGTCCCATGTTAACAAAATGTGGTGCCTGGCGCTGAACAACACTTTGTTGTCTGCATTGCCAGCAACATTGGCAGACATCGGCTGTTGGCAGTAATGGTAGATCTGCACGACCAGACTTCCACTTTTTAATATTTAAATGAATATTATAAAGAAGAATTAAAATCTATAATTTATGCAATATGTGAGCTAAGTTATACTGAAACCAGTACAAGTCTATTACTGAGAACTGCAAATCATGTATTAACATGTCAGAAAGCATGAAACCTGGGTAGTCATAATATAAAATCTTACATTATACTGTGATTTGTAATAAAACTTTGGAAAACGTAGCAAGTAATATTTTCTAGTTTCCAACTGAGATGCACCTCTTGATAGATAATGATTAGACCAACATTCTGTAATGCTAATTTACAATTAAGGTATCTTTCAGTTTATAATGATTATTATTGGGCTTTTCTTCCATTTAATCTTGGGTTTGCAGGTATTTTTTCTACAGAATTTCACATGCACATGTTAACATATCATTAGAACATTATAGAAAATGAGACTACCTAGTAAACTACTCTGTACACATGGGTGTGTAGTCCCTCTCTGAGCTAGGCAATTCATCTACATAGCTTTCCATTCACAGGTTGCTCATCTTGGGTTGTTCTCTTGTTTTTTTTTTAACTTGGCACTAAGGGAAAACCGAGTTAGTGAAGTATTAGATCCATTATACTGTAAAAACGTTAGTAAAGGGTAAGTCCTTACAAAAGATTAAGTTTCAGGTTTTGAAGAGATATCTAATAACAGACATGTATAGTATAATGCTAGAGCAGGGGTCTACAAACTGTGCCTGGAGACCCACATTGGCTTGTAAACCTGGTATATGTGATCTATTATCACTTGGTCTAGCAAACAACTATGGAGAGTAGGTGTCCAGATGTTGAATTATGTCAGAAGAACTGCAGAAAGGAGCAGATCTGGATGGCCACATGTGGACTTGAGGTTTAAAGATAATTTAAGTATGGTACACTGGAAAAAGAATTGTAAGATCTATTAGTGGAGATGCTTGAAGCTGGATATGACAGTGTGGTGGGGTTTCTTGATATGAGAATATTGAGTGGATTATTGTGGGAAACCATGTATTTTAGTATACACCATTGGAATGATATCTGTGGAAAACCTTAGTCTGTCATTATACTGGTGATGGGGGCTCTGAGTGTCACTACTCTAAGGGGGCAAAGGCTAGACTCTCAATTGGGGCTGAATTTGGCTCATGGCCCTCTCTAAGAGCGGAATGTGATTCTGAGGGTAAGAATGGTTGGGGACCACTTGTCTACAGCATGTTATAAAAGACCAAAATTTGAACTGCTGTAATCCCTATAGATCAATAGATCTAAAGGGCAATGGCACTAGGGCACCACTCTGGCACTGTTTCATGCCAGTTCTTGATTTATCCAGAGGACATATATATTCATTGAAAAACCATGTGCCCCTCTGGTAAAATGGAAGTAGATCTATAAGGGAGTAAGGGCATGGTGCTTTCTTAGTGCTGCTGCCACTTCAATTCTGCCATAAGTAGGGAAGCAGTTGTCAGACATGAAACGTTCCCTTAATGTACTTACAACAGCATACACATAAGGGAAAAACTTGTATATCATAAGCATGAAATGCTACTGCAACTGAACTGTGAAGATAATAAAGTAATTAAATACATTACAACACTGGCTGTACTGAAAGGACCAAGGGATCAATAAATCTCAAAGGCTAAAACACAAGGGCACCACTTTGGCATTTAGTCTCCTGCCAGTCCTGCTAGATTTTGTCACAGGGATTTCACATTTTAGTCAGGGGACAAGTATGCTGACTCTAGAAAAAGGAAATTAGACTTTCAAGGCATTGTCATTTCTTAGTGTTGATTCCACTAATCTTAGCAATCAGTGAGGAAAGTGGTCAGACATGAGACAACTTCTTTTAGTGCACTTGTAATAGCGTAAATTTAAGAGAACTCCTATGCAATAAATATGAAACTCTACTACATCTGTAAAATTACATTACAGCCAATTCATTTAAACAGAAATACTGTAGAAGATATACAACTCTTTATCAGCAGCATTATATATATAGTCATTCCATCAGGTCCAAAGTGCCATCTACACCTCTCTAAACATCTTAACTAACAGTGAACAGCGATCATTCAGTCGGAAGGAATCTCACCTGTAATTCTCCTGTAACTTTTCACTGAAGTTAAAATAAACTTGTGATTGCAGTATTATAGAGCTGAATCACTATATACATTGAATATATAGGATTTTTACATCTGTGTTTCTTGACATTGTAAGTTCCAGCTGAAAATGTGACATTTGACTCCAAAAGTCCATCAACGTTGAAAAATGTTTATTTTTAGCATCTGTAGTAATGTTCTAGCATGTAAATCTGATCTTTTTAGTATGTGATTTACAAGGATAAGTATACCAGCTGTTCATCTCTGGCTTAATCCTCGGAGACGCAGGATGCTTTCTAAACTTAGGAAACATGCCATGGCTGACAAACAGTGCAGGGCCTTGCATAGCTAACTGCTCAATCTTGTGTAAAGTACAACATGGCACTATTACTGTCTAACTGTACACCAGCAACAAAATTCATTAAAACTAATCTCTGCTTTCCAGATCAATACCTTAGTGCAGTAATTGCATCTTACATTGGTTTAAAAGCCTCCTAGATAGCAAAATAAAACTACTCGTAGAAAAATAAACCTAATTCACTTTCTATGCTGAAATAAACTACACGGTCATTTGCGTAGCCTAATTGGCACATTAATATACATTACTTTTATGACTTTTACTTTTAATTACTGAGAGGAAAATAAAAATATCTAGATTTTTCCTGCATAGAACTAATATGAATATTATCATCATTTATACGGTAAGCAGCAATAATATGTATCTACCTAATCATAAAACAACCTTTTAAATGCATTATAAAACAGGAATAGATAATGTGTCGATTCCAAGGTCACAGGAACTGATAATATTCAAGTGAGGTTACCATTCACATAAAGAGATTTATTGTTGGGTACGTGCTTCATATATTGTGTTTGTTTGTCTTCTAAAGTAGGTATGTAGTCCCTCAAAAAACTGCCAAGTATATGGCAAAACTGATATTGCTAAATTCTACAGCTGTCATGGCCAAACCCTTAACTTTGGTTGTGCTACCGAGGGAAAGAAAGCCTTGTCCTAGGTAAATTATATAACAGAGCTGAAAGGAAGTACCTTTTTCTAGATGACCTTATTGTCACTTAATGGAGTATGCAGATTCTGAAGTATTTTGTCTTTTCTTCCTGCTCCTTTCCATTCCTGAGATATAGCCACCTTTTTCTTGTCTGCTAATCTAGGCATTTTAGCAAAGTAGACATGGTCATAAGCTCTTCTTTATGAGAGTCTTATTGAGGATCATGACTTGTTGTTATCAACATTGAAGATAGGGCCATTTATGACAAACTGAAAGCCAAAGAAACAAGAAGAAAACAATACTGGATTCAGGATTACAGCAGCAACACATATATGTATATATATATATATAAAAGAGATTTACGGGCTCTAAAAAGTCCAAAATTGTGAGATGTCTTGCAGAGGGATGCAGTAGTCTTGAAATTTCCAAACTTTTGAAGCGTAATCACTGAACAATCAAGCGTTTCATGGAAAATAGCCAACAGGGTCGCAAGAAGCATTTTGGGCAGAAAAGGCACAAAATAACTGCCCATGAATTGAGGAAAATCAAGTGTGAATCTGCTAAGATGCCATTTGCCACCAGTTTTGCAATATTTCAGAGCTGCAATGTTACTGGAATATCAAAAAGCACAAGGTGTGCCATACTCAGGGACATGGCAAAGGTAAGAAAGGCTGATAAACGACAACCTTTGAACAAGAAATATAAGATAAAACGTGAAGACTGGGCCAAGAAATATCTTAATACTGATTTTTCAAAGGTTTTATGGACTGATGAAATGAGAGTGACTCTTGATGGGCCAGATGGATGGGCCAGAGGCTGGATCAGTAAAGGGCAGAGAGCGCCACTCCGACTCAGACACCAGCAAGGTGGAGGTGGGGTACTGGTATGGGCTGATATCATCAAAGATGAACTTGTGGGACCTTTTAGGGTTGAGCATGGAGTGAAGCTCAACTCCCATACCTACTGCCAGTTTCTGGAAGACAACTTTTTCAAGCAGTGGTACAGGAAGAAGTCGGTATTGTTCAAGAAAAACATGATTTTCATGCAGGACAATGCTCCATCACATGCATCCAACTACTCCACAGCGTGGCTGGCCAGTAAAGGTCTAAAGGAAGAAATAATAATGACATGGCCCCCTTTTTCACCTGATCTGAACCCCATAGAGAACCTGTGGTCCATCATAAAATGTGAGATCTACAAGGAGGGAAAACAGTACACCTCTCGGAACAGTGTCTGGGAGGCTGCTGCACGCAATGTTGATCGTAAACAGATTAAGCAAGTGACAGAATCTATGAATGGAAGGCTGTTGAGTGTCATCATAAAGAAAGGTGGCTATATTGGTCACTAATTTTTTTGAGTCTTGTTTTTGCATTTCAGAAATGTTTATTTCTAAATTCTGTGCAGTTATAATGGTTTGACTTGTGAAAATAAACAAGTGAGATGGGAATGTATTTGGTTTTAATTAAGTTGTCTAATAATTCTGCACAGTAATAGTTACCTACACAAACAGATATCCTCCTAAGATAGCCAAATCTAAAAATACAATTTGCTGTCTCGGTCTGTGGGAAATATTAGAAAGCCAAGCGGCTAAATGTGGCCAGTGGACCGTAGTTTGCCTTTGCTTGCATTAGACTAATACTAGAGATATTGATGGGTTTAACCATCAATTTAATGTGCATGGGGGCCCCATACAACTGATTGTTCCGGATGATACCAATTAGTAATATCCGATTTTATACTAATCCCTTTGTTAAATTGACAGCAAATATGTCTATGGCTAGATCTCTCATAGGGAACATTGGAGCGCTAGATATATAGCCAAACTTCATAGTGTGTATTCTTAATCTGTAACTATGAATACTTCCCAATCTACCCAATAACAGTATATATAATTATACACAACTATTTAGATCAGAAATTCTGGATTTTATAATATTTGTAATCCAGAATATTGACAAAATTTGTTTGATTTTTTTTTATTTTAGATGATTTAAAAAAAACAAAAAAAGAAATGTTGGAAAGTGTACAAAGACCTTAGTCTACTATCTAACATTCGGTGTCCCCAGTGAAGGTCTACCTTAAGCAATAGTTTTGATGTGAATGACAAATCCTTAGGCACTAAGGATTCATATTATGGACACATAGTAACTATGAGTAACATCATATGGTGCTTTTGTGACATCATTCATGCCAAATTATATCAAACATGAAAGCCGGGACCCTATTTTAAGCAAACTCTTACCACAGCTACAGTACTAATGAACTTAGATTTATAAACTATGTTAATCATTACAGAATATTACTTGGGACTGTGTAATAGATCAGAATTAATAGCAATAATCTGTTTTGGTCATATCAATACACAAGAGATAAAGGAATATTAACACAATGTCAACAGGTAGAAATCTTGTGTGGTAATGCAACTAACCCTTTGAAACTCATATGTAATTACCAACATTATTATAGATTACAGTCATATAAACTAAAACTAATCAAAAAGAAAGTCATTGACAGGTTAATGACTGTACAAATGTCGAGGTGTAAGGGAAAGAACGCCGATATGGTTGTCATAAGATTAAATCATGACTATATTCCCAACTTCATAGTGTTTGTTCTTAATCTTTAACTAAATACTACCCAATCTACCCAGTAACAGTATATATAATTATATACAACTGTAGATTACAAATTCTGGATTTTATAACCTTTGTAATCCAAATATTGACAAAGATTTGCTTTATTTTATTTTTTTATGTTAGATAATTAAAGTTAAAAAGAAATGGAAAAGTGTACAATGACTCTAGTCTACTATCTAACATTTGTGCCCCCAGTGAAGGTCTACCTTTAGCCATAGGTTTGATGTGAATGACAAATGCATGTGTAGTAAAGATTCTTATTACGGATAAATGGTAATTATGAGTGACATCATATGGTGCTTCTGTCACATCATTCATAGCCGAGTTATACCAAACATTAAAGCTGGGACCGTATTATAAGTAAAATCTAAACACAACTACAGTACTAATGAAAGTACATTTATGGGCTAAGTGAATCATTACAGAATATTACTTGTGTCTGTGTAATGTATCAGAATTAATAGCAATAATCTGTTTTGGTCATATCAAAACACAAGAGATAAAGGAACATTATTACAATGTCAACAGATTAAAATCCTGTGTTGTAATGTAACCCTTTGAAACTCATATGCAATTACTAACATTATTATAGATTACAATTTTATAAACTAAAACTAATCAAAGTCATGGATAAGTTAACGACTGCACAAATATCGAGTTGTATTAAGTGAACAAAACATTTTAGACTCATTACAATCCTATTGGCACCCCACTAATAATAATAATAATGGCAAAATCTAAATAGTCACCTCTACTTAGCAAGCCTCTTGACTAATATCCTCCCTGAATGTGGTAGACATATGTGTTGACGGGGCCATTGACATTAATGGTGTAGACTGAGTCAACGTGTGCTCTGTTGCGCACAGTATTCCTGAATATGTTTACTGCAGTCGCACACCCGAACGCAGTCAACTCCAGGAAATGGTGCACAATAGAGCACACGTTGACTCCTTCTGCACCATTAATGTCAATGGCCCTGTCAACATCTGAAACCCGTTTTGTAGGGGGGGTTGAACATAAGCCCAAAGGGACCACTCAATGCATGGTACAGCGCAATGTGAAAGCACACACTGCTCTAATATGTATTATTTATTTTAAGTTACAGCTAACAATGCCATAATGGCTTTCTGTCCTCTTCTGGACAGTACCCTATGAAGGAAATAGTGAACATGCACAGTGTGAGCCCTTTAACTCAGGCGGCAAGCTGGCAGGGGGAGCGGCTGTGCAGAAAGGGGCGGCACCATATCCATACAGTGTCTTCCTGCTCGACGGGAGCCAACGGCGGTGGTAAGACACAGCCTCTCCCCCAGCTGCGTAGACAGATCTGTGGCGCGGCGGCGCAGATAGCAACCCCCCTCCACACCCGGTCCTCACTTGCGGCTGCAGGTGCGGCGGTGCTATCTACTGACAGCATCCCCCCGGTCCTCAGTTCTGGCTGCAGGGGCGGCGGTGCTAGCTACTGACAAGCACCCCAACCCGCCCCCCCGCCTCCACACTGTGATGAACCCCTGGCTATGACTATATTTGCCAAGGTGTTTATACCAACATTGATCTGGTCTTAGGAATAGGACCTTTCTACCACACCACATTATAAAACTCTAATGCGGATATATGAATGGAGACTAGCAAATGCAGTTTGTCAGATTGTGTCAGAAGTTGCTGTTTTATCATTTTACAAAAAGGCAGTGGGTGTTAAGGTTTCTTATTGCGCATATAAACATTTCTTATGCCCCACATACTACAGCTAATTTGTCCCTATTTGTTATGCTTCATGCACTTAAACTGCATTACTCACTAAAATCAGGTCCTAAACTTGATTATGTATGCCAAAGATTGCTCTTTTTATCTCTTCCCTGTTAAGTCCTCTTATGAATGTGACCTTTCTTTATGTGACACATTTAATACATGCAAAAATGTACTAGATTAGTGACATACATTATTATTAAACCTTTAGATACATACGTCTAGTGATAAATGTAGTTTAAAGTCAGTTACTTGGCTGTTGCAGAGTAAATAGTCATAATAAGGGTTGATATTCTTCCTGACACTCATTAACACCAGAGCTTGGCTACTTTAGTGCACTGTAAATTATTCACACACAAGTCGGCATGAAGTTTTAGAAGTGTAAAAACTGTTATGCCTTAGGCTAGGGTCACACTTGGCATGCGTTTTTTAAGGTGCTTTTTGGCAGCCTGCATTTTTGCTGATAGGTGTGGGGGACCCTTGAAACGCATGCAAAAATGCATGACCATTTAGTGCCAAATAAAAACTCATACGTTTCCCATAGGGCCCAATATTAACAAAAACGCATGGGTTTTTGAAAAGCACCAAAAAATACTGCATGATGCATTTTTGGGTGCTTTTTCCCAAAAATCATGCATCATGCAGTATTTTTTGGTGTTGAGCCAAAAACGCATGGCACATTCAGACATGCGTTTGTGCTATTGGGGCATGCGTTTTTTCCATGGGAGCCTATGGGTGCGTTTTTCCATGCATTTTTCAAAAATGACAAGTGTGAAAAATGCATGGAAAATCTGCAAGTGTGACCCTAGCCTTATCTGTATCTACTTCATTGATAAGGAGGTGCCAATATACTTTAAGTAGCAATTAGACAAAGGTTTGTTCAGCCATATTTCTGTTTATACCCTTGATGCACAGCAGCTGACTAGAGCGTGCATGTGTTTGTAAGGAGAGTAAAAAAAAGAATTTCATACACCCTGAACAGTGGTTTATCTTCAGGAGAAACAAAAGGAGCAAATGATATAATTAAAGAAAATGAGTACCATAGCAATCTGATATACAGTATTAGCTGGGTTTAATGTGTAAATTATCTTAAAGTTCTGGTTAATGGCCCCAATGAGTACATATCACCTAAAAATAAATTATCATATTATTTATGTTGTCAGAACCTTCAGGAGCATAGGTAAGGGAGCTAGTTAAGCACAATACTTATTCAGTTAATCTCCTAAAGTTTCTGTGGGGAAACATTGCCATTTCCCCGTCAGAAAAAAAGCCAAGCAGGAACCAAGGAGCAAAATGTGTGTTTCCTGGATGGAGGGGAGATTTTAGAGGAGATGCTAGGTCAGGTGACAGTTGTGTTGCAATTGTAAAATGCAAAATGCCTGGCCTGGTCGAATGGAAGGGTGTTGGCACCAGAACTTGTTCAAGGAAGATTTTGTGCAGCAGAGAAGGGGTCTCAAAGCCCATCGCCACAGAAGAGATTGACAGCAGTCAGGTCATGGAGAGGGACTAAGATATATCGGAGTCCAGTAGAAGCCTGAAACCCATGGCAGTAGAAACCCATGACTGGGCTATGCCAATCAAGTATCAAACACCAGACTCTTCCGGTCAACTATGTAAGCCCAGACTATGTAGTGAAGCACCAAGGACAGACTATCAACTGGATGTTTGTATTGCTAAATACTGCTCTGAAATACAACTAGAGTCCCATTAGTACTTGCATCCTCTAACCTGTTCTTAACATGAATCAGAGACTTGTTGCCTCATTCCAAACATTAATAATTAGCTACAAAAAAATATTAAAAATGGGGCTTGAAATTAGGTGACTGGGATGATTATTCACAGAGGTAAATCCCTGCTGGTTTCTCCCTGCCTTAATCTGCTTGATTTAACTCTGTAGGCTACAGTCTACACATCCACAACAAATGTCCACAAAATGATAACAATTTTTATTCTCATCCCCAATGGTAATTCTTTAAAAAATATTTCATATATGCACATGCAGTAAAACAGACTTTCTAATCCTGTGCAAATTCACAGAGTGCATTTAAACTAGTTGACATGCAACATTAAGAAGACACAGATCTACCATATCATTCTGTGTTCATAGAATGCCACAGCTATCGGCAAAATGGGCTCTGTTACATAGAGCTATCTGCTGCTAAGAAAGAATATTTTTATACTAGCTTAAACATAATTTCACCTGAGGAATATTTTTGTTGGTGGGGTGGATGAAGACATTATTCCACAGCGGAGGACTGATTCATTGTCTGTGTTGGTCTGTGGGAACATCTCATTTTGTATAGCTACAATAATATGTTGGGGATTTAAACCACTCAGCTGATGTGGTCACATGACCACATGACCGCAGCAGCTGAGCGGTTTAAATCCTGTACCCTCCAAAATTGATCGACGGGCGGGAGATTTAAAGTGCGCCGTCATGTGACCACCCAATCAGCTGATCAGTCACATGACCGCATCAGCTGATCGGGTTGCCAGGCAATGCCAGGTCCTTAAGTCCAGGGAGCGAGACGGCGCGGGACACTGCCGAAGATGTGAGCATGTTTTTTTTTATTATTATTTTATTGTTAGTTGATTTCACTTCCGCAATGTATATACATACATTGAAATTACATTGTAAAGAGCAGTTTTAGTGTACTGAGCATGTTCAGTACACTAAAATCAGGTCCGAGATCGATCCTGTGTTTTCACGGACCTGTGCTCCATAGATCCCCATGTTAAAAGCCGCGGATCAGGTTGGATCCGATTCAGTCCGCTGTGCCCAAAATCGGAGCAGTCTCCATTTTTGGGTACAGCAAAAAATCAGACAGAATCAGATCCGACACAGATCGGATGGCAATTAGGCCAAATCTGATCCAATCCATTGCCCATAGAGATACATGGGGGCTAAATTGGATCCGTGGCTGTGCATTTTACAATGGGCAGCCACGGATCCAACAAAATCGCAAAGTGAAAGCAGCCTTAGTTGTGCGAATTTTCCCATTTCTATCTCCTTGCATTATCTATGTACTTACACTATAGTACATAGAGCCTTACAGACGTTAAGAGGAAAAAATAATGGGATTGCTTGTTTAATGCAATAGTAGACAGATAATTTGAATTTAATGAATTAATTTATTTATTCATTTTGCAATGTTTCTTTGACTTCTTGAGACTTGAGACCTTGCTCTGAAGGCATACAGAGCTCTGCCATAGTGGCAACCAAAAGTTTAGCATTTTTTAAAGGGTGATTACCTCTGTCTGATTGTTGTGATGCCATTTTCCTGATGATTTTAGTAAACCGGAAGCAAATGGTTGTCAGCTGTAAGGGTGACAATTGTGTTTGACATTGTCTTATCCCTTAAGTGATAGTTTTTGACATTTGCTGGGCCAAATGTTTTGCATATTTTTTCATGGGTAGTCCAATTTTGCCTATTTTTTTGTGTGTGCTTTTCCGTTTAAGACATGGCAAGTACAAAGCCAAATTCATCACCAGATGTAAGGAAGCATATTATCCTGAGAGTGAAGTAAGGTAAAAGCAAAAAAGATGTGGCTTTGGAATTCAACCATTCTCAAAGTCAAGTATCAAATGAACAAAGAATATGGAGTAAAAGTGAGTTACCAAACTGTGTTGCAGAGGTTAAGAGCAGTAGGGTTGAATGCAAGATTTCCAGTCAAGAAGCCTTTCATCTCTGCAAAGAATCGGAAGGTCCAACTTGAGTTTGCCAAAGAACACAGCCAATGGAAAGAGACAGATTGGTCTAAGGTGTTGTCCAAGTTCACTCTGTTTGGTAGTGATGGCAAATACCATATATACTGCCCACTTGTAAAATGTTATGATGTAAGATACCAATCACATACAGTGAAATATTGTAATGGCCATGTCATGGTTAGGGGCTGCTTTTCTGCATCTGCCATTGTCACTCTGCATAGAATTGATGGAAATATGAATGCTATCATTTACATGGATATACTGGAGAATGTAATGGTGCCACATGTAAAACCAAAGTAGGCTGGGCTAGAAATTCCAGCAAGACAATGATCCTAAGCACACATTCAATTTAGTGAAAAACTTGTTAGCAAAAATAACCTGGTTTAAACCTTATAAAGACCTTTGGTATGAGTTAGGTTGACAAGTTAGGGCCCATACACATAGCAATAAAGATAAATTGTTTGCAGATTTGCAAATGGAATGGAGCAAGATCCACCAAGATGTCCTGAATACCCTAGAGGCTTCAATGCCCTGTCGTTGTGATGCAGTAATTAAAGCAAGAGGTTGTGCTACAAAATACTAAGTTAGGCTGCCTTCAGACTTGCAGATGCCTCCGCAGCGTTTTGCAGAGGCATCTGCAAGTATCTGCATGCAGACCGCGGCCCCTATGTTTATAATGGAGCGCACGGCGGTCTGCAGATGCTTGCAGACCGCCGTGCGCTCTCATTGCCCGCCATTAGTGATCTGTGCGCAGGCGGATGCCTGCGCACAAATCACACACTCTCGCCCGCACCAGGGACGCAACATCTCGCGTCCCTGGTGCGGACGAGAGTGTGTGATCTGTACGTAGGCATCCGCCTGCGCACAGATCACTAATGGCGGGCAATGAGAGCGCACGGCGGTCTGCAAGCATCTGCAGACCGCCGTGCACTCCATTATAAACATAGGGGCCGCGGTCTGCATGCAGATACTTGCAGATGCCTCTGCAAAACGCTGCGGAGGCATCTGCAAGTCTGAAGGCAGCCTTATAGCATTGTAAACAATTAATTATTTTCTATGTAGTGATAAATAAAAAGCATATGTAGAACCTTTGGCCGTTAGTTTTCTTTAATTACATTACTATATTCAAAATCATTTTTCTTAAAATTAGGGTCTTGCATGATGACAATTTCTTGCACTTTCAATTTTTCACCAGGAAAATGGCATCAAAACAACAAGAGAGAAGTTTAAAAAATGCTAAACTTTTGGTCACCACTGTATGTCAGTGTAAAGCCTCTTACAGACATTCATGATGCGTAAATGTCTGAAAGAGACTTTACTGCTGTGTCTGCAAAATGCCACTGAATAGATTACTTTGTCACTGATTACTGTGCTCTTTACTTTGAAGTTGAATGTACAGAGGGCTGTAGCCAGTGACAAAGTCATCTCATCTGATGCAATTGCAGTCAGTAAATCGTGTGTTCAATGCTCTGAAAACTGCAGCAGTGAGCATAGGTCAGGTAGCTAGGAATGTATGTCTAATGCCAGGCAACAGACCTACTCTTAATACTGAAAGACGTTTCTGCCAGATTCCTTCTCGACCACTACAATGCTAGGCTGGCCAAACTGATCTTAGCACCACTTTAGTGCTCTGGTGATTGGATGTCTGGTTATTGCTCACCACTGAGTATTGTAGGGAGCAGTAAGTGATGACCGGTGGAAAATGTAGCAATGCACAATAAAATGACATGTGTCTTCCCCCACAGCTGTGAATTCTGCAGCCCAGATTGCATGTACATGTCATGGCTGAAGCAATCATATTATGGGAAAAAGGGTTGAACACCTAAGACCTATGGCTGCCATAAGTGATGCGAGCTAGTGCCATGCTCAGACACAGCTATAAGAAATATAGAGAAGCATCACTAATTACAGCTAATCAAGGAGTCAGGTGTTCACCATGGCATGGGAAGCATGGGATTAAAACAGAAAAAGACATGGCATATGCAAAAATTGGGAGCACACCAAATTGTATAAAAAAATATACCACTCCAATACGGTCTTCATACTGTGAAGTGCTTTTCTATACTTTTATGACAACCTTGTCAGTTATTGTACTGGTGTGAGGTTCCCCATTTGATGTATATTTTAATTGATTTTAAATTGTTTATGTCCGCATATGTGTTGAATAAAGTTTATGTACATATGTTTTTTATACAATTTGGTGTGCTCCCAATATTTGCTTATGCCATGTCTTTTTCTGTTTTAATCCTATGCTCAGGACACTACCATATAAACACGGTAAATTTATTTTAAAAATAAATTATTATATACCTAACACTTTATAATAATTAAAAAAGTGACACATTCACTTTATATTAACCAGATGACCAAATAAACGTTTAGTAGTGGGTGTTGTCTGCTAAAATGTCCAGAGCACCAAAATACCTTGTCCCAGTTAGGAAACCAGCTGTTAGTTGGATTACTTTTTGCATCTAAATTTTGACACAATAGATTTAGCAAAGTACAATGTTCCAATGTGAACCTAAAATATTCAATATTGCTTATTATACAGGGTGGGCCATCTATATGGATACACCTAAATAAAATGGGAATGGTTGGTGCTATCAACTTTTTGTTTGTGGCACATTATTATATGGGAGGGGGGAAACTTTTCCAGATGGGTGGTGACCATGGTGGCCATTTTGAAGTTGGCCATTTTAGATCCAACTTTATTTTTTTAAATGGGAAGAGGGTGATGTGACACATCAAACTTATTGAGAATTTTATAAGAAAAACAATGGTGTGCTTGGTTTCAACCTAACTTTATTCTTTCATGAGTTATTTCAAGTTGATATCACCATTCATGCCCATTTTATTTAGGTGTATTCATATAAATGGCCCAATTGCTATAGTTATACATTGATCTTATTCATATCATCATGTAAATCGATTAATCGAACAACCAGCTTTCAATATTTGAACGTCTCATATTCATTATTCTGGAAATAGTAAAATTCCATATACAACAAAATATCTGCACTCATAATAGAGTTAGCCATTCTTTGAAATAAATAAGCAACCTGTGAACCCACCCTAACACATAATTAAGAAAATGTAATCATAGTGAATGACATAATATAACATGGCAGGATTGACAATTATTATGTTAGGCTAAAGATGCACTTTTAAACTTTTGCTTAACTAGTGAATAATCTAATCTAAAGTGCCAAACCCGCACTTTTGTTCATTTTATTTTTTAAGAGGATAAAAAGGAGTATATTTATAGTTAGATAATTATACATTTCATTTATATACATTTATATAATAATGGTCACAATCCTTACTGTGTCAGGCTATGATTTCCCTTCCTCTTCTGTTGCTCAACCAAATGAAGAGAACTTTAAACTCGGAGAGATGTGTTTTTATACTCCTGAGGCTATTTGCTGATTCTTTGTAGCCAAATGTGCTAGATAATCAGTTAGTGATAATATATCTGTAAAATGAATGTGAAAAATCATTAACATGGAAAAAATGTTGTCATAGATAAGGCCTGTTAGTTAATAATCTTTCACTCTAAAGAAGTAAACAAGTTACTTAAATGAGGTTTTAAAGGGAAAATCTTAGTGTAATGTGATGTTTAAATAACTTTTCTTCTGTATTTTTTTTGTCTGGTTCATAGAAATTAGGGATTTTGTCATTCACTGCTAATCTGTACTCCGAGCTCACATCACATGTTTCTGCATTACTAGGCAGAAACTAAATCTTTATAGGGTAGAAAACGTATTATTCACGGAAAAAGGAGTGCTACTAGAGTATATGCTTCATGACCTATAATGGCTGCTTTACACGTCACGATATCGCAACGCAACATCGATAAAAAGTCACATGGTACGGGTGTTGCATTTGATATCGTTCGTGCATTGTGTTGTGTAAATGGGCAATGCGACGCGAAAACAACCTAACTACGATATTGCAAGTAGATTGTGCAAGCCCTTCAACCGTACAATATTGTATAAGCGATATGGCAGGACCGTACTGTGTGACAGGGCAACTACGATTTGGAGTGCAACTTTCCCTATTCACTCCAATGTTAAATGGTCATTTCCTGGGTTGCTCACACTCAGGGTGGGAAAGGGACGTACACCATCGTAGTTGCTTTGCCTGCCGATATCTCCCTGTGTGACATCTACTATGCGATCTTGGACAAGTGCCAAAAACGTGCGTGCTCCCATGAGATCATATGCAATATCGGAACGATATTGCGATGTGTAGAGTGGCCATAACAGACTGATGCATCCTAGGTCATGTCCCTTGCTTTGATGTTTTAATGCCGGTTTGCACATCGAGACCACATCTTTTCCTATACTTGTTAGCTGATCTGATCAGCAGACATGTGCCTCTAACAGCTCCGGGTGAATCAGAGATCCAGCCGCGGTTGATAACCAGTTTATTCCTGCTGTCAATCTCTGATAATGTGATTTAACATCTTTACCACCCAGCCTGTTTTCACCTTCCTGACCATGCCAACTATTTCAGTTCTGACCAGTGTCAGAATAACTCTGGAACGCTTCAAGGTATCTTAGTGATTCCAAGATAGTTTTTTGACATATTGAACTTCATGTTAGTGGTAAATCTAGGACAACTTTTTTTGTGTGCTTTTGTGAAAAAATAAAAAATTTGGTGAAAATGTAGCAATTGTCAAACTTTGAATTTTCATACCCTTAAACCAGGAGAGTTATATCACTTATAAAATAGTTAATAAATAACATTTTTAACATGTGTACTTTACATCAGCATATTTTTGGTGAGGGAGTTTGAAGGGTTGAAAGTTTTCCAACATTTACAAAATCATTTTTTTAGGGACTTTTAAAGTGACTTTGAGAAGCCTATAGGACAAAAAACACCCAAAAGTGACACCATTCCAAAAACGGCACCCCTCAAACTACTCAAAACCATATTCAAGAAGCTTATTAAACCTTCAGATACTTTACAGGAACAAAGGCAATATGGAAGGAAAAAATGAAAATTGTACTTTTTCCAACAAAAATGTTGTTTTAGCCTCAAATATTCAATTTTCACAAGAATAGCAGTAGATATTGCATAGTAAAGTCTGTTGTGCAATTTTTTCTGAGTACACTGATACTCCATACGTGGTGGAAAACAATTGTTTGGGTGCATGGCAGACATTAGAAGGGAAGGAGCGTCATTTGACTTTTTGAACAGAAAATCGTCTGAAATCGTTAGCTGACACTATGTTGCATTTGGAGAACCTCTGATGTGCCTAAACAGTGTAAACCCCCACAAGTGACCCCATTTTGGAAACAAACCCCCAAGGTATTTATCTAATTGTGTGGTTAGCACTTTGAACCCCAAGGTGCGGTGCTTCAAAAAAATTTATAATGTTGAGCCATGAAAATAAAAAATATTACTTTACAATAAAAATATTCTTTTAGCTGCAATTTTTTTCATTTTTAAAAGGGCTGCAAGAAAAAATGGGCAACAAAATTTGCTGTGCAATTTTTTCTTAGTGTGCTTGTAGCCCATGTGTTGTGGAAAGCCACTGTTTGAGCACATGGCAGGGCTTGGAAATGGAGGAGCATCATTTGAGTTTTTGAATGGAAAGTTGGCTGGAATCATTAGCGGACTCTTTCTGGCATTTTCAGAACCCTTGATGTGCCTAAACAGTGGAAACTCCCAAAATGTACCCTATTTTGGAAACTAGACCCACAATAAATATATCTATGTGTTTGGTAATCACCTTGAACCCTCAGGTATATCACAGAAGTTTATAATGGTGAGCCATGAAAATAAACAAAATACATTTTTACCACAAAAAAAATGTTGCTTTAACCCCAAAAATCTCATTTTCACTAGGGTAACAGGAGAAAATGCACCATAAAAATTGTTGTGCAATTTCCCCTTAGTACACCAATACAACATATGTGGTTGAAAACTAATTGTAGGGGCACAGTACTGAGTGAAGAAGGGAACAAGCACCAAATGTAAGATTTCAGATTAAGTTGGAATGGTTTGCGGGCTCCATGTCACATTGGCATAGAACCTGAGGTGCCTAAATAGTTGATCTCCCCCACAAGTGACTCCATTTTGGAAGCTAGACCCCTCAAGGAATTTTTGTCTAGAAGCTTGTTGAGCATGTTGAGCCATTGAAATGAAAAACAGAAAGAAAAATTAACAACAAAAAGGTTTTCATCACAATTTTTTTCAAATTGACTATGATAAACTTAGATAATTGTCTTTACAATTTGTAATGAAATTTCTCCTGAGTAAACCAATACTCCATATGTGGTCAAAAACTAGTTTTGAGAAACAGTACAGGGTGAGGAAGGGAAGTAGGGCCATATTTGAGCTCAGATTTAGTTGGAATCGTTTGTGGGTGTCATGTCAGATTAGAAGAGCCCCTGAGGTGCCATGACAGCAGAACCACCCAATATATGATCTTATTTTACAAACTTCACCACTCAGTTAAATCATCCAGGGGTGTAATGAGCATATCGACACTACAGGTGTGTCACAAAACGTTACAATACTTGATGGTCAGCAAAAAATAATTACATTTTTGCCACCAAAATGTTGTTTTACCCTGAGATTTTGAGATACCCTGAGACAAGAGGAATAAGTAAGAAAGACCCCATATTGTGTTACACAATTTTGCCTGAATGTGGCAATACACCATATGTCACTGTGCAGTAGTTTATGGCTGCACTACAAGGCTCGTGATGGAAAAAGTGCTTTTTGATTTTTGGAACACAGATTTTCCTAGAATTGTTGGCAGGGCCCCTTACTGCCAAAACACGACATACCCTCAGGTGTCTAAATTTTGAATATTACACCTCTCTGGGAATTCATCTATGGGTGTAGTGACATTTTAGGCTCTGAAAAATGTCCATGGTGTAAAATACAGTGAATGTTGCAGAATTAAAATGTGCAAATTAGTCCATGCAAAGCCATGCCATGCCATGTACATTGTAGTGTCCCCACATTGTTGCCAGCTCGTTCTTCTAGATATCTGCACCCTGTAAACTAAGCAGGCTCTCCTAACTGCAGAAATGTCAAACATATGAATGTAAACTGTGGTTTAGGTACATTGTTGGGCTCAGAAGAGAGGGGGGGGCATTTGGATTTTGAGACACAGATTTGACTGGATTTCTTTTCTGAGTCAGAGCATTTTTCCAGGAGCCTTTGTGCTACCAGTAACATGGAAGTTCCCTTTATATTTCCATTTATAGATGACAGATCTGAATGGAGACTTGTTTTTTTGTGCATTGAGTTGAATGCTGCTGTTTGGTCATGATTTTGGTACAAAAACATTTGTATCACTCCACATTTATCCTGTGCTCTATGCTGAGCACTTACATTCAAGTGAAACCCCCAATTGATCCATTCAGAATAAGGTGGAGTATGGTGACTCTGGGCTTTGTCTTGCCTTTGTTTAGCGGCACAGTGGGTAAAAAAAATATTTAGTCAGCCACTAATTGTAATTGTGTAAGCTATCCCACTTAAAAAGATGAGAGAAGCCTGTAATTGACCTCATAGGTAGACCTCAACTATGAGTGACAAAACGAGAAAACATTATGTGGGGCATTGCTACAATTATTAATGTAAACCTATGGTGCTTTAGAACGAAGTATATACTTTCATTGCAAAAGTGACTTTGAACATAAAATCTATCGAGACTATTTAATTACAGAAATATTTAGAGCGGTTTAGGTAATTTCATTTTTTGACAATTGGCTTCTTTATCTGATCTTGAGGAAACAAGATACATTTTTTTCCTAATATAGCAGGTTGAGCAGTTTATCTTATCTAGGGGTTCTGTTTACTAGGCTATTCCTTTTTTATATTGCACTTTTCCTGATTTTGGACCTTGTTACAGGAATGCCAAGTCTCTGGGAAACATTATTATTCTCTAAAGGGCTGAACTTTATTTCCATTTTCATTACATCCTTTTTATCAACCACCTAAAAAGTATTTGAATCAACAATTTACATTTTTATTTCTAAAGATTCTCATAAGTTGCATTTTACTTTTTTTCCTAGTGATTTAGGTAAAACAAATTGACAGCAGATAACAATCTGCCATCTATGGGTAGCAACTAGTGAGGGCCGAACCAGAACTGTAAAATTAGGGGTCGATACTAAAAGCCTACTGTTCGTGCATGGACCTTGAACAAGGGTTTCGCAGGCTGATAATACCAATCTCCAGCCTTTGGCCTAATATTGGCTGAGTATCAAAATTGAAAGGGACCCCATACCATTATTGTAAATTATTTCTTTAATTAAACAAAAAAATACCTTCTTGGGGCCATGGTATTTTGTTACCTGTCAGCTGATTGTACAGGCCATTTAGAAGTTAGCACAGACACAGGTGCATCTCATTAAATAGAATATCATCAAAAAGTTAATTTATTTCAGTAATTCAATACATAAAGTGAAACACATATATTATACAGAGTCATTATAGAGTGAGCTATTTCAAGTATTTATTTCTGTTAATGTTGATGATTGTGGCTTACAGCCAATGAAAGGTCATTATCTCAGAAAATTAAAGTAGGAAGGATGAAGGATCTGAGTGATAAAATATAAGTATCAGAGGCTTCACCTTGTGTGGTTGTGAGAGTTACAATCACTGTGAAAGCATATCACAGCTGCTGCAATCCCCAGCATGGTGCATATAGAGTAGGGACGATAAAGGGTTAACAACTGCGCTGCTGTATTCCACAAGACATCAAAGACATCATAGACATTACATAGACATCACATAGACATTCCACAAGACATTATAAAGTTGATTTACAGGGCTTTTAGCCCTTTCCTTATGACAAATAAAAATCATATTGCCATGTTTCAGGGTGTTTCAGGGAGCCCTATAGTGTGTTGACTAATAAATCAGTATTATATTCACCCTTTCATATCTCGTGGAATATGACAATGCAGTTTTTAACCCTTCATCCTACCTACTTTAATCTTCTGAGATAATGACCTTAGGGTTTTCATTGGCCGTAAGCCATAATCATCAACATTAACATAATTAAACACTTGAAATAGATAACTATGTTTGTAATGACTCTATTTATTATATGTGTTTCACTTTTTGTATTAAACTACTGAAAAAAATTAACTTATTCCCGACATTCTAATTTATTGACATGCACCTGTATTTGGACAGGGGTCGGCTTTATAAGACAACAACTGTAGGGTGATTTGACTTTTCTCTCACAATGGTCTCCAAGAACAACATTGAAGCATTTTTTCATTTAGTCCAATTTGCGGACCAATCTTTCAGTTAACAAAAATGTGTTGCATCCTCAAGCTGTTCATTCGAAACACTGACGTATGCACTCAGCATGGCCGTTAATTGACCGTCAACGGCTACATACCTGCCATTAGTCATAGAAATGCCACTTTCATGCACACAGATTGATTGAATAGGATGATTCTGTACACATAGGCTGATGTGCTACTAAGAATGGTGATTTTAAGCCTGCTTAATAATAATAATCATAGAACATGAAGAAGCATTGTACTGATTCACTAAGTGATGGATAGACAGGAAATCTCATTTATGGTTATGAACCTATCTAAATAAGTAATAAGAGTGTAAATAAATAAGGTAGAAAGCCATTTTTTATGGATAGTTAAATATCCTGTTTTCCATACTGTAGATAGCTAAGGGTTTAAAAACATTTTGCGCTGCCAGTGGTGAAATAATCGACTCACCAGTTCTGATTCCATAAATGTTGCTCCCAGAGCATATCAGAAGAGATTTTAATTCTTTTATATGAACAATCAGAACTGAATGTACCTAATTTGCATTCCTGATTATGTATTTATAAAGAACTGTTGGCTTTTGATGAGTTTACATGAGCGCTCAAATAGACAGTCCAATCACATAAACAGACAACACTAGACGTGGACGTAGAAATTCACCTGTGCTTTAGAATTCTAACAGCTTGGTTATCATTCCCTCTCCCTGTCAGAAGGTCAGCCAAGTCTGTTTTCCTAATAAACCACTGAATGTTCCAGACTAGAATGGAAACCATAGAACATCAAATTACCTAATAAGAGCTTCACATTGACACTTCCCTTAACTCCCAAAAAAACAGAATTGCTGGCGGAAGAAAAATGGAATACAGAATTCTAAAGGCAACTTTGTGAAAGTTTAAAAAAATAAAAAGTGTAAAGAAAAGTGGAGCTTAGAACAAAGTGCTGCTAATTAAAACGATTTGGATCAATTTAAATGAAATGCAAACCCAATTAGCTTGAGCTCTACTCCTCCAGGAGCACTTTGTGTAATAGATGTATCTTGCTATATTCTACAAAGGTAGACTTACTATTAGATACATTCTCATATTATAACTCAAATTGAAATTAATTTAGAAGTTTTCAAGTTCCTGTGTACATATAAATACTCTCTCTCTATAGATTATATACTAGTGCATCTCAATGAATTAGAATATCATCAAACAGATAATTCATTTCAGTAATTCAAGGCATAAAGTGAACACATATATTATATAGAGTGATCTATTTCAAGGGATTATTTGTTAATGTTGATGATTATGACTTACAGCCAATGAAAACCCAAAGGTCATTATCTCAGAAAATTAAAATAGGGAGGAGGAAGGGACTGAGAGATAAAATATTACCTAAATAGGTATCAGAGGCTTCACCTTGTGTGGTTGTGAGAGTCACAACCACTATAAAAGCATATCACAGCTGCTGCAGTCCCCAGTGCGGTGAATATAGAATAGGGAGGATGAAGGGCTGCCCTATTCCACAAGATATCAAAGGGTGAATATAATATTGACCTATTAGTCAACATGTTTCAAGGCTCCTTGGCCCCTTCATCAGGACAAATCAATATTATATTGCCATGTTTCAGAGTGTTTTTGGGAGCCCTGAAACACATTGACTAATGAATCAACATTATATTCCCTTTTGATGTCTCATTGAATACACCAGCACGGTTTTTAACCCTTCATCCTCCCTACTTCAATTTTCTGAGATAATGAACGTTGGGTTTTCACTGGCAATAAGCCATAATCATCAACATTTACAGAAATAAACACTAGAAATAGATCACTTTGCTTGTAGTGACTCTTTAAAATATATGTGTTTTACTTTTTGTATTGAATAACTGAAAAAAAAACATTTTGTTGATATTCTAATTCATTGAGATATTCATTTATTTATATGCAATAGTGTGCCTAATTATTAGACGATTTGTTTCTTTGATGCTAATTTGTCTTGTTGAAGAAATATTGTGCTGTCAGTCAATTCAAAACCTTAACACTTAAGACAGTAAACTTTAATGGATAAAAAAAAAGCGTCCTTACTTTGATGCGTCAGGCATGTCACTCTCCACAAAGAGAAACAACACCCCTTAGATCTCACATACACAGACAGACAGACTACATAGTAAGATTGACTAAACTTAAATTTCTCAAGAAATATTGAAAGGAAGCATAAAAAAAGAATTACTAGCTTGCAAAGCAATTTAATAGCAATTAAAGGGGTTTTCTGGCTTGTTTATAAACTGACAGTGGTGAATCATGAGGATAAATTAATAAAGCAAAATATACTCACCCCAAGAATCAACTCCTCCCTCCAACAATGTCATCTGCTGGTCTCTGCTGAACTACCAGAAAAGATGCTATAATCACCAGACACCTGTGGCCCTTGATTCGTTGCAGCATTAGGAGTTTGGTGATTGGGACATCATCACTTTCTCTCCAGTAGATAAAGGCTGATTGACAGCACTTTATCAGCAAGTAGACTCCAGGAGAGAGTATTTCTCCTTTTTTATCTTTTATCCCACTAGCATACCAATACCAGTGTCCTAAAGCCATTTAAGTTTTTACCTAATTAATAAATAAGCCAGATCATGATATTTAATGATTATTAATAAATATTCGACAACTCAGGTTGCTTATATTTTAATTGCTATAGCATGCAACTGTAGAGCCCACTGGGACGAGGTACTTGGTACCAGACCGGGGTATCATGGGGGTTATCACGGCGGTCTTGGTCCGAGCCCACAAGTAAAGGGGGTTATTTAAAGTGGATAAAGTCGTGACGCCACCCATGGTGTGTGCTCAGGGTGACCACCGCTGCTGCAGAACCTCCGGGGATGATGGACGGCAGCCTGTGATGTGACGGTTCTCCACGGGCAGAGCCTGGTAGCCGAGCAGTAGTGATGATGACAGTTTGTGAGGTAGAACAGGGTTTGCAAGGATTACACAGACTCATGGTTTTGTAATTTTCCAAGTCTTTACTGAAGCAGATGGTAATTCAGCTGAGTACAGTCCACAGAGTCTGTACAGGGGCTGGGTTGCTCTCACCCTGGCAGGGTCCTTTAGATCCCTGTTCCTGTGCTGTGTGTGGCCCTGCTGCCGCTTTAGCTAAGCTGCCGGCCCTTTCTCCCCTCATGGGTACCAACTTGCTAGGCAACTTGAGTCTTATTCCGTGTTCTTGACCCCACCGTGTGCTTTGCTGTGGTACAGTGAAGATGTGGGACCTTTACTAATCTGGTGTTCACTGTGCTGTTTATGTCAGGCACAGCATCGGATCCGGTATCCGTTCTATGCGCTTCTCTGGGGTGAGGCTCAGGAGACTCAGTTTCCCAGGTGTGTTCCTCTCTGCTCCTTCTCCTTTCCTCAGACCTTAGCCGGCCTGGAACTGGACAGTGGACCGTGATTTGAGCCTAACACAGCTCTTTTACACCCAGGTCTTTCTTCCTCAGTGCTGCCCCGCACTGAACTAACTGCCACTTCCTCTCCACACCAGAATATATAGGGAAGCAGCGTTAGCTCCCCCTTCTGGCCTGGAGTGTAGTGTTGTGTGGAGAGTTAACCCTTTGTGGTGGTGTTACTATGGCACATGAACCGAATAAATATGACTTTGGGTACCGTTACACGGTGCCACCTTGCCGGCGATGTTGGCAGGGAATCACGAGAGCGCGCATGCCCGCCGACATCGCCGGTGAGCGGTCACACGTAGCAACTCACCGCCAAACTCGCCAGCAAGTAGCGGAGACCGCATGCAGGGTTGTTCAGCAACCCACCGACCGGTAACCCGCAATGTTGAACATTGCGGGTCGCCGCGTTATACAGGGCAATCAGGCATGATCGTCCTGTTCAGATCGCCAGGTTTCACAACACTGCTGTGAAACCTGGCGATCATTCTGAGGCGATTTTTCGCCATAGAATCGCCCTGTTACACTGGGTGACTCGCCGTCGATGGTGCCACGATTAGGCCATGCCCCTGCATTGCCGCCACAATCGCCGGCGAGGTGGCACCGTGTAACGGGCCCCTTTAAGTGTGCAAAGATATATGTGCAATAAGAACATGAATTTTAAATTATAATTAATGTATGTAATAATAAAAATTATAATTAATGTATGTAATTATAAAAATTATTTTTTATTAATTATTATTGCTTCTTCTGATAACAATAAGGTGTCCACTGTAGATAGATAGATAGACAAAACAGATCCAGGGTCCCTGCTGGCACCAGTCCACATTGTGTCTGTGAGTGCTGTGCAGTTTTTTCTGTTTTGTGGCATAACATATGGAGTTCCTGGCTCCATGTCTGCAATTTGCACCCTCATCACCCACAGGTGGTCTGAGGTTGAGATAGTGTCTACCCACTTCAGAGTGGGACAGGGAGGAAAAGGAGGACAGGGATGTCAACGTTAGGACTCATCAGACCTGGGGTCACCTTGTCGTGATTGATGAGCAAATGGACATTGGCTAATGTGTGTACTAAGAACCCCAAAAAAATAAAAAAATAAGAATTTGAGTTTTTTGAAAAAAACATAAGTTTTTAAAAAATGTTCTCATACATATATAGCTTGTTAGCATCTGTGCATCATTGGTAGTAGCTGAGTGCTGCAGAGAATTTTTTTCTAGTTGTTTGATCCAGGGTCCCTGCTGGCACCAGTTCACATTGTGTCTGTGAGTGCTGTGCAGTTTTTTCAGTTTTGTGCATAACATATGGAGTTCCTGGCTCGATGTCTGCAATTTGCACCCTCATCACCCACAGGTGGTCTGAGGTGCTGTGCAGTTTTTTCTGTTTGATAGATAGATAGATAGATAGATAGATAGATAGATAGATAGATAGACAGATAGATAACCATTGGCTCCCAATTCCCAACAAATTCAGTTCAAGCTACTAACACTGACCTACAAAGCCATCCATAAACTGTCACGTCTCTATATCTCTGAACTAATCTCACACTATCTTCCCTCACGTAACCTTCGATCCTCCCAAGACCTCCTCCTTTCTGCCATACTTATTCGTTCCTCACACAACCGCTTCCAAGATTTCTCCCAAATATCCCCCATCCTCTGGAATTCTGTGCCCCAACATGTCAGATTATCCACCACACTCGGATACTTCAGATGCAACTTGAAAACCTATCTCTTCAGGAAAGCTTACAGCCTGCAATGACCAAGCTGCCACCCCACCACCTCTGGAGCTGCAGCCCCACCGCCACCGGAGCTACCACCTCTCCACCACCAGATCTACTGCAACCCGGACCTACTGTTCCTCCCCATTGCCCCGTAGAATATAGGCCTGCAAGGGCAGGGTCCTCTCCCCTCTGTATCAGTCTGTCATTGTTAATTTGTTTACTGTAAACCAGATCTATAATTTTGTATGTAACCCCTTCTCATGTACAGCACCATGGAATTAATGGTGCTATATAAATAAATAATAATTATAATAATAATAGATAAGAGATAGGAACTTACACTATCAGACTTACTTGTGAAAATAAACCTATAAATTTAAAGAGCAGTTAAGACCTAACTTACCCCCAAGCCTCCCATGTAAAGAGTTCAGCTTTATATTGGCTTATTAGCCCATACAATATGATATAATTGTGTGCTGGTAAGTACCTTAGTTTTATAACTTTACCCTATACATCAGTTATGCAGCTTAAAATTCAAGTACTCTATGTTTCACATAACTTAGAAAACATAGCATGTGGTTGTGTTTGTTTGTTATAAGAAAGAGAAGCAAAGCATAGCATAGCATCCCTATGGAGATGACCAGTCTAGTGAATGTTCGCGTTCACCGGACTTGGATGAACTTTAAAAAGAAGAAAGCTGGACTTGACCTAGACTTGACCCTGAACTCCAAACCCCATACAAGTCAATGAGGATCTGGACTTCTGTGCTGAAAAGCGGCTGTAAAATGATCATAGTAAGAGCTTGGGGTTGCAAAAGGAAGCAAAATGGAGGAGAGAACAAGACAATTATGCTTTCTGCAAAGATACAAAAGCAATGAATCTCTTCTCTTGTCCATCTTTTAAACAATATGAATATTTACTTCCTCCATTAGGGATTGGTTGCAGTAAGATGCCTCCCACTATATAAACTTTATGAATTTGAAACCATTCCCTCATCCACCCTCTGTGCTGGCATTTGTGATTGGTTACAGTCAGTCAGTTGTATTCCTGCAATCCTCACACTGTCCCTCTGCTCTCCTAACCTTAGCATGACAGCATGACAGCTTCAAGTGTAGTGTAAAAATAAATAAATAATTAATTTAAAAAAAAGTAGGGTCATACCTTTTTTTTAAATAACCAGTGCAGATAAAACAGACAGCTACTGTCTGCAACCCTTAGCTCTCTGCTATACCTTAAGTGGTTATCAAAAAGAAAGGGGATCTCATGCCATTATTTATTTATTTTTTTTAAATAAAAAATTTTATAAAATGCAATGGGCTTCACGCTATTTTTTAGTAACCTACAAAGATAAAGCATACAGCTGAGGGCTGTAATTATCAGAGTGGGATGAGTCACGGTTAAAAAACTCCTGTAGGAAAAAATACTTTATTTGAATAACGACTCCCCCACATGCTTTTGTTCACCAATTTATTATAAAAAATGGTCCATGATACTCTGCGAGAGCAGTGAACTCAAGTATATTTACTGATGCTATCACCGCTTTTTCAGGGCATAAAGGCTGCCCTCTACATGCACGATACTCAGCCAGAGCGACGATGACATCAGTAAACTTACATGACCTCACCACTATTGTGGTTTTGGAAGCGCTGCTCCCCACAACAGGGGTGATGATGTCTGTAACCTTACATGACCTTACAATTCTCTCCTGATATCACTGCTTCAAGGCGAGAACAGTGATGATTTTAGTAACATTACATGACTTCACTGCCCCCACCAAGAATGGCGGAAAGCAGTGCCAGACTTATATTTTCTCATGTGTGGTAAGGTCATCTAAGGTTCCTGACAATAATGCCTGTGGAAAATCATTTTACCATTTTTAAAAAATAAACTGGTAATCAAGAGTGTGGATATATTTTATTCAAATAAAGTATTATTTAATGTATGTGTTTAATCATTCACTTGATGGGTTGGTAATGGGGGTGGCTGATAGAGGCTCATGCATTAATATTATGTGGGGTTGATGTCAGCTGTCAATTCACAGCTGACATCAACCCCTTATCCATTACCTAGTTTGCAACCTCACCAGATTAATTAAGAAGAGCCTGGTAAAGTGCCATGATTTGAACTTCTAATAGATGTTCCACATCTGGAGTAGCATTGGGCTGCTATTTTTAGCCTGGCAAGGGCCAAATAGGAATGGCCCTTCCCATCCTGATGATACCTACACACAAGTAGCTGCTTTATCTTGGCTGGTTATCAAAAATAGATGGGAGCCTACGCAATTTTTTTAACTATTTCTTTAAATAATTTTAAAAAGCGGTTTGGGATCCCCTTCTATTTTTGATAACCAGACAAGGTAAAGTTTAAAGTTGAGGTATGCAGCTTGCAGCTGTCTTTCTTACCTGCAATTATTATCAAAAATAGTTTGGAGGTAATATCATTTTTTTTTTTCTTTTTCAAATGGTGTAACTGGCAATTAACCTCATGCCAATTTTTGCTAAGGCTGTGACAGGGCCAGAAGTGCCAATACAGGAAAGCTTACCAATTGACTGCTCTGCAGCCTTTCAACAAGCATTTTTCGGATGGCAACCCTGAACAGGAACAAAGACGTACAATATGAAGTCCATGTTCTGGGCTCAGTACTGGAGACTAGGTATCAGAAATGATCTCTGAACTTTACAGTTCGGGTTCACACATCCCTAATCACCCCCAATTCCATAGATCTTATAACAGCCAAACATTTTTTTCCTTTGGTATCACTGAACTTGACTAATACATATTTATATAAAAGCAAAGAGGACAGTTCTTTACATGCCATATGATTGACAGTTGAACATGGTAGAACATTAGAGCTACTAGAGGAAATAATTGACAGTTTGCCTATCAATTAGCTGAGCATTATCAGTCTTGTCTGGAAAAGCAATTGACACAAAATATCAACACAAGGAAAGCAGCATACAACAGGACCTTCATATAATCTACATAAATCGACTCCTAAGCTAATGCTTTTTCCCCAGGTGCTCCTCCAGGCTCACATTTGAACAGAGTTATCATAAGTGGTGTCTCCCTAGATTTCCCCTGCCATCTTGAAAAACAGGTGGCTGGTGTAATTGCTGTGTATATCTTATCACTAATGTGTAAGTAATTGAAGTTTTGGTTTCCCAAAATGATTCAAGGTATTTTCTCGGTGCTTCTTGATTTTAATAGTTAAGTATGCCATTACAAGAAAACCAATTTACTAGAAGTGTTCATATTTTTCTGTAGGTTAATTACATTGTACTTTTATCAAATCAAATACTATATGAATATAATTTGCTATGTTAAAGCAATATGATAAATTAATGGTAAAGCAATATAATAAATCCGCATTTTCACAATGCTATGCCAATGCAAAACAAGAGAGGGACAATAAGCAGGAGTTACTGGCAGATAGTCTGATGGACTGATACTACCGTTTGTTACCACATTTTCTATTGTTGGCTTCTGGTAGAATACTTCTTCTAATTTAAACCAGTTGATGACTGAAATACACATAGTTGTATTATTTTGACTGTAAAATTTTAAGTTCTTTAGGCCCCTAGTACATGGCTAATCTGTATAGTTGTGCTAAAAAGTTTACATACCCTGGCAGAGTTTTTGCTTTTTGGGCCTTTTTTTCAGAGAATATGAATGATACCACAAAAACTATTTTTCCACTCATGGTTAGTGGTTGGGTGAAGCCATTTATTGTCAAACTATTGTGTTTTCACTTTTAAAATCATAATGACAACCAAAAACATCCAAATGACCCTGATCAAATGTTCACATACCCCAATTCTTAACACCATGTACTGCCCCCTCTAACATTAATGACAGCTTGAAGTCTTTTGTGGTAGTTTTGGATGAGACTCTTTATTTATATAAATATATATAGTGTTTAACATATCTGTAAGGGTACCTTTACACACCACAACCGGAGGAGACATTTTTGGCGGCGATATTTCTCGCTGGAAGCATCGCCGCCAAATTGCCTTCTTATTGCGGCGTGTAATTCTCTAATTTAGAGGCGATATGTCGTCTCGTTCTGGTCACCTGGTTTTAGAGCAGTGCTGTAAAATCAAAACCAGGCGACATTTGTCTTATCGCCGCCAAATTCCCGAATTACACACCACAATAAGGAGGCAATTTAGCAGCGATATTTCCAGAGAGAAATATCGCTTCCAAAAATGTCCCCCGCGGTTGTGGCGTGTAAAGGTACCCTAAGGGTACCTTTATATGCCGCAACCACGGGAGACATTTTTGACGGCGATATGTCGCCCTGGAATTATCGCCGTCAAATTGCCTCCCAATTGCGGCGTGTAATTGTGGAATTTGGCGGCGATATGTCGCCTCGCCACAGTCGCCTGATTTCAGAGCAGTGGTGAGTGGTGAGGCGACATATCGCCGCCAAATTTTCCAATTACATGCCGCAATTGGCAAGCAATTTGACGGTGATAATTCCAGGGCGACATATCGCCGTCAAAAATGTCTCCCGTGGTTGCGGCGTGTAAAGGTACCCTTAAATACACAAAATGTATTACACATTTGCCATTGTGATAACTTTGTCTCTAGATTTCAGCTAAGCTAAGGTCAGTAATACTAAATCATAAGTGCCTATTTTTTTTATCTAAACCTGCATGCAGATGCTAGTAACAGACATCAACGGATTTAGATGAGATTAAATAAGCGAGTCGAATTTTCTGAAACGTAGCTTCAGACAAATTCCAACAATCTGTCATAAAATTCACAATCTGTAGTTTAGAAAAATACCTAGTGTCATTTCACACATGATATAACATTTGAAAATGGGAGAAATAAAAAAGAAATCCAATATTCAAGTGATATACAGTGAACTGTTGTTGAAATCTCATAATCACAACTCAGTTTCAAAGAAAATAACTACCTAATTCTGATACTGAAACAGAAGTGTTTACCCACTAAACTGTGTGTTGTTTAAAATAATTTGTTCAGTCCTTTTTGTTGATCCAGTTAGTCTAATATTAGATGAATACACACGCCATCTGAATAAATTGGAGTGTTACACATGTTTGCTTGTGGCCCGTGATTCTACCTACATTTTGTGGTTCCATCCAATTTTGTGAAGGCACTTGGCCTTTTTTCCCTTCAACTTTAATATAAAAAGTCTTTTCATTTTTGGAATATCTGTTTTGTAGTGATGAGCGAGCATGCTCACTGGTACTCAGTATTCCCCCGAGCATCTCCGTGCTCGGGATGCTCGGAGCTCACTGAGTATCGGCGAGATGCTCCGGCTCATGCTCGGGTAACCGTCCCTGCATGTTGGCGCTCTTTACAAAGTCAGCCCACATGCAGGAATTGGCTGCAACACACTGTAATGCCACAGCCATGTTGGTTGTGGCATTACAGTGATTGCCTGGCTGCACAGTGCCATCAGATCTACATCAGACCTGACAACGCTGTGCTTAAGCTGGCGGGCACAGCTGATCTGAGAGCTGTTTAAATTTCCAGCGCCGACACCGTCGGGAGATCAGCGGGACCCTCCCCTGACCTCCCGGCGACGTGCGCCGCTTATCTCCCAGTGGTGTCGGCGCAGGAGCTTTAAACACAGCTGATCTGACAGCTGTTTAAATTTCCCGCACTGACACCAATAGGTGATGTCGGCGCAGGAAATTTAAACAGATGTCAGATCAGCTGTGTTTAAATCTCCCGCTGACATCAGCTGTTGGTGCAGGAAATTGAAACTAAATTTAAACTAAATTAATTCTGACAGCTGATTTAGGTCCTTAAACCTGACATTAATTATCTGATTGGTTTGACGTCGCAGGACCCTCGACCCTGGACTAGATCGGGGGAAAATCTTTTTACTTTTTACTTAAGGTGGAGTTTCTAAGTATTTTTTTGTTTTATTTCTAATAAAATATTTGCCACACTTTTGTATGCCAGCCAGGTACAGCAGGCAGGAATGGGCTGCGCCCAAACCCCAGCTGCCTATTTGGACCTGGCTGAACACAACATTATAGGTAAGTCTTTTTTTTTATTATTTCATTAATTTCATGAAATGATAAAAGAAAAAAAATATGTGGGGCTTCGTGCTACTTTGGTGTCCAGCCAGGTACAATTAGGCAGCTGGGGGATGGAATCTGCAGCACAAGGTGGCCCAAGCTTTCTTGGCTCCCCCCACTGCAAATTGCAGTCCACAGCTGCCCCAGAAAATGACTCGTTCATAGAAACGCCATTTTCTGTCGCTGTACCCAACTTATCCAGGGCCCTAGTGCAGTGGCTCACTAAGTAATAATGGGGTTAGGGTCAGCTTTGCATTATCAGCTGGCCCCAAGCCCAAAATTCATGGGGTCACACCAATATTAGACATGACCGCCATGAATTTCTAGTAAAGTATTAAAAAAAAACACAACACAGAGAAAAAATATTTTATTAGAAATAAAACAAAAAACACTTGGAGACTCCATCTTTATTAAAGAATCCCTTCCTCCTTGACGTAGTCCAGGGTCCAGGGTTCCGTGACGTCGAATCTGGATCCTACATCATCTGATCGGTTTGCTGGCCGGCAAACCAATTAGATGATCAGTGTCAGATTCAAGGACCTGAATCAGCTGTCAGAACAGCTGTTAGTTTAAATTTCCCGTGCTGACACCAACAGCTGATGTCAGCGCGGGAGATTTAAACACTGCTGATCAGACAGCTGTTTAAATTTTCCGCGCCGACATCACCTATTGGTGTCAATGCAGGAAATGTACACAGCTGTCAGATCAGCTGTGTTTAAAGCTCACTTGCTATCACTGCCAGGAGATGAGTGGCGCTAGCCGCTGATCTCCCGCCGGTGTCGGTGAGGCTGCTTTAAACACAGCTGATCTGACAGCTGTTTACATTTCCTGCACTGACACCAATAGGTGATGTCGGCGCGGGAAATTTAAACAGCTGTCTGATCATCAGTGTTTAAAGCTCCTGCGCCGACACCGCCAGAAAAATGCTTGGGCTCCCCATAGATTAACATTGGGTTCGATGCTCGGGTTGAGCACCTGAGCATCTCGATATTTTCGGTACAAGCCTCAAACACCCGAGCATTTTAGTGCTCGCTCATCACTACTGTTTTGTTTAAGAAGGAGAATTTTAAACAAAAAATATTTTAAGTTTGTTAAAAAAAAGTTTAAAAAGGTAAAATACTTTTGTCCAAAAATTATTATACTTAATCCATACATGCAAAAAAAGGTACTTTTATAAGATGGTTGCCACTAGCAGTAGTTCTAACTCCAGCAGTAGTGCTGGCAGCAACTGTCCCAGCAGTAGTAACACCAAACATATGTCATAATTAAAATTTGCAAGATATAATATGCACACTTGGTAGGAGGATGCAAAGGGTGTAAAGGAGTATACTGTAGTTATCACTCATCTTCATCACAGCAGGATGATGTTACTGTGGCGCCCCTGCGGGTATGCGCCACAGAATGGTATTACACTTGAATATAAAATGTGTTTTTCCTTGTAAGTTGCTAGGTTAGGATTTAAATCTTATGGAGTCTATTTTTAGCACTCACTTAGGACCGCACCACTTAGAGTAGGGGGAACTGTAATATAGTAGGCTCCACAGGTGGGGGCGGAGCTTAGGATAGAGTTAGAGTGACAGTTGACAGTTTTACCTCAGATGGCGTTGGGAAGGCAGACAGAGTGGTCAGGCCTGGCAACCCAGCTGAGTGGAGGGTACCCCATCTTTATGTGGGGGCCCAGGACAGATGGCAACGGACCAGAACTGGTAGGAGCCAGCTGGTCATGTTGAGGGTACACAGGTGACATGGATGACCGAGGCAGCCAGGAGTTCATCCCTGACTGCAAAGCCGATGAGCTGCAGGCCCAACAGAAACGGGTTGCTGACAGCACCACAAAGGTACCTCTCCCCTCAGGACTGAAAACCGGTTCAAGACACTAGGAGAAATAAAAAGGGACAGACATTTACTACGGTACTGGAAGGGAACTTTGTAGTCTCGGGTTGCCCTGTCCAGACCGGGTAGTGGACAGACCTTATCTCCTAGAAACAGACCGTAGGACTGGCGGGTGAGCTCTTCAAAGGTGGGAAAGACAGAAAGATCTGGAAAGAGAATAGAAACCCTGAAAGACAGAGAGAGAACATCTAAAGACTCCTTAAGAGAAATCCTGAGTTGGTAACAACACCCTAAACCAAACTGTACCGTGTATTGTTATGCCATCAGCCGGTACCGAGTAAAGCAGAGTTAAAATGGAAACAGTTTCTGTTATTCTTCCTGACGCAGCTCAAAGAACTTAACATCATCAACATCCACAGCAGAGGGGTAAGAACTGCACCACATTTCCACCACTGTCCTCCCTCACCGTCTCACCATAGCTGCCCTGAGGTAAAGCTCCACCTGTGGGGAGCTGTACCACACACTGCTGCCTCCCTCCATCACTTCAGCGGCTGGCTGGCAGCGCCGGTACCACCTTACCGGACTCTACAGGTGGCGTCACGTTCCCCTGTAAATAACCCCTTTTACCCCCACCGTTTACCAACAACACCTAGTATAATTGTTCGCCAGGGCACGGCACCGGGGATACCGACCATCCGTGACATCCCACACAGAAGCCCCAGTGACCGAGTACCTCATGCACCCCAGCTCTGGTTGAAACATTACCTCTTAGCACAACAGTCTTTTCTAGAGTCAGCATTCTGCCAAGTCCACTTCGTTTGTTGCCATAATAGATATTCTTGTACATAGTGATATTTCCAATCTGTCAATGATACATGAATCTATTCTGCTGTAAAATACCCTAAAATACAGCACACAGGGGACTAAGAAAGATACCAAACGAGAAAAATGTCTTCCAGTTGATATTTCAGAACACCTAAACAGTCATGCCTTGAGCTTGGATCATATGTTCCCGGAGAAAATGGACAATACAATTCTATTGCCAATCTTCTTTGTAATCTTAGTGATGGTGGGTTTACACGCCGCGATATCGTTTCGATATCGCAACTCAATGGCGCGGGAGCGCGCAATTAGTGCACGTTCCTCCCGCATCGCATTGAATGTTTACACGCTGCGATATCGGAATACAACGTCCGTGCGATGTCTCCGCCTCCCAACCCAGGATCGCATAGTTAACATGGGAGTGAATGGGTGACGTATCAAATCGCATCGTAATTGGGCGTTTACACAGTACGATCGGCTCCAATCTCCCTTCAATATCGGGGCATTGAATAGCACGCTCATTCGATCCCCGATATCGCATTGACATCGTTCCTGCATCGTATTGGACGTTCACACCATACAACGCAGGAACGATATCGGGTCCAACGATCGAACCACGTGACTTTTCATTGAAATTGTACTGCGATATCGCGACTTGTAAACCCGCCATGAGACCTAGTAAGAACACTGGGTGTGGCAGCAGCATTCTGAGCACTCTGAACCAGGGCAGCCCTCAAGCTGGGAATCACATGGAGGGACAGGAACACACATTGGTCAGTGTCATCCAAATCAAACATGGTGATGATGATGATTCTGTGTTAAACAAATCCTGGGAACCAGACGGGGTGATTGGACATTGTTGAGGTCATCATTTTTAAATTTTTTATTATTGTATTATCTCATTTTTTACATTATTTATTTATCTTTTTGGAGACAAAAACCTTTAATATTGCAGAGGGTCAGCAGTTTGCGGATTCACCTCTTCTACACTTATTTCCTAGAAATTCAGATAAAAATAGTATATGTTCATTAGTGATGGGCGAATCCTAAATTACTCGGAATCGCTTGACTCTAGCGAGTCCGAGCCCGGGACTCGCTACTCGTTGCGAGTCTAGCGAGTCCAATGTTAATGAATGGGGAAGCGAGTAATAGCGAGTAGTGTGCGATTTACAAATCACAGATGTGTCTCGGAAGCTTCAGCCTGAAGCAATCCTAGTTTTGCCATTAATTTGCATTGGACTCGTTTACTTTGCAAGTAATCGCAGGGAAACACACACAGATAAGAGTCCTGTCTGCTCTGTGTGCTGGCTGCCGCAGCTCCAGGGTCCTAGAGCCCGACTGCTGCCTGATGTAGCAGAGCTGAGATTGTTCTCAGTCTGCTCATTCCCTGTGCATAGACATCTATATCTATGCACAGGGATGAGCAGAGAGGACATCGCGTTTTGGACTGCGTCGGACGGAAGAGGATTTTTTTAATTAAAGATGGAGTCCCTAATGGCTTTTTTTTTTATTTCTAATAAAAAATTTTCTCTGTGTTGTGTTTTTTTTTAAAACAATTTAATAGAAATTCATGGCGGTCATGTCTAATATTGGCGTGACCGCCATAAATTTCGGGCTTAGGGCCAGCTGATAATACAAAGCTGGCCCTAACCTCTTTATTACCCAGCGTGCCACCGCCACCAGGGCCGCTGGAAGAGCGGGGTTCAGCGCCAGAGGATGGCGCTTCAATGAACGCGCCATCTGATGGGGCGGCTGCGGGCTGCAATTTGCAGCGGGGGGTGCCCAGAAAGCTTGGGCATCCCTGCGCTGCGGATTCCAGCCCCCAGCTGCTTATCTGTACCTGGCTAGACATAGAAATTGCGCGGAGCCCCACGCATTTTTTTTTAATTATTTCATGAAATTCATGAAATAATAAAAAAAAAATGCGTGGGGCTCCACGCAATTTCTATGTCTAGCCAGGTACAGCTAAGCAGCTGTGGGCTGGAATCCGCAGCGCAGGGATGCCCAAGCTTTCTGGGCACCCCCCGCTGCAAATTGCAGCCCGCAGCCGCCCCAGAAGATGGCGCGTTCATTGAAACGCCATCCTCTGGCGCTGAACCCCGCTCTTCCAGCGGCCCTGGTGGCGGTGGCACACTGGGTAATAAAGGGGTTAATACCAGCTTTGTTATACAAGCTGGCATTAAGCCCGAGATTCTTAATGTCAGGCCACGTTTGACCCAGCCACTAAGAATCTCTAATAAAGGGTTAAAAAAACACAACACAGAGAAAAAGGTTTATTTGAAATAAAAAAAAAAGCCATTAGGGACTCCAACTTTAATTAAAAAAATCCTCTTCTGTCCGACGCAGTCCAAAACGCAATGTCCTCTCTGCTACATCCCCTGTGCATAGATATAGATGTCTATGCACAGGGAATGAGCAGACTGAGAACAATCTCAGCACTGCTACATCATCTCTGTGAGCAGGCGGGCTCTAGGACCCTGGAGCTGCGGCAGCCTGCACAGAGAAGACAGCTGGACTCGGCTCGCAAAGTAACAGCAGTTACTTTGCGAGTTTCCCTGCTATCACTGGCACAGTAGCCGAGTCTAATGCTAGACAATGGCAATCCTAGTTTTGTCAGCGTTTGCCATTGATTTGCATTGGACTCGTGCGAGTAAACGCTGGTAAACTCGCAGAGTACCGAGTCCTGCGAGTCCCTTACTACTCGCCGAGTAACGAGTCCTAGCGAGTAGATTTGCCCATCCCTAATGTTCATCAATTTGTGCTGAATGGGTTCTGCTGTATTTTTAGTCAACAGCACAGGTACAGCAGGCAAGTATGGGCTGCCACTAATCCTCAGTTGCTTAGTTTTACTTGGCTGGTAGTCAAAATACAGGAAAGCTGTTTTTATAATGATTTCTTGTGGGACTTCACAGTATTTTTGGTTGCCCGTACCTGCCTGCTGCACCTGTGCTGTGACCAAAAATACAACAGAGACCCATGTCATCAGTACAAAACACTTCCAAAATCCACTCTAAACATGCAGCAAATAAGCAGTGTGTGAACACTGCTGCATATTTGCTGCATATTTAGGAGTTAACATTGAAGTATTTATGGAATTTCTGCAGATTTCCAGTGCAGTGCTGGAGTGTAGTGTAGGTTTTTAGGTCAGCCGTGGCTGCGAGAAAGTAACACCCACTTCACAAGATGCGCTTGTGCCCTATCTTATTCTGTGAAAAGTTTAATAAAAATGCATGTGCACATGCTAATACTGTGAGGGATCTGGTGAGGGGCAGCACAAGTGGTTTCAAACCAAAACTTTATAATACAGTTCTATGTAGCTCTTATGTTCTCTAAGTAAAGAACTGTCAGAACTGGCATGAGTCTTGCTCCAGTGGCAAAAGCCCCAAACAAACTGGCTATTATGAGCAGGGGTGTTATCACAGTCTGGTTCACCATGGGTCAGCTACAGCGACAAGGCTGAGCTGTGACCTGAGATGAACCAGAATGTAATGTCATCCTATTCACCCCAGCAAGTCAGTTTCTGGTACTGTTGTAAGTAGCCATCCTTGAGGAACATGGTGGGTTTGTGTGTGAATAATATATATGGCAAAAGAGGGATGTAATTGTGTTCTTTTTCCAAAAAATCATTTTTCATGGTGTGGTGTATTATTTACGATGTACTTAGAGGTTCATAATGGGTTGGTCTAACATTGGCTTGGCCTAACATTATGAACCTTGGGCTTAGTACCAGCCAGGAAAATTCAGTTGGCATTAACCTTTTTTTACCCTATCTGCCACTATCACCAGGGCAAGTGAAAGAGCGTGGTAACTGCCAGTTTTGGAGCTTTTCATGGAGACGCCAATTCTGGGGCAGCAGTGGGCTGCAATTTTTAGTGTGGGGAGCCCAAAACTAGTTTTTCTGGACTACGCTGAGAATTCCAGCCCCCAGTTGCCTGAGTTACATAGGCTGCCAATTAAAAATACGATGAAGTGCATGCATATTTCTTCAATTTTTTATTTTCCCAGTAACCTGATGTCAGTTTGGTTGCCAAAATGGCAATGAGTCACAGACAGTGGCAGATAGGGTGGATGGGGCTAAATCTGCCATTAACCAATCAATAGGGGGAAGTAGTAACGTTCATGAGGAGGCTTGGAAGCATGGTGACAGCAGTGCTGAGGCTTGGTATGTAATACTTTGGTAAGCTAATGGGCATGCCAAAACTGTGGGGTTCCACTGTTAAACAGTTTGAGCTGTGCTTCACAGCTTTTGGGCCCCTTTGAATGGGTTTTCTATGCCCTTGATTTTGCCACCAATTGATTTGAATTGGGTTCAGAAGCTCGGCGAACTGTTTGTCGAACAACTCAGCGAACATATGACTATTTGGCAAATAGAGCCAAACCCGAACATCAAAAGGTTCGCTCATCTCTAGCAAATATACCATATATGTGTATTTTTTCAATTGTTTTATTTTCAATTGGGAAAAAGTGGGTTATTTGAACTTTTATTTTTTATATTTTTTCTGATCAGCCGACGTGTGTAGAGGGTGATGCCATCTTGGCACATTAGCTCACATTAAACGCAGAGAGGTGACCAAGGACGTACCTTTATGTCCACACTACTCTCATCCCACCTCTCATCTAACTCTCTCTTTGACAACCTTCAATCTGGCTTCCGCCCCCACCACTCCACTGAAACCGGCTAAACCAAAATTACGAATGACCTACTTACCGCCAAAGCAAACAGACACTTCTCCATCCTTCTCCTTCTTGACCTGTCCTCTGTATTTGACACAGTCAAACACTGCCTCATAATACAGATCCTCTCTTCCATTGGTATCACTGACCTTGCCCTCTCCTGGATCTCTTCCTACCTTTCCAACTGCACATTTAGTGTCTCCCACTCCAACACTACCTCCTTACCACCTTCCCTCTCTGTTGGTGTCTCTCAAGGCTCTGTCCTGGGTCCCCTTCTTTTTTCCATCTATACCCTTGGCCTAGGACAACTCATTAAGTCCCATGGATTCAAGTACCACCTGTACGCTGATGACACTTAGGTCTATCTCTCTGGCCCTGATGTCACCTCTCTCCTGTCCAGAATCCCGGAGTGTCTATCACCCATATCCTCCTTCTTCTCCACTCGCTTCCTTAAACTAAATGTAGACAAAACTGAACTCATCATCTTTCACCCATCTCACGCACCTCCCTTACCTGATCTGTCACAATAAATTATATCACACTTTGCCCTGTACCTAAAGTTCGCTGCCTCGGAGTGATCCTTCACTCTGCCTTATCCTTCAGACCACACATTCAAGCTCTCTCACCATCTCCTGCTGCCTCTAACTCAAAAATATTTCCAGAATCCGTCCCTTCCTCAACCTCAATCTACTAAACTACTAGTGCATGCCCTCTTCATCTCCCACCTCGGCTACTGCAACCTCCTCCTCTGTGGCCTCCCTGCTAACACTCTTGCACCTCTTCAATTTGTCCTTAACTCTTCTGCCTGAATAATCCACCTCTCTCCCGGCTGCTCTTCTACTTGTATCTTCTGCAAATCCCTCCACTTGCTCCCAATTCCCAGTGTATCCAATTCAAACTACTAAAACTGACTTACAAAGCTGTCCACAATCTGTCCCCCTCATATATCTCTGAACTAATCTCCCAATATCATCCATCTCATAATCTTCGATCCTCCCAAGGCCTCCTCCTTTCCTCCACACGTTTCTCATTTAACCACCTGCAAGACTTCGCCTGAGCATCCCCCATTCTCTGGAATTCTGCACCTCAAAACGTCCGACTGTCCCCTACACTGGGAAACATCAAGCTGAACCTGAAAACCCATCTCTTCAGAACAGCCTACAGCCTGCAATGACCACGGTGCCACCCCACCACCACTGGACCTGGGGCTCCACCACCACCCGAGCAGACCCAACCTACTGTTCCCTTTCCCATTGCCCTATAGAATGTAAGCCCGCAAGAGCAGGGTCCTCTCTCCCCTCTGTTTCAGTCTGTCAGTGTTAGTTTGTTCATTGTATTTTTAACTGGTTTGTATGTAACCCCTTCTCATGTACATCACCATGGATTCAATGGTGCGCTATAAATAAATAATAATAATAATAATAATAATACTGTCATAGGTCATTAAGGGGTTACAGCCCTCCTTGCCTAGGCTGAGAGTTTTGGTGGGTGACCCTCTCAACATTTTTGTTGGAAAAAGTAACTTTTTCATTTTTTCCATTAACATTGCTTTAGTTCCTGTGAAGTGTCCGAAGGGTTAAAAAGCTTGCCTGATGTGTTATACAGTAGCACGAGGGGTACAATCTTTAGAATGGTGCCACTTTTTGTTATTTTTCACCATATAGGCCCCTCAAAGTCACTTCAAATGTGATGTAGTCCCTAAGAAAAATGGTTTTGTAAATTTTGTTGGAAACATGAGAAAGTGCTGCTAATGTTTCAACTTCCCGTGCTGATTTAAAGTAAACATGCCGGAAATGTTATTTATTAACTATTTTGTGTGATATACCTCAAAGGCGTAAGGGTATAAACATGTGGAAATTATGAAATTTTCTAAATTTTTGCAAAATGTTAACAATTACATGCAAAAAGTATTGTCCTAAACTTATCACTATAATGAAGTACAATATGTCATAAAAAATATATTCTAATTATTTGGATCTGTTGAAGCTTTCCAGAATTATTATAAGCTCATGAATTAACACTGTTTAGAATTGAAAAAATTATCCGGGTCACCACTGTGAAAATATGCAAGACAAAAATAAGACAGGACGAGCGCTCCCATAGGGAAAACCTGATGCACACTTGTTTGGGAGGACAAACGGTTGGCAGAGTGGGCTCTCACCTTCCCAGGTTGTGCCGCCTCCCTCACAACCTCAGTGAACACTTTGTCTGGCGAGTCTCCTGAATCGCAGAATCGTCAGGACTTTGGCATTCTTCCGGTCACGTTGTGCAAGTGGTCACGTGATCGCACTTCAGCGAATCACAGTCCGTGACATCACCGCAGGTCCTAAAACCTCTGTAATACCGTTACCGATGAGCCCCGCAGTTCCAGTAACCCAAACCAAAGGTGGATAGATTCAATAGATATATGATTACTTTACATAGGAGCGCTGGGGAACAGAAAGGGATGAGATTAAGAGATTATAGTCCTCTTTATTACCACACCACAAAGCGTTTCCACAACAAAATGTCGTCTTCCTCAGGTAGATGCAGCAACAATCTAAAATGTATTACACGATGGACTAATTGTTTATCTGATGATGTAAAAATTGATGAAGATTAGCAAAAGGAATTGTAGCAATTACACACTCAGGTTCAGTTGTACCTAAACAGTGATCTTTTTCAAGTTGGTACCTTGATCCCTGATCCCATGTATTTAAAGATAAACAAATTGGACTAATGGAAAAAACTGACTCAGTTTGCTATTTGCACACCATCAGGTCCTGTCTCAGAGTAATAATTTTTCAGCAGCTGAGAAAAAAAAGGTACATCTAAACAGGTGTCCGCTAACATTTCCGATTAACATAGAATTAGTCAATGTGATTTTCATTTGCTAATAATGTAGTGGGTGTATATCAAAAATTCAGCTTTTTATTCACCCAATTGCCAATTAAAAAATAAAAAATATCTTTTGTTCTCTCCGTTTTGTAGACATCTATGTGAGCATGCAAGCTTTCGGTTGCTATGTTTCTATATGTAACAATTTATGGCACATATCAGAACTTGTCAAGTCACCGTAGAGCTAGTTGAAGTTGAGGCTTTGCCTTGTACTCTTATATGTGGTGTACAAACTGTTACGTGTATGAGCAACCTTATATTTATCTATGGGTTTGTACTGCTTTCTTCGAAGTAAAGGTTTTTCATGCTAAATCCACCTGTAATATGATATTTATGAATAGATAAATGTGACCCTCATAATACTGTCTATTTAATCGGCAGAGATACCTTGGTGCAACTTAAAGGAAACATGTCACCAGGTTATTGCCACTAATCTGAGAATAGCATAATATAGGACTCAAGATCCTTATTCCAGTGATGTGTCACTTAGGGCGGCTTCACACTGCGGTGTGTTCCAGTATGGGGCTGTAAGGGATGAACCTGACAGCTCCGGACTGGATCAGCACACAGAACTGGAGGGCTAATTTGCGGCGCCGCAGTCCTGACTTCTCAGCAGTGAGAGCTGCGGGCGGCTGCATACCGGACTGGAGGGCAAATTAGCCCTCCAGTTCTGTGGGCTGATCCAGTCCAGAGCTGTCAGATTAATCCCTGACAGCCCCGGATCGGATCACACCGCAATGTGAAGCCGCCCTTACTGGGCTGCTCAGTGTAGTTTTGATAAAATCACTGTTTAATCAACTGGAAATTATCATTAGCAGTCTATTTGGCCTGATCATTTTATCAAAATGACAGCAAGCAGCTCAGTAAATGACACATCGTTGGAATCAGGGTCTCTATTTCTACATTAGGCTGCTCTCAGATGGGATGGCAAAACCCAGTGACAGGTTCCCTTTAATTTTTGGGCTCCAATGCAAAATCCGTCCTCATCTTTCATGTGATTTGGTACTTGCTTGGAATTAGTAGAGTGTTCTATAAGTTTGCTTATGCACAATACCTTGTTTGGACTTTTACCTTTCTGTTACAGCTATGCTGCTAAGTGGACAGATAAATAAGTACCATAAATAGATAGAAAGATAGACTAATGAATGGATAGATAGATAGATAGATAGATAGATAGATAGATAGATAGATTGATAGATAGATAGATAGATAGATAGATAGATAGATAGATAGATAGATAGATAGATAGATAGATAGATAGATAGATACTCAAAATTCAATGTTAAAAGTGTCCTTGAACAGTAGAACTAAAAAGCCAGTTTTGAGAGATGGAGGTAAATTAAATTATACTTAATTTTCAGCTTGCCCAGATTATAGGGATCATCATGTGTGCCCATATTTATTGCAATGTGTGCTTTTGCCCATGGTGTCATTACTGTATGGATAATATTTAATGACTTCATTCTTAAGATGATTAAACGCATTATCAAACAACTTATTAATAGCTCATTCAAAGTCCCAAGATTGAGAAAAGAACATAATCCATTTTATATTAATATTTAAATAGGTTTATTAGATTTCCAGTGACACCGAAGGCCCCTTACTTATTGGGGTAGGAAATATGAAACAATTCATCTTTTTGTTCCTTCAGTGTTCAGTCTTTAAGAAACATTGGGAAAGATTTATAAATGCTATTTTGTGGAGTTATTGCTTTGTAAGACATTGTGCTCAGCAAAAACACCATAAAACCCTCATTAGCAAATACAAAATAAACATTTTTCATTTTCTGCAAAGGTGGGTATGAGTAGCATAGCTTATGAGGGACCAAGGGGGTAGACGCCATGGGCCCTGTTAACCTTAACTCTATTGGTATATGTGCAGCATGCCGGTGTATTTAACGTAGCTCTGCACAACATACAGCCTGTGGGCCACACACAGCTCGCTAAAGGATGCCATGCGGCACCAGTTCTCATCTTCCACATATTCAGTTGTATTCACCATCTGTATGCAAATACAGTTCAGCACCACGACAAGTGCAGAGCAGAGAAATGCTTGCCAGCGCCAGGCTTAACATGCAGCAGCTTGATTACTTCAGCACACTACCGCTATTGCCAGCACCGCAGTGCAGAGAAGTTGAGGATTCATCGTGAATCAGTAAGTTCTCCAGGGTGAGTTGAAGATAAAGTGCACTATTATAGTAGAGTGGGCAGTAGCAAAGTGTTGCTATTACTCCCAAGGTAATTTATGGGTTAATGAGGAAAATTGAGAAGAGGGCACATTATGCAGAGAGGAAGGAGGGGGCATTATAGATAGGAGCACTGTGGAGAAACATTATGGATTGGAGCAGTTTGGGGGCCATTATGGATTAAATCGGAGTGGGCTGGACATTATAAATAGAAGCAGTATGGGGAGACATTATGGAAAAGAGGGGGGTTATGATAAGAGAGGCAGTGTGGAGGGGAAATTATGATGAGGGAAAATGTGGAGGATATTATAGATAAGAGTAGTATGGGGCAGGGGTAAATACCAAGAATGGCAGTGTGGGGTGTAATAGTATGGAGGAGACAGTGTGGGGGGACTCCCCTCTTCCCCTATGTTATGATACATGGCACCATATATCATAACATAGGGGAAGTGGGGGAGTATCAGACCCTTGCCCTAGGCGCCCCAGGGTATGGACAGATGCCATGTGCCACAAACTGCCACTCCTGAGGAACCCACCACTACATCTACTGTGGGGGAAACGCGTTGAATGAGGACAAAGAGTGAAAATATCAGGACAAGCTAAATTATACTCTGATCTAATCCTGTGGGGCATCAGTAGCCCTGCCTGTGGGTGACCCCTGCGGACTTGGTATTTTTGGTTTACTCAGGGTTAATTTTTAATATCCCTAATGTGACCTTGTGCTATGAGTGTGGTGTGAGAATTCGGGTGGAGGTGAAATAGTGCTGTTTTTATGTGTATCTGCACCTAGCAATTGTTAGGTTTAGTGCTAATATATTTATATTGGTATAGGAATTTGTGGAATTTAATAATAGCACTACGTGACACGTGACACCTCCACACCCTTAAGAAGAGAGGGGTTATTCTCTTAAAACACCTGATTTACACATGTCCTAAAAGTGGCGATTTTTTCTAAGCCACTAAGTTAAACGGATAGACCCTTAACTCTGTGGACAGCCTTCTTTGTAATACCCTCCAGTGTATATGTATAACATCAGACTTTGCTGGAAGGGTGTTCAATGTACCAATGGACCTGCACCTTTAGACATCAGCTAAGGGTTAGTAGGGCCAGCCACCGAGAAACGGAGACACCATGTAAGTTTTTTTTTACGTGTATAAAACTCTGTTGTCAGGTAGGGTGAGGTAGGGAGAGGATAGGGTCAGGCCTCCCCCTTTCTCCATTTCAGGAAAGTCAGTTGCACAACCTTGGTCGGAACTATAGATTCCATTTTTTTCAGAACGTATTAATAAATGTTACATTTTAGTAGTAATTCCTTGGATATATATAATATTATTGAGGGGCAGTGTAGGTAGACATTATGGATAAGAGCAGAGTGATGGGGATATAACAAGGAAGAGCAGTGTGGGAGTATATTATGAAGAGGGCAGAGTGACAGGACATTACGGATAGTGGAAGCGTGGGGAGATATTACAAAGAGAGGTAGTGTGAGTTAATATTATTTAGAGGAGCAGCATGTGGAAGACATTACTAAGAAGTGCTGTGTATGTGTGGGGGACATTATGGAGAGGGGCCATGTGGGAGAAACCTTACAGAGATGGACAGTTTGGGGAATTATTATGGAGAGGGACAGTATGGGAAATATTTTGTAGAGGAGCAATGTGGAAAATGTTATGGAGAGTGGCGGTGTGGGGAATATTATGGACATGGTGAGTGTGGGAGGAATATTATGGAGAAGGGCATTGTGGAGGGATAATTTGTGTATGAAGCACATTTAAAGTATTTAGTCAGTGAGTCATCATGGGAGATATTTTTATTTATGGGGTAGTATAATGAAACTTTTATTTTTAATGGCACCATGTTGGGAAGTACTGCAGAAGACCAGAGAAGAAGCAAGTCTGGAGAGACAAGTTGTGTGTTTGGAATTTCCTCATAGCCTCAATACTACAAGGAGACTAAAGGGATTGGAATTACTTTAACCCCTTCCCGACCCTTGGCCCACCGTTTGGGCCATGAAAACAAGTGCATTCCCGACCCTTGGCCCACCCCCTGGGCCATGGAATGATCGGGCTCCTGCAGGTCGAGTGAGGGTCTCACTGACCTGTCACTCGGCCTACAGGTACATGGCGAGTTGTACTACACCCCAGGGGGGTCGATTTGCCCCCACCCCTACCCCCCCCGGCTACAGGCGCGGTGATTGGCGCTCAAAAGTGAAAGTGAAAATCACCGCGCCTGTAATGCTTCCCTGCCTGCCGCTGCTCTGCCTACCCTCTGATCTGCTCCCCTGTCATCCTCTAACTGCCCCCCTGTCCCCCACCTCTCTTTCCTGCCCCCCCTTCATCTTTCTACCCCCTCTTCCCCCCGCTTCCTGTCCCTGCCTCCGCTTCCTCTTCCTTCCGCCCGCCTCCTCCTGACTGCCCCCGCTTCCTCCTAGTCCTAAGTGCCCCCCCACACATCTATTGCCAGCCCCCCCACTGCCCCCTTCCTGCCCCCCGATCACCGGAGCGGCGATTGCCTCTCTCACTCACCCCTCCGGTGGCCCGACTGTCAGCGCTGCGTCCCGCTCCTCCTCCTCTTCTGCTGCTGTGAGTCCCGCTTCTCCTCCTCTTCTCTCCCGCCGCCTCCGATCTGACAGCTCTGTGCTGGAGCTGCCAGATCACTTCTACAGCTGGATCCTGAGGATCTAGCTGCAGGAAGTGATCTGACAGATCCAGCACAGTGATCCACAGTGACCATTATGTGATCACTGTCGATCACTGTGCTGGAGCTGCCAGATCACTTCTACAGCTGGATCCTGAGGATCCAGCTGCAGGAAGTGATCTGACAGATCCAGCACAGTGATCCACAGTGACCATTATGTGATCACTGTCGATCACTGTGCTGGAGCTGCCAGATCACTTCTACAGCTGGATCCTGAGGATCTAGCTGCAGGAAGTGATCTGACAGATCCAGCACAGTGATCGACAGTGATCACATAATGGTCACTGTGGATCACTATGCTGGATCTGTCAGATCACTTTCTACAGCTGGATCCTGAGGATCTAGCTGCAGAAAGTGATCTGACATCCCTGGCGCAGTGACCCACTATGTGCATTACTGGACCTGGGCTGCCAGATCGCTTTCCGCAGCTCGATCCCCATGCATGGGGATCGAGCTGCGGAAAGCGATCTGGCAGCCCAGGCGCAGTGATGCACATAGTGGGTCACTGCGCCCAGGCTCTTAGATCGCTGCTCTGCAGCCCGATCTCCCTGCATGGGCATCGAGCTGCAGAAAGCAATCTGACAGCCCGGACGCAGTGATGCACATAGTGGGTCAATGCGCCTGTGATTCCAGATCGCTTTCCGCAGCTCGATCCCCATGCATGGGGATCGAGCTGCGGAAAGCGATCTGGCAGCCCAGGCGCAGTGATGCACATAGTGGGTCACTGCGCCCAGGCTCTTAGATCGCTGCTCTGCAGCCCGATCTCCCTGCATGGGCATCGAGCTGCAGAAAGCAATCTGACAGCCCGGACGCAGTGATGCACATAGTGGGTCAATGCGCCTGTGCTGCCAGATCGCTTTCCGCAGCTCGATCCCCATGCATGGGGATCGAGCTGCGGAAAGTGATCTGGCAGCCCAGGCGCAGTGATGCACATAATGGGTCAATGCGCCCGGGGTGTCAGATCACTTTCTGCAGCTCGATCACCATGCTGGCGGATCGGGCTCCAGAGTAGCGATCTGAAAGCAAAGGTGATCGAGCGTCGTGGGACCTTCGTTGTGGACTACGTCGGAGACAATCAAACGTCGTGGGACCTTCGTTATGGACTACGTCGGAGCGATCGAGCGTTGTGGGACCTTCGTTGTGGACTACGTCGGATCTTTTTATAATAAAGATGGAGTCCGAATTGTGTCTGTGTTTTTTTTTCAAATAAAAAGATTTTTCTCTGTGTGTATTTATTGACTATTTATCGTACTAGAGATTCCTAATGGCGGGTCTAACATTGGCCCTATATTATGAATCTCAGGCTTAGTGCCAGCTGCCAATAAAAAGCTGGCATTAACCCCTTTATTACCCAGTTAGCCACCGGCACCAGGGCAACTGGAAGAGCGTGGGTACAGCACCAGAAAATGGCGCTTCAATGAATGCGCCATTTTCTGGGGTGGCTGCGGGCTGCAATTCGCAGCATGGGGGGCCCAGAACGCTTGGGCCTCTCTATGCTGAGGATTCCAGCCCCCAGCTGCCTAGTTGTACCTGGCTGGACCAAAAATATGGCGGAGCCCCACGTAATTTTTTTTTCTAGAATTAGTTCTAGAAATTAAAAAAAAAAATGGGCTTCGCTGTATTTTTGGTTCCAGCCAGGTGTGACGAGGCAGCTGGGGGTGGGTGGCAGTCCGTAGCTGCCAAGTTGTACCTGGCTGGACCAAAAATATGGCGGAGCCCTATGTCATTTTTTTTCTAGAAATATTTCTAGAAATAAAAAAAAAATAGGCTTCGCTGTATTTTTGGTTCCAGCCAGGTATGACGAGGCAGCTGGGGGCTGGTGGCAGTCCGTAGCTGCCAAGTTGTATCTGGCTGGACCAAAAATATGGCGGAGCCCTATGTCATTTTTTTTCTAGAAATATTTCTAGAAAAAAAAAAAAATTGGCTTCGCTGTATTTTTGGTTCCAGCCAGGTATGACGAGGCAGCTGGGGGCTGGTGGCAGTCTGTAGCTGCCAAGTTGTATCTGGCTGGACCAAAAATATGGCGGAGCCTTATGTCATTTTTTTTCTAGAAATAATTCTAGAAATAAAAAAAAAATAGGCTTCGCTGTATTTTTGCTTCCAGCCAGGTATGACGAGGCAGCTGGGGGCTGGTGGCAGTCCGTAGCTGCCAAGTTGTACCTGGCTGGACCAAAAATATGGCAGAGCCCCATGGGTCCCCTAGGCTGCGAATTGCAACTACTAGACTAGTATGTTTTTTCACAAAAAGTTTCTTTATTAATTTATACGTCTCAATTTGTGAAGCACATGGTGGTTCAAAGTGCTCACTGTGCATCTAGATATGTTCCCTGGGGGGTCTAGTTTCCAAAATGGGGTCACTTGTGGGGGAGCTCCAATGTTTAGGCACACAGGGGCTCTCCATACGCGACCTGGTGTCCGCTAACAATTCCAATTGTTGGCAATCACCAGGTTGCATATGGAGAGCCCCTGTGTGCCTACACATTGGAGCTCCCCCACAAGTGACCCCATTTTGGAAACTAGACCCCCAAGGAACGTATCTAGATGCATAGTGAGCACTTTGAACCCCCAAGTGCTTCACAAATTGATCCTTAAAAATAAAAAAGTACTTTTTTTTCCACAAAAAAATTATTTTTTCATTTTTACAGATCAATTTGTGAAGCACCTGGAGGTTCAAAGTGCACACTATGCATCTAGATACATTCCTTGGGGGTCTAGTTTACAAAATGCGGTCACTTGTGGGGGAGCGCTAATGTTTAGTCACACAGACGCTCTCCATACGCAACATGGTATCTGCTAACAATTCCAATTGTTAGCGGACACCATGTCGCATATGGAGAGCCCCTGTGTGCCTAAACATTGGAGCTCCCCCACAAGTGACCCCATTTTGGAAACTAGACCCCCCAGGGAACTTATCTAGATGGATAGTGAGCATATTGACCCCCCAGATGCTTCACAAATTATTGAAAAAATTTGTTTTTTGCGGAAAACAAGTACTTTTTCATTTTTACAGATCAATTTGAGAAGCACGTGGGGGTTCAAAGTGCTCACTATGCATCTAGATACGTTCCCTGGGGGGTCTAGTTTCCAAAATGGGGTCAATTGTGGGGGAGCCCCAATGTTTAGGCACATAGGGTCTCACCAAACGTGACATGGTGTCCGCTAACAATTTGAGCTAATTTTGCATTCAAATTGTTAGCGGACACCATGTCGTGTTTGGAGAGCCCCTGTGCGTCTCCACATTGGAGCTCCCCCACAAGTGACCTCATTTTGGAAACTAGACCCCCCAGGGAACATATCTAGCTGCATAGTGAGCACTTTGAACCCCCAGGTGCTTCACAAATTGGTCCGTGATAATGAAAAAAGAAAATTTTTGTGGAAAAAAAAGTGCTTTTTCATTTTTATGGATGAATTTGTGAAGCACCTGGGGCTTCAAAGTGCTCACTATGCATCTACATACGTTCCCTGGGGGGTCTAGTTTCCAAAATGGGGTCACTTGTGGGGGAGCCCTAATGTTTAGGCACACAGGGGCTCACCAAACGCAACATGGTGTCTGCTAACAATTTGAGCTCATTTTACATTCAAATTGTTATCGGACACCATGTCATGTTTGGAGAGCCCCTGTGCGTCTCCACATTGGAGCTCCCCCACAAGTGACCCCATTTTGGAAACTAGACCCCCCACGGAACATATCTAGCTGCATAGTGAGCACTTTGAACCCCCAGGTGCTTCACAAATTGGTCCGTAATAAAGAAAAAAGAATTTTTTGTGGAAAAAAAAAGTGCTTTTTCATTTTTATGGATGAATTTGTGAAGCACCTTGGGGTTCAAAGTACTCACTATGCATCTAGATACGTTCCCTGGGGGGTCTAGTTTCGAAAATGGGGTCACTTGTTGTGGAGCCCCAATGTTTAGGCACACAGGGGCTCACCAAACGCAACATGGTGACAGCTAACAATTTGAGCTGATTTTTATTCAAATTTTTAGCGGACTTCATGTCGCATTTGGAGAGCCCCTGTGTGCCTAAACATTGGAGCTCCCCCACAAGTGACCCCATTTTGGAAACTAGACCCCCCAGGGAACATATCTAGATGGGTAGTGAGCATATTGAACCCCCAGGTGCTTTACAAATTGATCTGTGAAAATGAAATAGTACTTTTTTTTTCACAAAAATTTTCTTTTAGCCTAAATTTTTTCGTTTTCACATGGCAACAGCATAAAATTCATCCTAAAATTTGTTGGGCAATTTCTCCTGAGTACACCGATACCTTATATGTGGTCATAAACCACTGTTTGGGCACACAGCAGGGCTCAGAAGGGAAGGAGACCATTTCACTTTTTGGATGTAAAATTAGCTCCAAAATTCAAATTGCGCTCCTTCCCTTCTGAGCCCTGCCGTGCACCCAAACAGTGGTTTATGACCATATATGAGGTATTGATATACTCGGGAGAATTTGCACAACAAATTTTAAGATCCATTTTATCCTGTTGCCCATGTGAAAATGAAAGAATTGAGGCTAAAAGAACATTTTTTATAAAAAAATTAAAATATCCATTTTTTGTTTCCACTTTGCCTTAGAACCTGTGAAGCACCTGAAGGGTTAATCATCTTCTTGAATATAGTTTTGAGTAGCTTGAGGGGTACAGTTTTTGGAATGATGTCACTTTTGGGTGTTTTCTGTCATGTACACCCCTCAAAAGGACTTCAAATGTGATGTGGTCACTAAAAAAAATGGTTTTGTAAATTTTGGTTGAAAAATGAAAAATTGCTCATGAACTTTGAACCCTTATAACGTCCAAAAAATTTTTTTTTTTCCAAAATTGTGCTGATGTGAAGTAGACATGTGGGAAATATTATTTAATAACTTTTTTCTGTCACATATCTCTCTGGTTTATCAGAAAAAAATTAAAAATGTGAAAATTGTGAAATTTTCAAAATTTTTGCCATATTTTTGATTTTTTCACAAATAAACACAAAAATTATCGACTTAAATTTAATACTAGCATGAAGCCCAATGTGTCACGAAGAAATAGTCTCAGAATCGCTAGGATCGGTTGAAGCGTTCCAGAGATATAACCTCATAAAGGGACACTGGTCAGAATTGCAAAAAATGCCAAGGTCTTTAGGGTCAAAATAGGCTGGGTCCTGAAAGGGTTAATGTGAGAATATGTCACCTAAAAGGTACCTGGATACAAATGTGCCATATTGACTATGTCTCATCAGCATAGTGGTTCCTGTATGGTCAACACTCTGTTGATGGCCGGTAATAACCACTGCCAGGATCTCCTTACAATTTGTAAGGAGCAACTGGGCATGCAGATTCACGTAATACAAGTGTATATGGGCTGACCTAAAACATCAATTGAGTACTGTGCTATTCATGTGGTATTCAAGTATTGACTAGTTCTGGCACTAGATTAATGTTCTGACAGTTGTTCTGGCTCTATATTCATGTATTGATCGTGGTTATGATCATGTAGCAATCCACAACATGCTAAGCAGCCCATTCAGAAGTCCCCATGTTAGCTGAACTTCTAACTACATTTACATCTCTGGCTGGTATGACCTACTTGTTTTCTTAAGAAGTGGACAAAACACAAAACATAAATCAGGAGACTCAGATGAGTTATATTGTGGATAGTTCTAGCAAGCTTTTGAATTAGATTCCAGGTCCAAAGACACCCACAGATCTCTCAAAATACTAATAGTGAGCATACAGCTCTAGCCTGAGCGTGCACACACCCTGCAGTATAGATTCAATAGAAAGCTTTGTAGCCTATGCTTTCTTGCATTGACCCCCTTCTCTGTGTGTGCACTCAGATAGGAATTTGACAATCTGCCAGCTGACTTGTGCACTATTTTATTTCCGTGATCAGTAATTGTTTCAGTACCCAGACTCTACCAATCTGTCAGCAATTTAATTGCATGCTAATTATTAAAAAGAAAATTTACAATATGATATTTTTGATACACTTTATTGATCCTGAGGGAAATTATAGTATCCCAGCAGCACAACATGTGCAAGAACATGAATTATTTAATTAATTAAAACCAAATAGTAGAGTTGACTGGAGAATGTCATACTATTATTCCTGACAGGTGATACAAAGATCATGTGCAATTGTCCAGAGGTTTTACACAATTGGTACACCACACCAAAAAAACAACATTCCTTTTGAGGATTTTACACATAGGTACCATATTTTTTGGAATGCAAGACAAACCTTTTTACCTCCAAATTTTGGAGAAAAGTTGGTGCATCTTATAGTCCAAACATAGCAGGTATATATAGGATGGCTTTCTTTGGAAGGGGTGAAACTGGAGTTGGGTCACAAGAGGCAGGAGAGGGACCTTGCTAAAAAAATCTGGCAGCTAGGGAAATTACATGTGAAGGCTAAATAAGAAAATTAAAGGTCCTATCCAACCACAAAACATGTTATTTTTAAAAAGCTAATCTGTGCTGAATTGTATTAAAAAAGCCTCCCACATTGTTTTTTGTTTTCCTACTGTACCATCATTTCCTCAAGTTCTGTGTTCAGTGCCTTCATGTTAGATGTTTACATGAAGCATTTCATGATTAGGTAGCTTCCTGTTTTTTTCTTCTTCTTACAGCCTGTGCTGATCACCATCCCCTGTACACCCCTCTCTGCCCCCTCCTCACTCCTCTCTGCACGCCCACTGCACCCTGATTGGACATTCTCTACAGTGTCTCAGTGCTACAGCAGTGAAAGATCATTCACAATCAACTCATCACTATTACACAAACAGGGTCCAGCAAGCAACTCCCACAGCAATGGACCTGAAAATGCAAGGAGGGAAAAATTGGGTAAGAACAGGCACTGCATACAGAGCCACTTGTCTGGGAGCTGCTCGGTGTACCTGCAGTGTCCATGCAATCCAGCCTCAAACAGCTCCTCCCTACTCAACACACATGGGCTGGGTTAGCAGAGGGGAGTCAGCTGTCACTCACAGTGACTGGGCTGTGATGCTGTGTACAGGGCGGGGGATAAGCTAATGCTGTGTGGTCGGGACGTGACATCACAGGAAGCAGCAAGTTCACTCAAGGAGAGGTCATGTGACCGCTCTGAGCCAGGTGCTGACATGAGAGAAAGGCTTACAGCAGATCAGTTAGGTAATTACCATCTATCTACTTGTATCTGTGTAGCCCAATACTGTAAAGATTGATTTAACCTGGATAAGTCCTTTAATATTCACTGCTTTCCCATGCACACTTGTTGGCACTGAAGTGAGCACCAATAGATGGGCATGGGGATCAGGTTATAATTAATTTATTAAAGAGATGGCATATGTGGTTGCTGCTTAGCTGCCAGCTCCCCTCACCTGCTGGGGAGATTGTACGCTTGCTATTAAAGAACCAAAGAGCAGGGTGCCGGTGGCGGCAATTGCATCAGCACCGAATTTGTGCTGAAATCAATGCCGCAAAGATGAATAATGATGACAGGGGCATAAGCACATGTAACTTTAGAAGCACAGCATGTAGAAAAGTCCCTGTGCTCACAGTAATAATGTCAGCCTGGTCCTGCTGCCGCATTAGAAACCATTCAGATCAAGTGCTGCAGGGAATGAAGAGTCAGGGCCAAAGCATCACAGAACAGCACAATGCACAGTCCCCCTGCCTCTGCCTCTTCATTACATTACTGAAGCACTTCAGCTGAATGGGAAACCGTCCACTTCCTGACTTCTAATATGGTAGCATGGCCAGGCAGACATCATTAATATGAGCTAAATGATTTTTCGGTACACTGTGCTACTAAGGTACATGTGCTTTTGCCCCTGTCATCACTAATCTTCGTGGCAGCGATTTCAGCATGAGGGCAGTGCTGATACACTTGCTGCTGACACACATACCATACCAGGATGTGGGTCATATGTACAATGATGGGGGACATACATACCAAAATGGGAACATGAGGAATCATATATACCTCAATGGGGGACATATATATCTGAGTGGGGGATCATATACCAGGATGGGGCACATATACCAGGATGGAGGTCATATGCCAGGATGGAGGACATATATATCAAGATGGGAAAAATATACCAGGATGAGCCCATATATACCAGGATGTAGATCATATACCCTGATGGAGGACATATATATCAGGATGAGGAAAATAAACCTGGATGGGGCTATATATATATATCAGGATAAGGTTCATGTACCAGGATGAAGGACATATATATCAGGATGAGAGACATATACCAGGATAAGTGCCATATATTCCTGTATAGGGCCCAGGATGAGGAACATTCGTACATAATTTGGAATTATTACCCCCATAACAGTGTTAGCAGCAGATCCTGCCCCCCCAACAACAATGTGTCATGACTACATTTTTTGCTTTAATTTCTTCCAAAACCTGGGTATGTGTCATGGTCAAATGCAACTTATAGTCCAATAAATACAGTAATTGTTATATATTGCCAAAGAAGTCGGCACAAATTATTTCATATATGTCTATTTCTTGCATCTTATTAGGATTAGATAGTTACTGAATGTGCTTCTCTGTATCATGAACATCTCATATTGTATGGCCTGTTGGATGGCATCTTCATGCTAATTAATCTACTACTTGCCAGAGATAGATTGTCTCTGGCTACCAAGGGTGGGGGCTTATCTCTTTATGAGTGAGATGTATCTTATCTGAACAGATTACTATTGCTTATTGGGATGAAATGGAATCTGGGTAATATGGCAATATTCCTTACAAATTTTGCTAAATTATTACATCTATTTATTTTATGCCAGGTTACACAACTGGCATTATGCAGCAGGGAAAAACACTATGGCCCCGCCATGTTATTTGTTGCTTTTTTGAAGAAGATTTTGAGAATCTCTATGTCTATCCTGAAGCCAGTAAAGCCTATGAGAGTTCTGAAGTGTTTTGCCAACGTTTTTTTTTATTGCAGACGTGTAGGCAGAAAAAAAGACATCTGAACCACATGTGCAAGGAAACAAAAAAAAATGTGGGCAAAGAACTTAAGACCTGTCCTACACTTTGCTGGTCTCAGGATAGAAATGTAGATTTTGATACAGATTTTCAATCTGCGTAAAAAAAATCAAACAACACACCATAGGGATAGGGCCAAAGAGAGTCCAGTTGTTGTGATTGGGGCTCAAGGATTCCTCTTTACCCTTTGCTACTTTCTCAGTGTCATAAAGGGCAGGGGTGGCAAACTATAGTCCTCAAGGTCTTAAAACAGTGCAAATTTTCTTAATTTCCTTAGCATTGTACAGGTGCTAATTTTATCGCCTGCAGAGGTGATAGATTAGATGATTCCAGCACTTTGTGCAATGCTAGGGAAGTCCTAAAAACATGCACTGTTTGTGGCACTGGAGAACTGCACTTGACCAGCCCTGCTCTACTGGAGTGGGTGTAGTGTTTTGCAGTTCCATACCTCACACCTTCAGGCCAGAGGCCTGCCGCTTGTTCATCAGTGTGTAGGTCAGTATGAAAGCACCTGTTTTCAGAAACAATCCAGCACTCAAGAAGTGAACTAAACAAATGCTACTTTATACACACGAACTGCAGTCCCTGACAGAAGTTATGTCGCTTATCCATGTTATGTAAATAAAAGGTTATAACCTGACATTAAATTCATCCATTGGTTCTATAAATTACTCTTTTAAAAGCTGAAACCCTCCAAAATGTGGTTTAGGTTAAAAAAATAAATTGGCATCAATGCTGAAATATTGATCATTTAATGAACACAGAATGGTAAGATTTTGGTAAGTCAAAAGTTTTGTCGCCCTCAGAAAGTAATGGGATTTTCAATCAAAAAATTAACTTAAAACACAAATGTATGTTGCATAATATTGGTGAATTAATTTGTGGTGCTATTAGAGTCATATTTAATATTTTGTGTGACTTCCATGAGCTTGAAGGACTCCATCCATGCAGTTCAACAATGATTCATACAATTGAATAGCAAATAATGCTGTCTTACATGCCTCCCAGAGTTCATCTAGATTCTTTGTTTTAGTCTTTCAAGCTTCCTCTGTCATCCTACCCCACACATGCTCAATGATGTTCATGTCTGGTGACTGGGCTGGCCAGGCCTTGAGCACCTTGATCTTTTTTGCCTGGAGGAAGTTTGTTATAGAGATGGATGTATGAGATGGAGCACCATTTTGCTGCAGAATTTGACCCCTTTTATGATTTGGAATGTAGGAGGTAGCTAATACTTCTTGGTATTTTAGGCTATTGATATTGCCTTCCACCTTCCAAATGTTTCGCACACCACCATACTGAATGTAACCCCAGACTATTATCTTTCCACCACTAAAATTAACTGTTTTCTGCGTGTATTTTGGATCCATACAGGCTCCAGTAGGTCTCCTGCAGTATTTACGGCGGTTGTGAAGATTCATCAGAGAAATCCACCTTCTGCACTTTTCCAGCATTTAGCAGGCTGTGGGACTTTGCAAATGTCACACGGTTTTTTATTTGCCTTTTGTTTAGTGCTGGCTTCTGGGCACTGATTCGACCATGGAGGCCATTTCGAGACAGAATCCTTCAAACTGCTCTTTTGACACAGAGACTTGAGGTGGCCAGGCATGTTGGAGCTCTGATGCAGTGGAAGAGGGGCTTGCTTTGAATTTTCTAATCAACAAACATTCCTCCTGAGCAGTTGTCTTGCGGGGTCTGCCAGACCTTGGCTTGTGAAACACATCTCCAGTCTGTTCAAATATTTTTTTAATTCTTTATACTTGATGCTGAGACACATTAAAGGTGCGAGCCACCTCTGCAGTGGATCTGGTCTTCAGCCTCTTGATAATCAAGGCTTTGGTCACATGGTGGATTTTTGGCATGTTGTCAGAGCTCAAGTTGCAGTTCAAGTGAAGGTCTGGGGTGCTGAGCTTCTTTGTATACACACCACCTAATTAACCGATCATTTACTGAGCACAGGTGAGGATGTAAACTAGGATTGGGTGCATTATATGACCAGGCGACAAAAGTTTTGTGTTGACGAAATCTGAGCATTCTGTGTTCATTAAATGGTCAAAATGTCAGCATTAATGTCAATTTATTTTATTAACCTAAACCACATTTCGGAGGATTTCAGCTTTCAAAAGAGTAATTTATACAACCAATTAATGAATTTAATGTCAGGTTATAAGCTTTTATTTACATAACATGGATAAGTGACATAACTTTTGTCAGGGACTGTAAAAGTCTCCAAAAAAAAAAATCAAGCTAACGTTATACGAACTTTTTTACACATAACTAACAAAAACACATGCCTTGGTCAAGGACAACAAAAAACTGGAAATAAAACAAGTTCTAAAAGTCATTTTTTGGCCAAAATGCCACATAAGGGACAATTCACTGTCTCACAAACCCACCAACATGCATTAGGAGGTCCACTGGGCATTTTTATCTGCATTTTTATCCATGGCCTCTATGTTAGTGATTTTTCAGATGGTAGTCTGCTGCCAGACAATCTTGGGGGTCGTAGGGGCTACTCCTCTTGGCATATTATCTGCAATTACCTGACCCCTAGCATATTCATGGTCACAACTGGAAAGTATGATGGAGCAACTAGAGGTAGACCATCTCCTCTAGGACACACAATACCAGGACCACCTTTGGGAATATCTAAATGCCCTATGGGTTTGGGTGCATTTGGCTGGCCAATCAAGAGACACTTTGGCCGCACCCAACACCAACTTCTCTCCAGGTTGACCTCCTCCTGCCACTTACCAAATTGGGAAGCAGTGCCAACCTGACATATACCAACCGCAAACCACCCCTTCATTTCCCACACCTTCATTAATGTGACCTCATCCCCAACAAAGTTGATGCGTACTCTTTGGGGAAGATCGTCACACTGCACTGATGTTTAGTGCCATGTTCCACTGGGAACCCATGCCCATTATCCTCTTTGCATAGCACCACCTTGACTTTCATGCATTGGTCAAGGAAGTCATAGCATTAGGCCAATGAACCCTGTCCTTGGTGATGGCATCTGCATGTTAATTCTCCTCAACAAATGACATAAGAGAACAGGGTGGTTGATTCCTTCTTGGATAGGTGCTATGAGGAGGTAGGCGTCCCCACATGCCATTGCCCCTGTTAAATGCCTCTGAAGGTGGTGAGGGTGATCCACACAGCTGGGAAACATTGCCTTTGAGGTGCTCCACTTTTTCGCTCTCCCCATAAAGGTCCTGGTGGTCTTGAAGAATAAGATCCAGAAGCTATGGCTGTCACACCAGTTACAGCTTAAATCTAGCCAGACATACTGCCAGATCATCTGCAGTCTTACAGGTGGTGCTCTCGGTCCCGGATACCATAGGGTAAAAGTCAACTGACTGCTTAGACTTGCCCCTCAGGTCTGCAACTTGCACAAAAACCCAGGATTGGATCTGCACATCATTACAGATGATGCCCAAATTGGATAGTGCGGTGGAGCTCCAGATGATATAGGTCTAACTCTCCATCTACTCTCCATAACGCCACTATGGGTCTGGTTATGCTGCCCCATTTTCTGGTGGTTAGGTAGGTTATATCATCCTATGAGTCGGGGTCAGCCATGTCTTGCAGTGGATTCATGAAAAAAATGACTACAGTGAGGAATTCAGACAGCGTACCTGCATGCCACTCGGAGGGCATACAGAGGAAGGATGGCAAGAAACCCTGTTAAATTTTACAGTGGCTTTGGGTGTGTTTGTAAGCTTTCCCTGAGGGACCTGCCTCTTGCATTGTGTGTCACAATTCAGACCCAAGCAATCAGTACTGGAGGTGAATGTTTGCACACTATTGTTGCCTAATGCTTAGCTTCTAATTAACACCTGTATGTGAGGCCACAATGTGTATAAACTGGGTTGCGAATGCATAGTTGCAGTCATTATTGAAGTGTGGCATATTAGTATGAAAAATAATGATGAAAATTTATAGGTTTATTAATGTAAAAATCACAACCAATTAATCTGGAATGTTGAATATGCAAGAATGGACACTGCAAGAATGCCAAGACAACTGGAATATGCAGTATACATGAAATTTAAGCCCCAATGGGGACAGTGTTGCAAATGTGCTACGGAATTAATAGCACTATGTAAATGAATACATATTATTAGTAGTAGTTTTATGATTATTATGACATTAAATAGTGAATACAAATTTTTAAGAAGCAATAGCCATACTATGGGGTTTCATCAGTGTGAACAGACTTCTAAGATCATGGATGTGAACCATATAATGGCCATATGCTATTTTTTTTATATATTGTTTTTGCATGCTGGTGGCCCCTTTGCAATAATAAGTTTGCTCTCCAACAAAAAAATAAATAATTATAATTATTAATAATAGTGATAATAATAAAAATAATAATAAAAAAGTTCTTTAAAAATATTAAGCTCTCTTTAATGAATGTTGTAAGGACATTATAAGGTTCCTGGACTTCCCAGCTGCTGCCACATCTGACACTTTTTCCAAAATTCAAATCCTGAAAGTGACAAATATAATATACCGGTAATATAATCTTACGTCAAGGACCCAAAGCAGTTAAACCAAACGTAACATTGGAAATCCAGACTCAGTGAAAAATATAGGACTTACTATTAAAAGCCAATTAATTAGAGTATTTTGACATCTGTATAACTAAGAAGCATTTTCTTTTCATAAACATATTTCTTAAGTTATTTTCCCATGATAACATTTCCTAATAAATTGTGAAATGGAGGAATTGTCAGCATCATGCAGTAGTTTCTCAGAGGGAAAACCGGTATTTCTACAGTTATTGTGCCAAAATATACATAGACTAAGGAAAGTAAACTTAAAAAAGTTAGTCATCACAAACAAGAAACAGATTACTTAAACATTGTGTTTTACTTATATTATGGGTTAACAGCTAAATTAACATAGAAGGTGTTATGTCAGTAATTAATTACCTTTCTTATGAAATTGTACACAATACTTGATTACAAATACAAGATTTCCTTTCTTGTCACTTTATTATCAAAATCAAATCTTTCATTTACAGTACATAGCAGTTTTACTTATATTTAAACCCATGTGGCAACTGGAGATGAACGAACCTTTGGAAGCTCAGGTTTGGCTCTGTTCTCTGAACAGGCATATGTTCGCCAAATAGATCAACAAACAGTTCGCTGAACTCCATTGCAATTAATTGGAGACAAAATCAAGGGCATAGAAAACATCTTCAAAGGGGCCCAAAAGCTGCCAAACACACTTCAAACTGGTCAACAGTGAAGCTCTCCTGTTTTGGCACAGACTTTACCTTTTTAGATAATTACTTACCAAGCTTTAACCCTGGTGTCACCCTGCTTCCAGTCATGAACATCACTGTTTCCTTTCACTGATACATTTCAGACTTAAGGAGATGATGGGAGTACAGGTGTAACACGGTCCGCGCTGCTCCAATGTAAAAACTCACCCAAAGAGTCACAAAGACATCAGTAGGTTTTATCTTTTTAATCCTCCTTCCTCCTACGCGTTTCGGTGCCCCACCTGGCATTTTTTACATTTCAGACTTAGCCACCCACCCTCTCTGCCAAAGTCTGTGATTGGTTGGCAGTATGGTAAGCAAACTGAAGTTAGATCACTGTAAAAATAAATAAATAATTGAAAAAAATGGTGCTTTGCTGTTATTTTTGATTGCCAGTCAAGTTAAACCAGGCAGCTGGGGGCTTTAATTCTTAGCATGGTGAGGCCCAAGCATTTTCAGCCCCCACACAATAAATTGCAGCCCACAGCCACCCCAGAATTTGCGCACCCATGAGAGATGCCAAAACTGTTGGTTACCCTGCTCTTCCAGTTGCTTTTGGCAGACAACATAATGCGAAGGGAATTTTTCCAGCTGGTACTAAGACTGAGTGTCATAATTTCAGGACAATGTTAGACCCAGCCATCATAAAGCTCTAAATAAATTGTCAATAATACACCACACCGTGAAAAAACATTTATTTTTTAAAAAAGAACACAAATACATCCCTCTTTTTTCATATTTATTATCCCCACACAAACCATCCACTATCCTCAGTCATTAGCAGTTACCATGGCTTCTGAGCCATGTGTACAGGTGACATCACTTTCTCACCATTCAAACAGCCGCAGCTGTTGGTTGCCACAGAAACAATGGTCCCCTACCATGCTGAGAATATAATAGAATAGACTACCTAGTTTTACAGGCTGTTAAAAATAGTGCGAAGCACACACATTTTTTTGCCAGACAAGGTAGCACTAGGCAGCTAAGAGTGGCAGCCTGCAGCTGTCCCCTTTATTTGTACTGACAATTAAAAATGCAGCGAAGCCCTACACATTTTTTCCATTATTTGTTTATCTCACATATTATGAAAGCAGATTGGTTGCCATTGCTTTTGTGTATGGCAACCAAGGACAGACACCAGTTCAGTTTTTAGGATCACAGTCTGAATTCAACAGCTAATCACAGAGAGTGAGCATGTGATTGGCCATTGCCACTCAGTGCAGTGAATGTGTGGAAAATTAGAGAGCAGCCCCAGAAGCAAGCAGTGGGAGACTGGTGAGCTCGCTCACTCTGTCTGTCTGTTTGTATATGAGCAATTTGATAGCTTTTTGACACCTGGTGTTTTCTATGCGTTTCACGTTGCCTGCCATTGATCTCAATGAGAATCAGGGGGTTCAATGAACAGTTCATCGAACAATTTGACAAATACCCCAATGTTTGTAGTACTGAACCAAACCTGAAATCTAAAGTGTTTGCTCATCTCTAGACATTAAATTTATTGTTGCAGAATTAGTAAATACTTTTTAATTATTGAATTATTTGATTATATTCCTTACTACAAATGGTGACAAAAATGTTTTTCCATATTTTTTTGAACCTTTCATTTTTTATGTATTACGTTCTGTCTGGATTCTTTATCAAGTGTCTTCATTGCCCTTTTTAATTTTAGATATTTTTAAAAAATATTCAAACTGTAGTGAGAATTTATGTTCTTTTTTTTTTGTCCTGGCATTGGATTATCTTTTGAAACTTGCACAGATAACAAAAATAGTTAATTTGGTATCTCAGAAAAAGAGCATAACATTTTTTAACTGCCATTGAAAGAGTCAGCTCAGAAGTGAGGGGTGGACGTAGCAGAGGTGCACTCCTCAATAGAGAAGAATTTTGGATTCTAATGTTAGACACATCTCATCCATGTGGCTTAAACAATCATACAGATTTAATCTTACAAAACAAATAAAAGGCAACCATAGTTATGTGTATTCAAAACATATCTTTTATTACCATATTTCTTTTATTTTTTATGTTTTTTTTTTTAATCATGTGATGAGGGGTTTGTTCCCTTTGTGGATATTTAGACTAATAAAATGCCATGTGCTGCTAGGTTATGATTATGGAGCACTTCGGCCTGAAACGTGTAAACTCAGTATGTTTGAACACCTACTAGCTTTTATTATGTTGCAGTAAAAAGTCTTTTTTAAGATTTGCTGGATCGCTATCATATTGGATCACCACATTGAAACTTGAGCAAGCTTTTTTTTTTAACTGCTAATCAAATCTCAAAATTTTCAAATTTACGTGAAATCCTCAAATTTTAGGAAAATTGTCTCGAACTTGATCCTTTTGAGGTGGGTGCCATAGACCTAATGTTAATGCTTTGAGGACCCTAAATAGCAGCAGATACAGTATGCAGATTTCATACTGTATCTTCTCCACAGCAAGGAGCCGCTGGGTTTCATTCAGAAAATAGTAAATGCCGACAATAGCCGGCAATGCTGTAATTTCACATATTAATCCTTCACATGCCTAACTATGTGGACAGCATGTCTCTAGGGAGGGAGGGCACTTCCTACAGACATGTTGCCCACATCTATTATTAACATTAACCCTTTGTTCATCCATGCGGCAATCTGGTTACCGAATCCGGGTTTAAAGACACATTGTGAACAAAAAATATGTCTGAAGGCTCATGCGATTACCGCATCCGGATTTGGATGTGGTAATGGCAATGAGTCTTCGAAATGTGACCCTAGCCTAAGTCACTTGTTTAGGGCTCACTTCCACACACATAAATAATTGATGAGTGCAATGCAAGAAAAAATCTCATTGCACTCAGAACCATGTTATTCAATAAGACAGTGCTGATCTGTGAGTTTTCCTCAGCTGTAATCAGCATGTGGAAAAAAATGGAGCAGGCTGTAAGTGGCAGTGTGTATCAGGCAATACTCGCCAATGCAAGCCCATGGGTGCAAGAAAGATGAATTTTACATGGACCATACGTATGTTGTCCATTTTTAACAGATACAGTACCATTCTGCTGCATAGAACAATGTAAAGGGTCCCGTAAATTATTTTACAATAATTGTTGCTGAGGAAAAATATATCATGCAAATTGCTGGGGATGAAAATGATTGCACAATCGCAAAGCATTCCAATGACATATGGATTTCACTTATCCAACTTTTTCTGGATGAGAATCAGACTGATTTCTTATACACAAATGAGAGTAAGCACTTACTAATTGAGGCTTCTACATCCAATTTCTACATTCTTTACTTTCTTTAACCTTATTTTTCTAGTGTTGCTTCAGTAATAGGCCCTTTTCACATCTATGCAGCCCCTGCGTTTGCCTGCCCTGCGTGCCCTACGCTAGCGCAAATGCAAGTGCAGGTGCATTTACAGGCAAGTGCAGACAAGCGCATAGGTGCATAGATGCACTGCTTTTGTGCTCACCTGTGCTCGGTGCCCCTATTACCAGCTATGGCCAAGCGCAGCTGGGCGCAGGAGACAAAATCCCGGAAGCACGAATGTGACTGTGCCGACGTCACTGTGCATGCGCTTGGCCAGACGCACCCAGAAACATGTAATGTGACATTTCCGGGTGTGTCTGGAGAAGTGTATGCGGAGTAACGTCAGCTCATTCCCATCCGCGCTTCTGTTTTCGGCTCTTGCGCTCGGCTGTGCTTGGCCATAGCAGGTAACGGGGGCACCGAGCGCAGGTGAGCGCAAGGGCAGTGCATCTATGCATCTATGTGCTTGCCTGCACTTGCCTGTAAATGCACCTATGCTTGCATTTGCGCTAGCGCAGGGCAGGCAAACACAGGGGCTGCATAGATGTGAACTAGGCCATAGTGCTTTTTTTTCACAATGTATTTTCCAAGATGTGATCCTTTTACAGGAATAAAATAATATATATTTGAGGATAGTTCAAATAATCACAGTCAGACATTTAAGACTAGCACAGTATCTACTTACATAACAACATACATGTGTCTGTAAGTTTGTCCCAGAAATGGTGCCACCTAAAAGACACTTGCCACATCGCAGGCAGACCCACGCACCTTCTATGTGACCAGGTTGTAAAATAAATGACTTTCCATGCTCATTCGCAGTAACTGACATGGCCATCATCTATGTAGCAGTAAATAAAAGTTTTTCAATGCTTATGCGCAGTAACTGATGTGGCCACCATCTTTGTACACCAAGACTTGTGCAGTAGCAGGCCGGCTGTATCGGTGATGAAATTGCTACCCCCATTTATTACTTTAGGAAAAGATGTGGCCATGGACTTCATTAAAATTATATCTGGGGTCTGGGAGTAAGATGGGTGGTGTAGGGGGGCAAAGACCCCTCTTGCATAGACTACACTGCTACACCCACCATCTATCATGCCCCCCTTAAACCAAACCATACATTCAGTAGGCGTGCCCTCCTTCATTGCCTTTGATAGGCATGGCAACATTACTTCCCATCCAATAGATGCAAGGGCAGCTACCACCCCTCAACCATGCCCCTATCACATGATGCAAGTCACATCAGACCTCGAAAGAGCACATACAGTCTTGCATCTATCATCATATCATAGCTTAACATATTACTACACCCACTGATATACAACAGTGCTCAGGGTTACATACTTGATACTTTAATTATTAATACATTTCAATGTGTAATATTTTAATTTCCTCTAAACATTGGTAAGTTATTGTCATATAATCTGTTGTTCATTACTACATCATAAGTTGCAATAATTTTCTCAATACCAGCATTCATCATATTTTCCATACATATACCTACTATTTTGTTTGCATTTTAGAAAATTCAGCTGCTATTGCACAGTTTTAAATGCACCTATATTTTTTTTCATTTAGTAACCTAAGGGTATGTGTACACAATACAGAGACACTGTGTGTTGGACCTGCGGGAAGCAAGAGGCAAACGCAAGGCGATTTCAGCTGCTGTGTACTCACGATCTGGGGTCGGCGCAGAGTGGCTTTTCCCTGCATTTATCTACTGGGGCTCATTTCTGACTCCACAGCATTAAATTAACATGCTGCAGAGATGCGAAAGTCCAGCAACCCGCACCGCAGCTGAAATAATGCTGTGGTCAGGAGAAGCACAGTGGGCATTGGATTTCTTAAAATCCCATCCACTATGCTTGTACTGTACAATGCAGCGTTTTGGACTCAGCGGTAATATGCTGCATCCAAAATGCTGCTAAATCGGATTGTGTGCACGCAGCCTAATAAATTAATATAATCTCACATGTTCTAGAATTTCCCAATGCAATAGAATCGGGTCTCCGTCTAGTAATGCATAAACATTTGGTCTCAAACCCCAAGTATTGGTAATAGAAAAGATATCCACAGACTTGAAATTTTGCAAAGCAACCAGTAGAAAACACTGCAAAATCTGTAGATACTGTGTTCAAATATTTTAGAAACAATTTACCAACTTAACAGTTTACCGTATATACTCGTGTATAAGCCGACCCGTGTATAAGCCGACCCCCCTACTTTTGCCCCCAAAACCTGGGAAAATTTATTGACTCGTGTATAAGCCGAGGGTGGACCCCAGCACAGGTATACAGCCCCCAGCAGTGTGGTATACAGCAGCCTCCCCAGTGGTATATACAGGCCCCAGCAGTGTTACAGCAGCAGCCCCAGTGGTATATACAGCAGCAGCCCCAGTGGTAGTATACAGCAGCCCCAGAGGTATATACAGCAGCCCCAGTGGTAGTATACAGCAGCAGCCCCAGTGGTAGTATACAGCAGCAGCCCCAGTGGTAGTATACACGCAGCCCCAGTAGTATATACAGCCCCAGTGGTAGTATATAGCCCCAGTGGTAGTATATATACAGCCCCAGTGGTAGTATATAGCCCCAGTGGTAGTATATAGCCCCAGTAGTAGTATACAGCCCCAGTGGTAGTATATAGCCCCAGTGGTAGTATATATACAGCCCCAGTGGTAGTATACAGCCCCAGTGGTAGTATATAGCCCCAGTGGTAGTTATATACAGCCCCAGTGGTAGTATACAGCCCCAGTGGTAGTATATAGCCCCAGTGGTAGTATACAGCCCCAGTGGTAGTATATAGCCCCAGTGGTAGTATGCATACAGCCCCAGTGGTAGTATATAGCCCCAGTGGTAGTATATAGCCCCAGTAGTAGTATACAGCCCCAGTGGTAGTATATAGCCCCAGTGGTAGTATACATACAGCCCCAGTGGTAGTATATAGCCCAATGGTAGTATATAGCCCCAGTAGTAGTATACAGCCCCAGTGGTAGTATATAGCCCCAGTGGTAGTATATAGCCCCCCAGTGGTAGTATACATACAGCCCCAGTGGTAGTATATAGCCCCAATGGTAGTATATAGCCCCAGTAGTAGTATACAGCCCCAGTGGTAGTATATAGCCCCAGTGGTAGTATATATACAGCCCCAGTGGTAGTATATAGCCCCAGTGGTAGTATATAGCCCCAGTGGTAGTATACAGGGCCCCAGCAGGGCCCCCCTCATAATTTGGCGCCCCCACCTCAGTTTCTGGGCCCCCCGCATGCAGCGCTGCACATATACATTACGTGTCTAGCAGCTGTTACCCTCCGGTGGCAGATCGCGGCTCCCGGCTCCGGGCTCCATCTTCCTCGCTGTCTTCCTGCTTTGTGACCGGCGCGATGACGTCATCGCGCCGGTCACATGACAACCAGGAAGACAGAGAGGAAGATGGAGCCCGGAGCCGGGAGCCGCGATCTGCCACCGGAGGGTAACAGCTGCTAGACACGTAATGTATATGTGCAGTGCTGCATGCGGGGGGGCCCAGAAACTGAGGTGGGGGCGCCAAACTTTGAGGGGGGCCGTATGACTCGCGTATAAGCCGAGGGGAGGACTTTTCAGCCCAATTTTTGGGCTGAAAAACTCGGCTTATACGCGAGTATATACGGTAACTATTTGAATGGGCTGTAGCCAATATTCCCCATACTAAAGAAAATATTCATTGTAGCAAAGAAAAATCATGACCCATCTCAACAATCTAATATGTGACCTTCAAAAAAACATCCAGACAACGTTTACAGCCCTGAGTCAATATATTCATAATCCTCTGATATGCTAATGATATAATAATAAAACTAACTTTTCAAATAAAAGTAAGAAATGCCAGACACTACTAAACTGAAACAAGACTATCATTTTCCTTGGGGAGAAGTTGCTATGTGTCAATAGAATAGCTTCGTAAAGAGGTGTTAGGCTGATTTACAGATTCTTAATCAGGTACTCACTGTTTCGTTACAGCAAGAAATTCAGTTGCAACTTCCCAGTCAGCACATCTCCTGGAGTGATCATTGTGTAAGGGAGTGAATAATGCCAGCAAAATCAAAGGAAGTGATGTAACCAGCAAAACACATACCAGCTATACGGCACATATCATAGATTTCGTGATTAACAAATTTTGCTTCCTGGTAAAACCTTATGACCTAAGTAAAGTGACAGTGGGATTGAAACAGGAAAAGGGAGAAAAGCAGCAAAACTATTTTGCTAAGATTTTATGCTATAAAGAGTCACATACAAAATATTGTAATAAAATCCGATGTTTGGTTTTATGTACATTCAGTTTTCAATGGACAGGAAGCAACAACAGATGTTGTCTCTCAGTTTTTCTCTTACAATGATCTTTTATGGGTAGCACAGCTGGATTGCTTGCAAAAAAAAGGGACAACGTTACTTCTTTACGGCCGCCTTTATCACTTGGGGACAATACACTTAACTGCAAAGATCTGTCACTGACATACTGATTTTAATGCTACCTCCATTCTATTTTGGCTAACAAGGGCTCAGCCATGTGTGGGGTTATTACTCACAGACTACATCTTTATTTGTCTTTTATAGATTACTCTCATGGTGACCTGTGACTTTAATGCTAATGACTGCAAGGCCTTTTTAGCATAGGTATGGCCAGACATAATTATGGGCAGCTTCTAAGCTATGCAAGTAGCTGTGTGCGTTTACCCTTCACTTATATGTATTCGTGAAAGCAAAATAATTTAATAAAATTATTGCAGACATATGTACGCACATTTTCAATATACGGAAAGTAACAACATATGGAATGGAATGGAACAAGTACTCCAATAATGGTGATTGAATAATGAGCTCAGCACATCACTAAACCCATTGGTAAGCACTGTTACCTTGCAGGACTAAGGCCCGCTTCACACTGCGGTGTGATCCGGTCTGGGTCTGTTTGATAGGACCCTGAAAGCCGCAGACTGGATCAGCACACAGGACTGGGGGCTATTATGCCCTCCTGTCCTGTGTGCAGTGCACGCAGTCACCGCTGCTGATAAGTCAGAACCGCGGACGCCGCAGTCCTGACCTGTCAGCGGCTGCAGCTGCGTGCGCTGCACACAGGACAGGAGGGCATAATAGCCCCCCAGTCCTGTGTGCTGATCCGGTCTGCGGCTGTCAGGGTCCTAATGAACAGACCCGGACCGGATCATGCCGCAGTGTGAAGCGGCCCTAAGGTCCTGGGGTTACAATGTGGGTTAAGTGCAGTAGATTAGGCTACAATTATACAGTAGAAAGAATGTTAAATATCTAAATGTTATTTTTATAAGTATTATATAAAGTAATAGTGAATAACGAGATAAAAGTGAGCCTATCCGAAAGAAAAGTGAGCCTATCTGCTACGGAGTAAAAGACTTGGGTTTTCTCAAATTCACTGACAAACATAAATACAAAGAATTTAAAGAAAATCTGTCATCAGGTTTTTGCCACCTAATCTGAAAATAGGAATATGTAATGCCAAATATACTGATTCCAGTGATGTGTCACGTATTGGGCTGCCAAGTCTAGTGTTAATCAGTAGGCAATTATCATTAGAGGACAACTTCTACTGCGGCCAGGTAGTCCTTTATATTCATAAACTGATAAAGCTGCAGCAGAGAAAACAGTAATTTTATCAAAATGAGAGCACGCAGCTCAGTAAGTAACACATCACTGGCATCGGGTTCTCTATCTCTACGTTATGCTGCTCTCAGATGGGATGGCAAAGCGTGATGACATATTCCCTTTAAAATTTGATTTATGAGGATTAGGAAAAAAATTCTGAAGAGCGCAACAACATAGCCATGCCACCTTCCCCATAATGCTTTTGCGGCAATTGCTCTATGTGGTCTGGCGCAGCCAATCAGGGAACTATTACAACCAGTATAGAAGAGAATTTTATAACCAAGACATAGAAAATATGAGAGCAGAACTCATTAAACAAGAGTAAAGTAAAAGGCCTTACTCTGATTGTGGACAGTTTAATACCACTTTGACCTAATAGAAAAAAATCTTGAAAGCAAGCCTTGTGTGTCCCAGAAAGTGCACGTCTGCCTTCTTATAGGACATCAATGATGCACAAAAGCTCAACAATGTAAGAACTGTGCATGACAGGTGATTCAATGTACAAAGGTTCAGCAGTGTTCAGCCATATAACAGAAAGGGATGCAGTAGAGGGAAAAGTTACATCAATTAGATCAATGTACAGTAAGTATGCTCAGCAGATATGAGCATATAGCTAAGGCTGCTTTCACATCAGCAGTAAACGCTAATCGCGGCAGTTGCGGTGAAAAAACGCAACTGCCGCGATTACCACATAACAGCCGCGAACGCGACACACTTGTGGCAAGCTCCATACAATGTCTATGGGGCTTGCGGTAAGTATGCGGCAGGTGCGGTTCCGGCACTTGCGACAGATGCGGGCGCGAAAAAAACGCACTTGCAGCACCTGCCGCACACTTACCGCAAGCCCCATAGACATTGTATGGGGCTTGTCGCAAGTGTGCCTGTTACTAACAGGCCGAGTTCTGATACTATGCTTCACATATACTGGAGTGACTGAGCCCTTAGGCAGCCTTGTGTCTGAATGCCACCGTTCGCTTCCTTGACAGTATGGCTGGTCGCTGGTGCCACAACTGCCCCCAACTATGGGTTGCAAGTGATCATGCACCAGTTTATTGATACCTGGTTTGCCTTCCAGGGGAGCTGACAATCTGCTGCTGAATGAAATGGATATTTACTTGGCAGTTTTTTGGTGAGTTTTTCTGTGCTGATTTTTATGTCCTTTTTCAGTTAATCTAGTTATTAAATATACATATGTTGCAAACATATGAGATAGGACTCGTGGGACGTGAGGGACCGTGAAAAGGGTCCACGAGCTTATGTTATTTTGGCCAAAATATCCAACTAAATCCTCACATTTTTCATATTTAGGCTGCGTTCACACATAGCGCTTTGTTGCGCTTTTTTCCGCGCGCGCTTTTTGCCCCTTTTTTCAGCCGTGCAAAAAAGCGCAACAAAATACGCAGGGGCTTTCACACACTGCGCTTTCTTTACCCCAGAAAGCGCAGTGATGTCACAGAGGGGAGGAAGAATCCTGCTTCATCCTCCCCTCTGTGACAGCCCCATTAGATTTCGCAGTGTATTAATATACACTTTGAAATCTAAATTAAACAAAAGCAAGTGTATGAAAAATAAAAAAGAATGAATACTTCACCTCTCCGACGACTTTTCCCGGTGTTCAGTGTCCGGTGCCAAGCGAGATGTCTTCTGCCAGGACCTGTGGTGACGTCAGAGGCGCTGATTGGGCTGCTCGTGGTCATGTGATACCTATCACATGACCGCGAGCAGCCAATCAGCGCCGAAAACGCCCCTCTGACGACACCACAGGTCCTGGCAGAAGACATCTCGCTTGGCACCGGACACCGAACACCGTGAAAAGGCGTTGGACAGGTAAAGTATTCATTCTTTTTTATTTTTCATACACTTGCTTTTGTTTAATTTAGATTTCGCAGTGTATATTAATACACTGTGAAATCTACTGGGCGGTCACACATGTCACAGAGGGGAGGAGGAAGGAGGATTCTTCCTCCCCTCTGTGACATCACAGGGAGAAAACGCAGGAGCAGCTGCGTAAGAATTGACATCACAATTCTTTACGCAGCTGCGTTTTCTCCCATAAACGCACTGCGTATTTTTGCGCAATGTCTGCACTGCTAAGTGAATTTCACATTCACTTTGCTTGCAGACAAAAGGCACATTGCGTATTTTGAAAAAGCGCGCGTAAAAAAGTGCGGCAAAATACGCAATGTGTGAACGCAGCCTTAGAGTTTAGTTATTTTTTCATCTGCAGTTCAGGTTTTGCCCTCTGGGGGCATAAGTCACTGGTGAGACATTTAATCAGTACGGATCGGCCCACCTGCTCTGGGTGTTACTAACAGGCCGAGTTCTGATACTATGCTTCACACATACAGGAGTGACTGAGCCCTTAGGCAGCCTTGTGTCTGAATGCCACCGGTCGCTTCCTTGACAGTATGGCTGGTCGCTGGTGCCACAACCACCCTCAACTGTGGGTTGCAAGTGATCGTGCATCGGTTTAATGACACCTGGTTTGCCTTCCAGGGGAGCTGACAATCTGCTGGTGAATGAAATGGATATTTACCTGGCAGTTTTTTGGTGAGTTTTTCTGTGCTGATTTTAATGTCCTTTTTCGGTGAATGTGGTTCAATAAACAATGCAGAATAAATGCAAACTCATTTGAAAGTAAGATTTTAATCAACATCTCACTGAGCACAAGAACAATTTTTACAATTTTGACAAAATTGAGTTTCATACAACATTTTTGGTAACCCATAACATGAAGATTAGTTTAATAATATAAATTTCATTACAAATCTTCAGTTTTACTCCAAAAAGTTGATGGAAAATAATTATAACTCACATCTAGTCATGAGCGAGTAGTAAAATGCTCAGGTGCCCTATGCTCGAGTCGAGCGTCGACCGAGCATCAAGCCCATTGTTATCCTATAGGAAACTGAAGCATTTTTCCTTTGCTACTCCCGGCAGTCTGCATAAACCCTAAAAATGTCACAAATGTATAAGAACAGTGCTTAAATGACAGGGAAACTGCATGGGGAAGACCGCTTTAAGCATTTCGGATTCCCACGTAACTGCTGTGAACAATGTTGTCCGAGTATTATGCCACTTTTACGGACTCTCAATAAAACGTCCAAAACCGAAATCAAAATGGATTTTCCTGGTGAAAATGTTAAGAGCTCATACTCACTTGTGAGACAGTGTTGATGTGTTTTTTTTTATTACGTTAAAGTTTAAAAAAAAAAAATTGGGAGGCACTCCAATGCTCCCTTGAAGACATGTGGAGGAAGGCCTCTTTAAATAATATTCCCATTGTTAGAAAGTGGGTCTTCCATAGTCTTGGCCTAGACTCGAGAAATTGACAATTGCACACTCTCTAGTTTTGTTTGCAAAGACTAGTTTTTTATTTGTATAGCAACAGGGAACCAATGTTTCGGTCCAAAGCTTGGACCTTGATCACGGTAGTTACCTCTGTTTATTGCTGTTCTTCATACATGTGGGCGTGGCCACCCTTTCCATTTATTTCAGTTTTCCTGTATGCTTGAAGCATACATGGGATCCTTAGATCTTGGTTTCGGGATACGTTATTTCATAATGTTGAATCCCTGGTCCGGGTAAGTGAGGCGCACTCCTCACTTACCCTGACCAGGGATTCAACAGTGCTCCTGGACCCTGGGGTCTGGCCCACAAAGTCGGGTGCTTTGCTGCCATGTGCCTGATTATGCTGGTGGTGGTCAGGCTGGTAGTTTTGATACCCCTGCTGATGCTGGCAAGGCAGGTGTTGCAAATGGCCTTTTTCGAATTATCTGCAGACACCTTAAAAAACAGCCAGACTCGGGAAGACCTAACATTTGTACTGGCAACTTCTGTTGTGTTGTTGTTCCGGGGAACGGTTGCCTGCTTTCTGCCTGTGGACACCACCCTGCTTCTTCCTGCCTGCTGTGATGCTATGCCTAACTCCCCTGTGCACTGCTGTCCTTGCTCTGCATGTCCTCTTGCCAGGTTGGGTCAGTTACTGGATCATCCACCACGTCGTCTTCCACTTCCGCACCCTGGTCCTCCTCCTGACTTTCTGGCAATTGTGTCTCATCATCGTCCACCTCTTGTTGAGACACGTTCCCACTGTTGCCTTCATGAGACTGTGGCTGCTCAAATATTTGTGCATCGGTACATACGATATCCTCATGACCCACTTCAAATGGAGCTGGCGAGTGGCAAGAATCTAAGAATGGATAAGTGAACAGCTCTTCAGAGTGTCCAAGTGTGGGATCAGTTATGTCTGGGGCCGGGCACTCGGCATGGTGGGAGGAAGGAGTATCAGGGTGTGGAATGTGCGGTGAGAGGTGGTGCAAATGGCCTTTTTGAAATTATCTGCAGAGTCCTTAAAAACAGCCAGACTCTGGAAGACCTAACAGTTGTACTGGCAACCTCCGTCATGTTGGTGTTAAGGGGAATGATTGCCTGCATTCTGTCTGCGGCCACCACACTGCTTCCTCCTGCCTGTTGGGGTGCAATGCCACCCTCCCCCTATGCACAGCTGTTCTCGCTCTGCATGTCCTCTTGCCAGGTTGGGTCAGTTACTAGATCATCCACCACGTCATCTTCTACTTCCGCACCCTGCTCCTCCTCTTGACTTTCTGGCAATTGTATCTCATCATCTTCCACCTCTTGTGACACCTTCCCACTGTCACCTTCGTGCGACCGTGGCTGCTCAAATATTTGGGCATGGGTACATATGAACTCCTCTTGCCCCCATTCAAGTGGAGTGGGAGAGAGGCCCGAATCTGAAAATGGAAAACTGAACATCTCTTCAGTGTGTCCAAGTGTGGGATCAGGTTTGTCTGGGCAGTCGGCATGGTGAGATGGAAGAGGATCAGGGTAAGGAATATGCAGTCCAGACTCACAGCTACTGTGACTTGACTGTGTGGAAGACAGGGTGGTTGTGGTGGTGGCAAACTGCTGGAATTATTGTCGACTATACAACCAAAAACCTTTTGACACTGTTCTAGGTTTAATAGTGGTGTGCTACGGTCCCCTGGGAATTGGGACAGGAAGGTCGAGTGAGAAGATGTGGGTGTTTGTTGTAGCGCAATTGTAGCTTGCCCATGGCCTCGTCTTGGCATGCACCATGACGTCCAGTTCCTCGTCCCTTGCCACCGGGCCTTATGCATTTTAAACGGAGGACAATATGTTCCACGCTCACTAGAAATAGCTTGAATTTACAGTGCAGTTCTATGTGATCCGCGCGATGGACAAACCAGAGTTTTACGTAGCTGTTTTTTTAACAGATGGATATATGTGTAATAGACTATACCAGCTGCAGATGTGACTGGAATACAGCCTCTTGTGCTACCCCGCAGTGTGCTATGTACTCTGCCTGTATGGAAATTAGATGCCTCGTACACCAGCCCCAGATGTGATGACTGGTATACAGCTTCTTGTGCTACACTGCAGTGTGCTATATACCCTGCCTGCTTGTATACAGCTAGATTAATCCTCAGAAGGACTGTTTAGATTGATATTAGAAGCCTGCTACACCAGCCCCAGATTTGACTGGGATACCACATCTTGTGCTACACCGCAGTGTGCTATTTACCCTGCCTGCCTGTATACAGCTAGGTAAATTCTTAAAAGGACTGTTGTTTTGATGGATATTATAAGCCTGGTACACCAGCCCCAGATGTGATGACTGGTATACAGCTTCTTGTACTACACCGCAGTGTGCTATATACCCTGCCTGCCTGAATCCAGCTAGATTAATCCTCAAATGGACTGTTGTTTTGATGAATATTAGAATCCTGGTACACCAGCTCCAGATGTGATGACTGGTATACAGTCTCTTGTGCTAGACTGCAGTTTGCTATATATTCTGCCTGCCTGTATACAGCTAGATTAGTCCTCAAAAGGACTGTTGGTTTTAATGGATTGTGCACCCAACCTACACTACCTAAAAGACACAAAATCTGTCCCTAGATCAGCAGCACCTCTCCCTACACTAGCTGACAATGTGGAACAGTGACGAGCACAGCACCGTCAGCTCTTATATAGACCTGATGACGCTGTGCAGCCAGCCAATCATTTTAGTGCCACAACTAACATGGCTGTGGCATTATAGTGTGTGGCAGCCAATCCCTGCATGTGGGCTGGCTCTGTAAAGAGCGACAACATACAGGGAGGGAAGTCGAGCATGAGCATGAGCATCTTGCCAGTACTTGGTGTTTGCCAAGCATAGCGAGTACTGTGATCCTCGGGCTCACTCATCCCTACTCACATCAAAAAGTACTATATCAAGGACTTTTTATGACCTCCATGTTTTTAAGGATATCAATTTTTCTAGGCATAGAATGAACATGTTGATGACATATTTTAACTTCTGTCTTTTTTAGATTCTTCAATAATTACCTCATTTACAGCCTGGATGCTGGATGAAGTGATACTTAAAGAGAACCCATCACCATGAAAATGCAGTGCAATCTGCAGGCACCATGCTATAAAGCAGGTGAAACTGAGTAGATTGATATACAGTTTTTTGAGAAAAGATTCAGCATAACCTGTGATTTTATTATTTAAACACCTGCTCTTTGTGGGATTTTGGGTCCAGAGGGCTGTCCTATCAGTGACTGGCAACTCTCTTTGTATAAGTGTGCACACAGAAACAGTTGTCACTAACTGATAGGACCGCCCACTGGACCCAAAATCCCAGAAAGAGCAAATGTTTAAATGATAAAATCACAGGTTATACTGAATCTTTTCTCACAAAACTATATATCAATCTACTCAGTTTCCCCTGCTCTATAACATGGTGCCTGCAGATTGCACTGCATTTTTCTGGTGACATGTTCCCTTTAACTTGTCTTTTCAGATTTCCTTATAAGTGTTTCACTTGGTTTAGAAATAGAAGAAATATTTTGCCACTGAAGCACTTATCATACATCTTGATCATTTCAGAAATGCAACAGATGTGTGTTGTATATCATTGTCACTATGGAAAGGTGCACCTCTACCAAGGGCACAGAATGATGGTAGCATCTTCTTAAATAAATCACTGATCCTATGAATGAAATTTAGCTCTGAACACCAGCAGTGCCCATAGAACTCAACATAAAGACACTATCACTACCATGTCTCAATGTAAGCACCATGCATTCAGAAAAATGAATTTAGAAAAATGCATGGTTCCCACAGTGAAACATAGTGATGGCAGTGACCTTATGTAGGGATTTAAGAGTGCTGCTGGTGTACAGAGCTATAATTTATTTATTGTATCTTTAATTCACAGAAGTACTGCTCTATATTGAAAGAAAAGATGCTACCATCACTCTGTGTCCTTGTTAGACATGCCCTTTTCAAACGTGACAATGAACAAAAAATATACATCCATGGCCACTTCTGAATTTTTAAAGAAGAACAGAGTGAAAATAATTCAGTGGCCAAGTATGAGTCCTGATCTAGACTCATTGCACAAATTAAGAATTACTACTGTATTAATCCAGCATCAAAGCTGTAAAATAAGTTGTTCCTGCAGAATGGAATCAAAATAGATGTTGCAATATGTTGTCAACTTGTTAAATTTAATGCTTAGAAAACTTGGTGCTATCCTCAAAAATCATGGAGGTTTTTGGTGTGGGGCCAGTGGCGTAACTACCGGCATAGCAGCCGTAGTGGTCGCTTTGGGGCCCGGCGCTTGTGGGGGGCCCGGACCCAGCGCCGCTACGCAGCCGCTGCTATACCGGCAGCTGCGCCTGCGATACATACAGGGGCGGACTGGCCCGGCGGGCCCCGACACTTTGGGGCCACGCCCACTAAGTCCCGTTCCCATTCCCTCCTGGGTGCTGTAGGGGGGGCCCGGACGGAAAGGGGGGGCCCATTGGTCCCCTGAGCACCCCCACATGTCATACAAGGGGGCCCCTGACTGCTGCCCCCACACGCTATCCTCGGGGCCCCCTGACCGCTGCCTCCATTACTGCTGCGTCCCCCCGGCCGCTCTCCATTAAAGGCGGGCAGTTGCGCTGATCTGCCTGTCATGTGGGCTGTAGCCGGCGCCGCTCTATTTCCTGTATCGCCGGCTACAGCGTCACACTACATGACAGGCTGTGGCTGCGATCAGCGCGACTGCCTGCTGCAGGTAATGGAGAGCGGGGGGCCTGTATATACCCACCAGGGGCCTGTATACCACCACCAGGGGCTCTGTATACTACCACCAGGGGCCTGTATATACCCACCAGGGGCTCTGTATACTACCACCAGGGGCCTGTATATACCTACCAGGGGCTCTGTATACTACCACCAGGGGCCTGTATATACCCACCAGGGGCTCTGTATACTACCACCAGGGGCCTGTATATACCACCACCAGGGGCCTGTATACCACCACCAAGGGCTCTGTATACTACCACCAGGGGCCTGTATATACCCACCAGGGGCTCTGTATACTACCACCAGGGGCCTGTATATACCCACCAGGGGCTCTGTATACTACCACCAGGGGCCTGTATATACCACCACCAGGGGCCTGTATACCACCACCAGGGGCTCTGCATACTACCACCAGGGGCCTGTATATACCCACCAGGGGCTCTGTATACTACCACCAGGGGCCTGTATATATACCCACCAGGGGCTCTGTATACTACCACCAGGGGCCTGAATATACCACCACCAGGGGCTCTATATACTACCACCAGGGGCCTGTATATACCCACCAGGGGCTCTGTATACTACCACCAAGGGCCTGAATATACCACCACAAGGGGCTCTGTATACTACCACCAGGGGCCTGTATATACCCACCAGGGGCTCTGTATACTACCACCAGGGGCCTGTATATACCCACCAGGGGCTCTGTATACTACCACCAGGGGCCTGTATATACCACCACCAGGGGCCTGTATACCACCACCAGGGGCTCTGTATACTACCACCAGGGGCCTGTATATACCCACCAGGGGCTCTGTATACTACCACCAGGGGCCTGTATATACCCACCAGGGGCTCTGTATACTACCACCAGGGGCCGGAATATACCACCACCAGGGGCTCTGTATACTACCACCAGGGGCCTGTATATACCCACCAGGGGCTCTGTATACTACCACCAGGGGCCTGAATATACCACCACCAGGGGCTCTGTATACTACCACCAGGGGCCTGTATATACCCACCAGGGGCTCTGTATACTACCACCAGGGGCCTGTATATACCACCACCAGGGGCTCTGTATACTACCACCAGGGGCCTGTATATACCACCACCAGGGGCTCTGTATACTACCACCAGGGGCTCTGTATATACCACCACCAGGGGCCTGTATATACCACCACCAGGGGCCTGTATACCACCACCAGGGGCCTGTATATACCACCACCAGGGGCCTGTATATACCACCACCAGGGGCCTGTATATACCACCACCAGGGTCCTGTATATACCACCACCAGGGGCCCTGTATACCACCACCAGGGGCCCTGTATACCACCACCAGGGGCCCTGTATACCACCACTGAGGCCTGTATATACCACCACTGCGGAGGCTGCTGTAATACTGCTGGGGCCTGTATATACCACTGAGGAGACTGCTGTATACCACTGGGGCTGCTGTAATACTGCTGGGGCCTGTATATACCACTGGAGAGGCTGCGGTATACCACTGGGGCTGCTGTATATACTGCTGGGGCCTGTAAGGGGATGTGTCTTGAAAGGGAATGTCATGGAGGGGGGCATGTCTTGGAGGGGGCATGTCATTGGGGGGCGTGTCTTCGAGGGGGCCCCGTTCAAAAGTTTGCTATGGGGCCCTGCCAGTTCTAGTTACGCCCCTGTGTGGGGCATATCCATTTTTGCATCAACTAATTTTAGTAAATTTGAAGCTTTTGTAATGAAATTTATATTAGTAATCTTACTTATATGGGGTAATAAAGTGTATGAAATTCAGTTTTATCGAAATGTTGAAAGCTGTCCTTGTGTTCAATGAGATATTAAAATCTTACTTTTAGAAGGGGGTGTATTAATTTATGCTTAACACTGTAGATATGTTCAGCGGGCTTGAGAAATGTGCAGGACACAGAGAAGTAGCCGAGGCAGAGTAGAAAGGAGAAGCTGTTGTAAAGTCAGAAATATTGGCAAGAATGCCATCTAAGCTACTCAGGAAGCAAACCACATGTCTGCCAATTTCAATTTCAGTGTGAACATTGACAATTCAGCTTGTGATCAGGAAACCCGAGAAATTTACTAAAAAATCGCAGAAAGTGGCTTTGTTGGGGCAAAATGTTCAAAATGTTAAAGTGGCCCTAAAACTTTCCTTGAAGGTTTGGGGCCAAACCATTGCCGGAAGACCTGGTGGCTCAGAACGAACCTAATGGTAGGTGTTGTTCACAGTCTTCGGGTCTACCAGTTTCTTTCAACCTGTAGAAATTCATGGAGCTTTAAAAGAAAGTGTTTATGCTTCTTTGAGTTTGCAATTGTTGGGACACCTGCAGGCTTTGAATTTTTAAAACAGTGCCAGATGTGGCAGCAGCTGTGAAATCCAGTAACCTTAAAAATCTCCTTTAACCCCTTCCTGACCTGTGACGCAGCGTATGCGTCATGGAAACAAGTTCGTTCCCGACCTTGGACGCATATGCTGCGTAAATTGCGGGTTTCCCTTCCTGCGGCTCTATTAACCACGGTCACTAAGGGGCTAATAGAGCCGCAGGTACGGAAGAACCTGCACTATACCGTAGGAGGGGTGGCTTAGCCCCTTCGTGGCTATAACCGCTCTGATAGGCAGTGAAGTGAAAGTGAAACTGCCCATCGGAGTAATTGTAATATCTCAACAATGAAACTTGGGGAGATATTACAATACAGCCAATGCCTGATGCTTGATCAGGAGTGTCTCTCTCCAATCAAATGTGTCAGCAATGTGGCCGGTGGGTCCCCTCCCTCCTCTGCCGCCGCGATCCCGGGCCCTCCGCTCTGCCCCTGGCCGCCGATGTGCCCCCTGCCCTCCAATCTCCCTCCTGTGATCTTTCCCCTGTGATCTCCCCCCTGTGATCTCTCCCCTGTGATCTCCCCCCTGTGATCTCTCCCCTGTGATCTCCCCTGTGATCTCCCCCTGTGATCTCACCCTGTGATCTCACCCTGTGATCTCCCCTGTGATGTCCCATGTGATCTCCCCCTGTGATCTCCCCCTGTGATCTCCCCCTGTGATCTCCCCCTGTGATCGCCCCCTGTGATCTCCCCCATGATCTCTCCCTGTGATCTCCCCACCCTGCAATCCCTCCCCCTGTCCTCTGGTGATCACCGCTGCCTGCAGTGATCACCTCCTCCTATTCTCCACTTCCCGCTCCCTCCTCTTCCTCACCTGTCTTCTTTCTTCTCCCTCTGTCCTCCGGTCTTCTCCCTCTGTCCTCCAGTCTTCTCCCTCTGTCCTCTGGTCTTCTGTCTTCTGTCCTCCTGTCTTCTGTCAGCTGTCCTCTTCCTGCCGCCGTCCTGTTTCTTCTGTTGGCTCCTCTGCACAGTCATCTCCCAGCATGGAGATAAGTGTGCAGAGGAGCGGTGTCATAGCCAGGGCACAGCATCTGTGGAATTGCTGTGCCCTGGCTGTGTTAACCCTCTAAGTGCTGTGATCTCAGGGATCACAGCATTTAGAGAAAACAATCACCATGGAAACGCTCACCAGAGACTACAACAAGGGAACACTTGATCCCTTGTTGTAGTCTCTGGGATCAGCGTCATGGTGCACGGTATGGCAGATCATTGCCATACTCTGCACCATGATGCTGATCCCAGAGACTACAACAAGGGATCAAGTGTCCTCTTGTAGTTTCTGGAATCAGCCTCATTGTGCACGGTATGACAGATCATTGCCATACCGTGCACCATGATGCTTATCCCAGAGACTACAACAAGGGATCAAGTGTCCTCTTGTAGTCTCTGGGATCAGCGTCATGGTGCACGGTATGGCAGATCATAGCCATACCATGCACCATGACGCTGATCCCAGAGACTACAACAAGGGATCAAGTGTCCTCTTGTAGTCTCTGGGATCAGCATCATGGTGCACGGTATGGCAGATCATAGCCATACCATGCACCATGACGCTGATCCCAGAGACTACAACAAGGAATCAAGTGTCCTCTTGTAGTCTCTGGGATCAGCTTCATGGTGCACGGTATGGCAGATCATTGCCAAACCATGCACCATGACGCTGATCCCAGAGACTACAACAAGGGATCAATTGTCCTCTTGTTGTTGTCTCTGGCATCAGTGTTATGGTGCACGGTATGTCAGATTATTGCCATACCGTACACCATGACGCTAAATCCCAGAGACTACAGCAAAGGATCAAGTGTCCTCTTGTTGTAGTCTCTGGGATCAGTGTCATGGTGCACAGTATGGCAGATAATTGCCATACCATGTACCATGACGCTGATCCCAGAGGCTACAACAAGGAATCAAGTGTCCTCTTGTAGTCTTTGGGATCAGCGTAATTGTGCACGGTATGACAGATCATTGCCATACCATGCACCATGACGCTGATCCCAGAGACTACAACAAGGGATCAAGTGTCCTCTTGTTGTAGTCTCTGGGATCAGCGCCATGGTGCATGGTATGGTAGATAATTGCCAAACCATGCACCATGACGCTGATCCCAGAGACTACAACAAGGGATCAATTGTCCTCTTGTTGTTGTCTCTGGCATCAGTGTTATGGTGCACAGTATGGCAGATCATTGCCATACCGTGCACCATGACGCTGATCCCAGAGACTACAACAAAGGATCAAGTGTCCTCTTGTTGTAATCTTTTGGATCAGCGTCATGATGCATGGTATGGCAGATCATTACCATACAGTGCACCATGACGCTGATCCCAGAGAGTACAACAAGGGAACACTTGATCCCTTGTTGTAGTCTCTGGGATCAGCGTCATGGTGCACGGTATGGCAGATCACTGCCATACTCTGCACCATGATGCTGATCCCAGAGACTACAACAAGAGATCAAGTGTCCTCTTGTAGTCTCTGGGATCAGCGTCATGGTGCACGGTATGACAGATCATTGCCATACCATGCACCATGACGCTGATCCCAGAGACTACAACAAGGGATCAGGTGTCCCCTATTTGTGGTCTCTGGGATCAGCGTTATGCTGCACAGTATGGCAGATCATAGCCATACTATGCACCATGACGCTGATCCCAGAGACTACAACAAGGAATCAAGTGTCCTCTTGTAGTCTCTGGAATCAGCGTCTTTGTGCACGGTATGACAGATAATTGCCATACCATGCACCATGACGCTGATCCCAGAGACTACAACAAGGGATCAAGTGTCCTCTTGTTGTAGTCTCTGGGATCAGTGTTATGGTGCATGGTATGGCAGATCATTGCCATACCGTGCACCATGACGCTGATCCCAGAGACTACAACAAAGGATCAAGTGTCCTCTTGTTGTAGTCTCTGGGATCAGTGTCATTGTGGACGGTATGGCAGATCATTGCCATACCACGTACCATGACGCTGATCCCAGAGGCTACAACAAGGAATCAAGTGTCCTCTTATTGCAATCTTTTGGATCAGCGTCATGATGCACTGTATGGCAGATCATTACCATACAGTGCACCATGACGCTGATCCCAGAGAGTACAACAAGGGAACACTTGATCCCTTGTTGTAGTCTTTGGGGTCACATGGATTGTGCACTGTATGGCAATGATCTGTCATAGAGTACACAATCACCGTGACCCCAGAGACTACAGCAAGAGGACACTTGATCCCTTGCTGCAGTCTCTAGACGTATCAGAGGCGATCGAACGTTGCCGGACCATCGTTTTGGACTACATCAGAGGGAGTGGGAGTAATAAAGATGGAGTCTGAATTTGTATGTGTTTTTTTTAATAACATTTTTTTCTCTGCGTGGTGTATTTTTTTTAGCGCCCACTACCAATAAAAAAGCTGTCATTATCCCCTTGATTACCCAGTTTGCCACCGGCTCCAGGGCAACAGGAAGAGCCTGGGCACAGCGCCAAAAAATGGCACTTCAATGAATGCGCCATTTTCTGGGCGGCTGCAGGCTGCAATTCCCAGTATGGGGGGCCCAGAACGCTTGGGCCTCTCCATGCTGAGGATTCCAGCCCCCAGCTGCCTAGTTGTACCTGGCTGGACGAAAAATATGGCGGAGCCCCATGTCATTTTTTTTTCTTGAATTAGTTCTAGAAATAAATAAAAAATGGGCTTCACTGTATTTTTGGTTGCCAGCCATGTACAATGAGGCAGCTGGGGGTTGCTGGCAGTCCGTAGCTGCCAAGTTGTACCTGGCTGGACCAAAAATATGGCGGAGCCCCATGTCATTTTTTTTTTCTAAAATCAGTTCTAGAAATATTTTACAAAAAGGCCTTCACTGTATTTTTGGTTGCCAGCCAGGTACAACTTGGCAGCTGGGGAACTGGAATCCTCAGCGTGGAGAGACACAAGCGTGGGCCCCCATGCTGCAATTTGCAACCCACAGCCACCCCAGAAAATAGCGCATTCATTAGAGGCTTCATTTTCTGGTGCTGTACCCAACTCTACCAGTTGCCCTTGTGCTGGTGGCACATGGGTTCTCTATACACGACATGGTGTCTGTTAACAATTTCAATGGAAAAATTAGCTCCAATTGTTAGCAGAAACCATATCACGTATGGAGAGCCCCTCCCTGTGTGCCTGAACATTGAAGCTCCCCCACAAAGTGACCCCATTTTGGAAAATAGAACCCCCAAGGAACTTATCTAGATGCATAGTGAGCACTTTGAACCCCCAGGTGCTTCACAAATTGATCTGTAATAAGGAAAATACTTTTTTTTTACAAAAACTTTCTTTTTCCATTTTTACAGATCAATTTGTGAAGCACCTGGGGGTCAAAGTGCTCACTATGCATCTAGATAAGTTCCCTGGGGGGTTTATTTTCCAAAATGGGGTCACTTGTGAGGGAGCTCCAATGTTTAGGCACATAGGGGCTCCCCATACGCGACATGGTGTCCACTAACAATTGGAATTGTTAGCAGACACCATGTCACGTATGGAGAGCCCCTGTGTGCCTAAACATTGGAGCTCCCCACAAGTGACCCCATTTTGGAAACAAGACCCCCCATGGAACTTATCTAGATGGGTGTTGAGCATTTTGAACCCCAAGGTGTTTTACAAATTAATCCGTAAAAATGGAAAAAGAAAGTTTTTGTGGTGAAAAAAATACTTTTTCATTTTTACGGATCAATTTGTGAAGCACCTGGGTGTTCAAAGTGCTCACTATGCATCTAGATATGTTCCTTGGGGGTCTAGTTTCCAAAATGGGGTCACATGTGGGGGAGTTCCAATGTTTAGGTACACAGGGGCTCTCCAAACACGACATGGTATCCGCTAACAATTTGAATGGAAAATCAGCTCAAATTGTTAGCGGACACTATGTCGTGTTTGGAGAGTCCTTGTGTGCCTAAACATTGTTGCTCCCCCACAAGTGACCCCATTTTGTAAACTAGACCCCCAAGGAAACTTATCTAGATGGGTGGTGAGCGCTTTGAACCCCCAGATGTTTCACAAATTCATCCATAAAAATGAAAATATACTTTTTTTTCACAAAAAGTTTCTTTTTTAATTTTAAGGATCAATTTGTGAAGAATCTGGGGGTCCAAAGTGCTCACTATGCATCTAGATATGTTCCTTGGGGGGTCTAGTTTCAAAAATGGGGTCACTTGTGGTGAAGCTCCAATGTTTAGGCATATAGGGGCTCCCCATATGCGACATGGTGTCCGCTAACAATTTGAGCTACCGTATATACTCGCGTATAAGCTGAGTTTTTCAGCCCAAAAATTGGGCTGAAAAGTTACCCCCTCGGCTTATACGCGAGTCACTATACGGGCGGCCCCCCCCCAGAGGTATACAGGCCCCCCATTAGTATACAGGCCCCCCCATGGTCTGTAAACCTGTAAAGGAAGATGATTATACTTATCACTGTCCCGGTGCAGTCCCCACTCTGCATCGCGATCCTCCATCTGCATCGCGCTCCTCCATCTTCCGGCTTCCTGTCGGCGCCGACAATGACGTCATTCGGCGCAGAACACAGGAAGTCGGAAGCCGGTGAATGAAGATGGAGGATCGCGATGCAGATGGAGGATCGCGATGCAGATGGAGGATCGCGATGCAGAGCGGGACGGCAGCGGGACAGTGATAAGTATAATCATCTTCCTTTACAGGTTTACGGACCATGGGGGGGCCTGTATACTGATGGGGGGCCTGTATACCTCAGGCTGCTGTATATACCCTGGGGCTGCTGCTGTATGTACCCTGGGGCTGCTGCTGTATGTACCCTGGGGCTGCAGCTGTATGTACCATGGGGCTGCTGCTGTATATACCCTGGGGCTGCTGCTGTATATACCATGGGGCTGCTGTTGTATATACCCTGGGGCTGCTGCTGTATATACCCTGGGAAGGCTGCTGTAACACTGCTGGGGCCTGTATATACAACTGGGGAGGCTGCTGTATACCACACTGCTGGGGGCTGTATACTACCACTGGGGAGGCCTGCATATGGAGTATGAGTTTTGTGAACGTGACCCACCATATGCTTGTAAGGCCCTGTGCCCACTGTGCATTATTTGCTGCTGTTTTTAAGCAGATTTTGAGAATCTACATCAAAATCTACATGTCTATCCTGAAGGTATCAAAGTCTGTGAGAGTCCAGAAGTGCAGTTCAATCTTGTGAGAATTCCCCTGTGTGACCCCTAGAGTCTGAACTGCAGTACTATTTGTGATTTGTGAACTTCAAAAGGTTTACTCATCTCTACTGATACGGCCTTAGGAGTGCCCTCAAAAAAATGCTCATGGTTACTATAGTAACCCAAAATGCAGAAAATCAGATGAAGCTGGCCAGAGCAGAAGGAGAAGAGAGATCACAGCTATAACTAGGAGTGATTAAAATAGGTAACACATTACTGACTGACTCATTATTTTTAGGTATTTTCTGTGTATAGATAGTGACTGGCCATTAAAAAACTAACGTTAAGTGGGAAGAAAAAGCAAAAAATAAGCAAAATTATGATGCAAGGCAATCCTAACATTTAACTTTATAGTTTTGTGGTTATTAAAGTACTGTGGGAGACATTAGTTCATCAAGTGTGCCCAATAATTGCTTAATATGTCAAATGTCAAAAATTGCTTAATTTCTGGTATGTGACTAGATGCATCACACTATATTGCTAAATTACTGTCAGCTTAAGAAATAGATGGAAAACATATCTTATGCAAAGTATTGAGACATTAATTACTGAATATATGCAAAAAGTGAATTAAATGGTCAAAAAAATCAAGAAAAACAGATTTGTAAATAAAAAGAATTATGATCTAAGTTCATTTCTGACATTATGTTCTTTTCATGGGAATCTTAAAATTCTAAAGGTACCGTCACACGCGGCAATATTGCTTGCAATTTCACTGGCAATTTGCTGGTTGTATTGAAATCATGGACACAAGGCCGCTTTACACGTCGCAATATCGTTCCGATATTGCATACAATTTCACGGGATTGCGCACGTTTTTGACTCTTGTCCAAAATCGCAAAGGAGATGTTACACAGGGAGATATCGGCAGGCAACGCAACTACGATGTTGTACGCTCCTCTTGCACACTGTGTCTGAGCAACTCGGGGAACGACCAATTAACATTGGAGTCAACAGGGAAAGTTGCGCTCCAAATCGTAGTTGCGCTGTCACACAGCATGATCCTGTCAGATCGTCAAGCCAATATTGCATGGTTGAAGAGCATGCACAATTCCAAACCAATCTCGTAGTTGCATCGTTTTTGAGTTGCGTTGCACATTTACACGACACAACACACGAACGATATCAACTGCAACGCCCCTACCACGTGACTTTTTATCGTAGTTGCGTTGCAATATCGTGACGTGTAAAGCGGCCTACATTGTTCTATTTTGTTGCTGTGTACAAATAGAACAATGTGTCCATGATTTTACTGCAACCAGCAAATTGCCAGTGAAATTGCAAGCAATATTGCCTCGTGTGACGGTACCTTATGGGTACTTTGTAAGGCTGCCTTCACAATTCTCTGGAACGTATCACCAAGAATTCAATTAATTTCAAATATCCATAGCTTTAAGCGACCATTAAAAACACATCTCGTTAGACTAGCCTACCCACTCACCTCATCTTTGTAACTATTCCCATTCTGTCCTTCTCCAAATTTTGCCTCTTGTATCATCTTTCTACTCCCCCATGCATTATATAGCACTTTATCTGTACTGTACTGATCCCGGTTGATGACCGGTTCATGCAGTATTATGTGAATCCCCTACTTATTATGTTGATGGCTGGACCATATATGATGGCATTTGTTACTATTACCTTTTGTGTCTCCCCTATTTCCTCATAGATTGTAAGCTTGTGGGCAGGGACCTCACTCCTATTGATCTTAGTGATGTATTTTTTTTGTCTCTTACTGTCTGTATTGTATTATATTTGTATTGTCTCTCATTGTCTGTATTGTATTTTATCATGTTATTGTATTGTTTTTTATTATTATATATTATTTTATTGTATTGTATGGCATTGTATACAGTCTGAATTGTAAGGTGCTGCGGAATATGTTGGCGCTATATAAATAAAAATTATTATAAATATTATTATTATTGTAGATTTTTTAAAAATGTAAGTAAAATTCCATTTTATTCAAAGCTATTAGCCCATCTTTAGTGACATTCTAACCAGGGCAGTGCTGATCTCGGCACGCTGGGTATTCTACAATATGCACTGACAGTTACTTTGGATCAGAGCTGGTAAGAGCGTACACTAGACACAGTGACAAGAACCTACTTAGCATTCATCAGAAATTAAAACAAACAAATTCTAAGTAGACCTAGACTATCATAGGACCTAAATGGATGTCACAGATGATGCTTCATTTAAAAAATGAATGGCCTCTGCGCCAAAGACATTTTGTTTAAAGCCCCATCACACCTAGCGAGATCTCAGTTTCGTCACAGGTTTTGTGACGCAACAGCGACCTTGCCAATGATCTCGCTATGTTAGACACTCAACATCGAACAGGCCCCCACTATGAGATCGCTGATAGTGTCGAAATGGCCTGGACCATTTTTTGATCGTTGGGCTCCCGTTGGCCAGCATGCATCGGTGTGTTTGATGCCTTAACAATGACCTCATTGTCGACTCAGAACTCAGCCACGTAGGACTGAGTCGTCAGACTAGCTGCTGTGTGACAGGGTCCCAACAACTGCCAAGGTCGTTATACAGGTCGCTGTATCGTTGCGGTGTCATTGAGTAGATCTGACTGTCTGACATCTCACCAGCAACCATGTAGCAACGTTCCAGCGATCCTTACCAAGTCGTATCATTGTCAGGGTCGCTGGATTGTCGCAAATTGTGACGGGACCCTGAGTTCCTAGCATGCATTGCTATTCTCCAACAAAGGATGATCAAAAAAGGAAGTCATAGAATTAAACAATATAAAAAAAAAACAAAGCTGTAATGAATGGCAGGAACTTTACAATCAGATCCAGGGATGGTGTAAAGACAGTCCGCGCTGCTTTAAATAATCAGTCACAAGTCTTTAGGTAAAAGACCCCCCTTCTTTATTTCCACCTACGCGTTTCAGTGCCACTCCGGGCACCGTCATCAGGGTATACCTGATGACGGTGCCCGGAGTGGCACTGAAACGCGTAGGTGGAAATAAAGAAGGGGGGTCTTTTACCTAAAGACTTGTGACTGATTATTTAAAGCAGCGCGGGCTGTCTTTACACCATCCCTGGATCTGATCATCTTTACACGTGCTACGTGGCGGTGGAAGTCCTGCAGCAGCTTATAAACTACATGCAATAAAAACTAGTTGTGGGTGCACACAACTAGACCAGGTGAGTGCACCTCTTTTTGATCTGAGTGTGGAATCAGTGTCATATTGATAGGGCACTATTGCGCCTCGCTTGTCTCCTTTATCTTTTTCTGTAGGAACTTTACAATGACATTTAGTTAGAAAATAGATTTGATTATAGCATAAAAAAGATAGACATTTAGGCTGAAAATGAATTAATGTTTCAGATCACCCCTTTAATGTTTATTACAAGAAAAAAAGTGCTTTCCATTATAGTTACCATCATATAGTTTAATATTGCAGCTAAAGATCAAGTTGATTATGAACAAAATACAATATAAAAAATCTGCAAAGTAAACAATTTCTTCTGATGTTTAATAGCCTTATATTGTGTTGTGCATCTAGTAGCAATTACTAATGCAGGTGCTTAATTCCCTATGTGATCTCGAACAATTAACATTAATGCTTAGCATTCCATAATCAGAAAAAGTGTTAACATCACCTATTTCATTCATGCTGTGCATAAAATAAAACTATATGGTTAGTTATTGAAAACAGTAAGGATAACAATGGAACAAAACCGGATGTTGTAGTTGTTTCATATTCTAAATGGACTTTAAGACAAATGTAAATAAAAGGTTTATGTCCAAATTAGCTGCAGTCTTAAGAACTAAGTACCTTAAACAAATGCTTTTTCTAAATAATCATGCAAATATTTTGTCATCTTATTAACTTGTTTAATCTACATATCCACTGGAGCAGAACAGATATCACCTCCGGCCAGAGTAAACAAACACGCAGCACATTAATTGTGCTTTACTGCACAATACTTTACTCTGCTTTAGCACAAGATATTGTAGATGACTTGAAAAGTGTTATCGTTTTGCAGACCGAGCTTCACAGGCCATAGTAATGTTCTGGAGAGGATTAAAGTATATTAATAGAAATATAAAAGCGACAAGTGTAATTGGGTCTTATTTGTGGAGATGGTGAAAATAGCCAGAGACAAAAAGCTTGCTCACTTGCAGGGCTTGTGTGAGACACTTAATTTTTAGCTTACTCTTAACCTTGTAGACAGCATAGAGACTCAGTGGTTAGCTGTTGATTTGCGGTGAAGGGGACTTGGGTTCAAATCCCACCAAGGAAAATATTTGCAAGGAGCTTGTATGTTTTCCTTATGTTTGTGTGAGTTTCCTCTACAGAGGGACTTTAGTTTGGTGTCCTGAATGGGGACAGTGATAATGATGTCTGTTAAGTGCTGTGGATTAGGATAGCGTGAAAAACCTCCTGCTAAGTGCAATGGAGGTTTTTTTATGGTTATCTTTTTGGTGCCCTAGGGGCACCAGGAACACGGTGCACCTTAATCTGGACCCAGTACAACTGACCAGAAGGGTCTGGTCCCAGGCAGAGGACCGGCTCTGGACATGGTACACCGAATTAGGGTCAGGGGGACCTAAAGAGGAGTCGCCCACCAAAGACCTGTGGAAGCTGGCTCGAGGCTCTGTGTGCAGAGGTGCTGCACTGTTATGTGAAGAAGATAGTTCAGTGAAGGGACCGGTAGGGAACGGCAGGAATACCACCGAGAGTCCGGAGTGAATCATTCCGGTTCCCTGGTGACTACCCAGGCGAGAAATACCCAAAGGACTGTATCATCTGTCTATCTGCTTTAAAAACTTGCAAGTAAATCTGATCAGAGTTGATGACTGGTGTGACATACTTTATTTCCCTCGCCTGAGGAGCCGCACACTGCTGCATTGAAAGGACAAGTGACAACCCCGTCTGGTAAGCTGCCTCCCTGTATAAAAACTTTTACAACTGTCCCGATCCACCTACAGGGAGCATAACCATCTGGCTGCCATACCATCCCCCCGGAGGTCTGACCCGCAGCTCAGAACACCTTACAGCACTCAAGTTTGAAGACCTGCGGTCACGTGACTGATCACATCCCCTGAAGCAGTACATGATTGGATCACAATACCAGACCCCATGACCGAGAAGCAGGAAGCACTCGAGCTCAGTGGTGGAGCCTGGACCTCTCTGCATCTCCCTCACCTCAACACTAATACTGGAGTTGTGCAGGGGTGCTCAACCATCATAGGTGAGTGAGCACTGTACCCACACATAATATACCCACTAGACCACCAGGATCAACTCATGTGATCTTTCCTTTCATTATTTCATATACAATTCAAATGTTTGGGACATCTGAAAGGATGACTGTCTGGAGAATAAAAGTTGAACACTACCACGAGTTTCGTGTCATGCCAACAATACAGTATCCTGAGACCATTCATATCTATGGTTGCTTTTCATTCACAATTTGGCCTCAGAACACTACAATAAGTAAAGAATGTTATCAAAAAGAAATGAGGAGATGTGAAAAACATTGAATTATTAATGTGTTGAATTTACCAAGAAATTCATGTATTGAACAGTTTTCTTCCACAAATATATGTTCTTATTGGGATCTGGGCTCTCTATAGTCCCCAAAGTGAAAAAAAATTAAGATGTAAAAAATAAACAAAGATAAGGGCTCTGGACAGTGGGTATAAGATCAGGGGCAGAGGACTTAAGGCCCAGTTACACGGTAAGATATTGTGAATGATATCGCTCAAAAGTCACGGGTTTGGAGTCGTTCAAACGACATAGTTACTACATCGTTGCGTGTAACACCGCGATACGACTATGATAAATCGTTGGATCATTGATTGCAGATCAGAAAACCTGCTGCATCGTTGTGTGTGACACTGCTATAACTATGTCATTAATGACTTCTCCTATTCACAACAGTAAACAAGTATCGTTCGCTGGGTTGTGCGATCGATAGCTGCTTGCCACATCATTGGTGTGTCATTCACGATTTCTGGACATCTGACATCTCACCAACGATCTGTTAACGATGTCCTAATGACTGCCCACCCATGAGATCATTGGTGATATCTAATGGTACCTTTACACGCCGCTACTGGAAGGTGGCAACACCGGGTGCTTCACGTGCACGAGCACGCACAAACGGTTGCAAACGGTAATCGCACCAACTTTACACGCCGCTACAAGGTGCGCTACGGTAGGTTACATCTATCTCTGGATACACTGCCGGGTGCCACAAGTTGCCATCTGTAGCTTACCCTACCATCTTCACACGCCGCCACCACAGGGTAATCTGGGCAGAACAAAGGCAGCAGGTAAAACATATAGGCGTGCCACAGTCCATCACGCCGCGCCCAAACCACAACCATTGGCCAACACAAGAGTATTCTGATTGGGCACGACGCGAAGGGCGGATGGCGGAGACATGACGTAGTATTTTTCGGACTGTGCCACGGAATAAGCGCTTGTGACACGGCGGAGTGTTGCGGATTGAGCTAACGGGATGGTTATGCGTCACGCACAAGCAGTTTACAGTCACATATGAAAGAATTAGTGCTGGGCCATGTGTGCATTGTAGAAGTGTTTGCCTTGTCACGCTGAATAAGCGCTTGTGACAGCGGCGTGTGGCGATTGCGCTAAGTGGTGCTTGGGCGACACACAGTACCGGCTTACAACACACAGTATGTGCGTTTTGTGTAAACATTGTCCTATGTGTGGTGTGTCTGGATACCAATGTGTGAATAGAGGCCAAATGGTGCTCGCATATGTGCTAACACATGTGAATGGTGTTGAGGAGCTTGCTATGCCACATATCCCTGATGTGTGTGTCTACGTACCTCAACTCACCTGACAATATGATGTCCTGTCTCAATGTGGTGTGTGCAGGTGACCCTCTGCCTACACCATACCACAAGGGTTATGCCCATACATTTGTCACATACACTGTTGCCCAAAAACCTGCCCAAACATCATGGCCACCCACACATATTGTCTGTCCATCCCCGCCATAGGTGGCAATGTGTGTGACAGCACTGGCCACAACCCAAACCTTGATGACACTGCCCTCCATCCCCAAGTAATCAGGCTCACACAGAGTATTTTGGATCCAAGGCAAATACATTTATTAGAACTTAGCAATCCAGACCTTGGAAAAAATAAAAAGAACATACAGAAAGGAAACACAATGCACATTGAAACAGCATGTCACATTCTTAACACATATACATTTGGGATCCCAACATCACCAAAAATGAGACTTTGTGCAGCACCAACATAACACAAATAAAACCTAATCTAACTAACTAACTTAAACCTCTGCACACGATGAAAGAAAATAAAACAAAAAGACATGGTGCAGCAACCCTGCTGTTACCACCATGGCACCCTTTTGACGATCCTCCAGAACCACCCACACTAGATGTGCTGGTTCTGCCAGCTCACTGCACCAGAGCCATTGAAGTAGGAGCAGTAGGCATCTCTACTGTCCCTGGCCTCCTGCTGAGTGCGACCATGGCTCTGCGGCTGGAGTGGCGCCACACCATGGTCGTCATCACGCCAAGACCCTGGACGAACCTCCCCTGTTTTGGCGTCTGCATTATCTACAGAACCTCCTGGCGTGTATGATGCTCTATCCCTACGACGCAGGAAGTTATGCAGCACACAGCAGGCCAGCACTACCGCGTCAATAGACTCCAGTTTCATATGCATAGGCGTATGAAAAACCCGGAATCGATTCGCCATTATCCCGAACGCATTTTCAACCACACGGCGGGCCCGGGATAGCCAGTAATTGAAAATGCGTCTTTCAGAAGTAAGGGCCCTCTGAGGATATGGCCGCAGTAGGTGTTCCTGAAGTGGGAACGCTTCATCCGCCACAAACGCAAAGTTGAGATGTTGGGTCGTCTCGCCATTTGTAGGTAAGTTGATCCCACCGCTCCTTAGTAGTTGTGCCAAGGAGCAGCGTGCGAACACACCCCCATCTGAGTTGCGGCCGTTCATTCCAACGTCCATGTAGAGGAACTCATAGTTCGCATCCACTAGAGCCATGAGAATTATACTAAAATACCCTTTGTAATTGAAAAACAAAGAGCCCGAGTTGGCGGGTTTAGTAATCCTCACGTACTTACCATCCAAGGCCCCGCGGCAGTTGGGGAAGTTCCACCGGGTTTCAAAGCCTCAGCCTACTTCCATCCATTCTGCGGCTGTTTCTGGCATCTTCATGTAGGATGGCTGCAGAACACTCCAGATGGCCTTCCATGTCTCAGGGATCAGGCAGCTCAGCAGGGGCAGGGAGACACGTGCCGCGTATGTGAGGGATGTCATTGACTGCCCTGTAGCCAGGAACCGCAAAGTTAGAGCCAAACGCTCCTCAGCTGAGACTGATTGACGCATCATAGTGTCCTGACGGGCTATCAGTGGCCTCACACGCTCCAAAAGGAAGGTGAAACAGTCCTGGGACATACGCAGGTAGTTTCGGTAATCATCGGGATTGTTCAGCTCCAGCTCACGCAACAGCTGCATGTGTCCCCGGGTCTCCCGCCGGCGAAGCCAATCCCGGCTCCACAGCCGCCGTTGTCTGCGACACATCAACCTGTCATACCGATCCTGAAGCCACATTTGCTCTTCCACCACCGCGAGAGCCACGATAACATTTCGGTCATGTATATTCTGCATCCTCGGTCTCAGCACCTGTACATTACAAAAGATAACATCAGTACATAGAACAATATGGGGACATGTCAGCATGTAAAGCAAGCCACACCTCTTTGGGAGTACACACTATAGGCAAGCAGATGTGAGCTCTCGTGTGCGCACAAAACACATCCAGGGAGCCATGCAAGGACAGCAACCATTAGTGGGCGAGAAACAATCGGAACATGGCCAATCATCCTGTCCTCCTATCCGTTAACACTTTGTTCAGTGGGGGAGATGCGCACATCTGGACCTATGTGAGTTACAAAGGGACATGTGTCACCACTAATCTCGCATATACATGTCACAGAAACCATTCAGCATAGCATATGTAGATTCCCAACCACAGTAATCCACTACGTACCAGGCCAGGCCAGGGTGAGTAAGCATAGATGTCACAAACCAGATTACACATGACTTATCATGGTGGAACTTGGTTACACATGTGTTTGCACGGGTGATATCCACATCTGTTCAATCTCTGCTGCGTCACACCTCAAAGCCATGTCTGATCCTAGCCATGTTGGTCCCAGTGTCCGTTGACCACAACCAGTATGATATAATCGATGATGTGCACATCAGTACCACATTCCTGTCTACAGTCCAGCAGCCATTCTCCTGTATGGTGAATGGAAACAAAAATACAAATGTGTCACTGAGAATATGGGACCCCCTGTACAAAATGCCAATTAATAGTCGCCACACCACGCTAATGTAGTCACAAAAAAATAAACCCTGGGTAGTCCGCTACACCAGTCTTTGGCGTTAGCCCAACAAATCATGCGTCTCAGCCCCCCCCACGCCGCAACTTCCATGTCTGCCCACGAATACTCACTTAATGACTCTGGCCAGCAAGGATAACGTCTGCCGAGATGAGCAGCTTTTCAAGGAGCGGCAACCAATGACAATCGAGCGATCTGCACCAATTAGCTGCCGCTAGACCTGTTCGCAGGTGTACGTTAATAATGTGCATAATTGGTGTTCTCTGGTTGGTGTAGCTGACTATAAAGCTCTGCTGATACCCACCACACCTTGTCCAGACGTCCATGTGCATTGAGCTACTGGTGTCCAGTGATCCGTGCTCTGTGGCTCTGATGGTAAGTTATCTCACGTGCTTGGTCCTTGACATGCGTTTGTACATAACGCAGATGCGTCTCTCACATGGCGCTTAGGCAATGTGTGTATGGACGTGTGTGTTTAGTGCTTTTGGGCTGTCTTGTGTTTTTGGTATGTGCATGGCTAATTCTCTGTAGGCCATAGGCATAGGCATTGTTCAAGTATGTTTACGTATATCTTAAATTGAGCTTAATTAGCAGGGCAAAATATTAAGGGCTGGTTGGCCCCAGTACTTTCCATCTCCATTGATCCCTGTAATGTGCCCCTGTTTGGGCAGGGGATGGTTGGTGCATGGCCTACAGTAGGGTGTCCATGGGTGTAGTCAGACCAAGATGATGATGTGCTTGGCCATAAGCTGTAGCATGTGCTGTTGTGTCGGACAGCCAGGCCTCCTTTAACACATGCCAAACCTTTCACATTGTGGCCAGGCCAAAGATGATATGTTGCACACCATGGCCAGGTGCAGATGTGCCCCTGGAAGCATGTTCCCTCACTCCATGTTTAGGTATGTTTAAAGAGGTTATTTGTCGGAGTAAACCTTGTTCCCACCATGTGTCGTCGTCAACATATGTCTGGAGCTTAATCTGTCAACACATGTGTAGGCGATCTGAGCTGTTGCACATGGAGAAAGGTTTGCACAAATGCTAACATAAATGTTGCCAAACAGCTTCATGGCGAGCAAAACAAGAACTTTGCATGCCTGTATGTAAATAATTTCCCAAACATGGGTTTATTTTTGTATGCCTCGTGTACTGACTGTTTTAATTGGTGTTTTTCTCCACACAGATGCCGAGGGGTAGCGTTGAGTTTTAAACCCAGCTTCTCACAGACTATCAACGAAACGAATGTCTGTGGCGCACCTCGCTGCCTGAATATCGCAATCAGGCAGCGAGGGCCGAGGCCTACAGGCCTCTTGTCAACCTGGCCAATAGGCTGGCCCCCAGGCCAGGCAAGAGGTGGGACCAGCCAATGGTGGCCCTTAAGATAAAGAATATGCGGGCCGCGTTCATGCGGGCTCACCTAAACTACCAGGACCGTCGGTCATGGGCTCGAGGTGAGGAGGTACCATTGCCTACCTTATGGTACTATCCGCTCCTCACCTTCACCCTTGGCCACGGCAGCTCGCGTGCAACGCGGACCAACCGCCCCATTGCTGCGTCCCATGTAGGCCCTGGCCAAGAACCATCTGCGCCACAGGAGGTGGGTAATTGTGTTACGGTGGTGGCCCACAATGCTTGCATCACATGTGTGCTTGTCTGCATGCTTCACCACAACCTCATTGTGATATTTGGGTCCTGGGCTGGCAAACCATTTCTTGATGTGTTATGTGTCCTCAGGGGCTTGGCTGGTTTAATCTACAATCTATCCACAAAGCCCTTCTCCAATTCTGCAATGACACAGACATATGTTTATTTTGGGGATAGTTTGCAATATTCTACAAAATTGCTTTGTTTTGTATTTGAGGAGGGACATAGCAACATGTACTAAATGGTGAAGGCACACATGTGTGTGGCCTTTGGCCCATGTAGTGTATGTTTAATGTAAGGGGGTCCTATTTTTATTAGTTTGGGGCTCACAACGTCAAGCTGGGCCACATGGCCCTGGCCGGGATTTCAGCCAGCATCAAGCTGGTGTGGTCACATATGATTTTTGGTTTAGGGCACTATGAATGCCACATATGTATGTTTTACGCAGAGTACGTGGGATGCTACAGGTGAGTTTACAGGAGATGTGCAGGTGTTGGGGTCACTAACCTTCTATCTTTCTGGTGTCTTGTTTTTGGGTTGGTGGTGTGTTGTGTGTGGTTTGGGATTTTGGAGGCCTATGGCCAATTTAGAGAAATGATGTTGCTTTTATTAAAGGGATCCTGTCACCCCCAAAACACCTCTAAACCTATTAAAAGCTGTCCCTAGAGCATATTAACACTTTCCCTACACTCCTTTTAGCTCCTAAATGCCCTTAGTCAAAGTGAAGAAAAACGTTATAATAGTACCTCATTAGTGATGATAATGAGTGACTATGCTATTCATAGTCACTCATCAAGGCAGCCCCTCTTCTTCATATCACGCCTATTCAGGCATGATCGTCATCCTAGATTCAAAATCGCGCCTCCCTGCGCGCCTCCCCACTCTCCCATAGCGTCCGTGCTTCATTGTGGGGCTGTATGACGCGATCCGCGTCATTCCCGGCGCCGGGTGACGTATTTGCAGCCGCGCCGCGCTGTCAGCTTCAAGTCCCGCACTGCGCATGCCCATGCGCAGTGCGTATTTTGAAGCTGACAGCGCGGCTGACAGCTGTACCTAATGAGGTACTATTATAACGTTTTTCTTCACTTTGACTAAGGGCATTTAGGAGCTAAAAGGAGTGTAGGGAAAGTGTTAATATGCTCTAGGGACAGCTTTTAATAGGTTTAGAGGTGTTTTGGGGGTGACAGGATCCCTTTAAAACTGTTTTTCTTTTTTCTTTTTTTTCACAGGCCCCTGAGCAGGCCGGCTCCATTCCTGAGCATCCTGTCGCTGATGAGGCTCAGCCGAGTACATCTGCGGCTGAGCAGGAGGATGGAGCTAGTGATGTGGGTCCGGACCCAGGGCCCAGCTCGGTTATCCGGCGAAGGCGACGACCTGCCCCACTGGAGACCGAGCTAGGCACCTGGGCCCACCAGATCCTTTTGAACGAACAGCGGACCCACATCTCTAGCTACGCCCTCCACATGAGCGACAGGTTGTCAAGGGTGGAGCCCCTCCAACGTCAGATCGCTCAGCGGGTCTTTGACCGTGTCGTTGATGCGGCCGAAGATGGGGCCCTGCACCCCAAATCCCCCCCAACACGTCGTCTTCGATCCGGACGCTCTCAGGCAGGTCGGGGTTGCCATGAGAGGGGGGGGGGAGCCGGCATTGTCAGAGCAGACAGAAGAGGATGAGGAGGAAGTGGGACACTAGTAGCCAATGCACTTAATTGGCCGTCTGGACTATGACATATTGACCACGCCACATTGGTCCCTTTATTTTTTATTGGTTTTTTTTGTGGGCAAAATTGCACTATGTATTTTCCTTATGTTTATTTACTTTTATGAGGTAATAAATTATTTTGTGTCACACAATTGTGTCTTTATTTAAGGTTATAAATTTAGGGTTCAGCGTGGCTGAATGTTTAGGGTCACAATATAGTCGACACTATCCACACATTGTGGGCAATGGCCCCAGAGCAGGAGCACCATGTGGGCGGCTAACATGTTGTTGCACTTCAAAGAGGTGTGGTCATGTGGGTCACACAGTTACGGAATGGACATGTTGGCGACAAATACATGTGTGTTGTGACATCAAGGAACACACAAAAATCGTAGTCATACTTTTTATTGACAACATACATGTGTGACAGACATTTGCCACAATAGACACAATGCTGTTTTCAGCTCCTAGTAGCCAGTCCACACTCCCCCTGGTCCCAATGTGGGACACTATAAGAAAAGAGGACAACAGGGTAGCCAGTCCACACTCCCCATGGTCCCAATGTGGGACACTATAAGAAAAGAGGGCAACAGGGTAGCCAGTCCACACTCCCCATGGTCCCAATGTGGGACACTATAAGAAAAGAGCCCAACGGGGGCAAAAAAACAAAACAAAAAACCAACAAGGCAACAGTAAAAATTTTTGGTCCAACAAGGACAACAGATTTTCAGGGCAGGTCAGCCCATTTAGGTGTGGGTGTTGTGCCACATCATTGGAGGCCACCATGATGTTGCTGCACGGCAGCCAGCATGGCAGCCAACCGGGCCAGGACTTGCAGCCCGCGTCGGAGTGCCCGGTGTAGCCGTTGGGCGAAATCATGGTGGGCCCTCATCACGTCCTCCATGGTAGGTACACCTGTATTGTGATTAAAAACAAAAATTTACATTCTAATAGTCCCTATGGTGGTTTGGTATGTTCACACAACAAATATGGTCCTTACCCTCTGGCTCAACCTCCTCTTCAGTATCAGGGGGTGATGGGGAGGCACTGACACTCCACCCTGCAGCTCCAGCACGTTCTCCATCTGCAACAATGTGTGAAGAACATTATTTACAAAATGGGTACAAATCCTAATTACCCCAAACCACCACACTGCTTACAGTGTGCAGGGCATAGCACACAACAAAACACACTTACCACCATAATCGTCCAAGGCTGGCTCATTTGCTGGTTGAGGCATGGCCTCATCCTGGCCAGCAGGCGATGGCACCTAAGGCTCCGGCCCCGCTGGCTCATGAGCATCTGCCGCGGGCGGAGCTGATGGGTGAGGCAGCTCCTCGTCCTGAAGCCCTGCTGGGTCTTCCTGCTCCTCCTCCTCCTCATGCCCTGGTGATGGGCTATTCCCTTGTGGGGATGGTGTGGCAGCTGCCTCTTGAGGCGGTGGGGTTGGTGGGCCACCTGCAGGTGTTGCCGGGGGAGCCTTATCAGATGAGTCAGCGACATCTGTATTTGAAGAAACAATCATTCAGCTGTCAGAAGAAGGTTTCAGCTCAGAGATGTTGACACATTTAGATTGTTGGGCTATGTGTTTGCAGTAGTCCAGATATGGGATGAGCTCATGTGTTATGCATGTTGTGTGTGTATGAGGCAGTAGTATGGTTATTGTGTGGAGAGCATCTAACACTGTGGACTCATCTTTGGAGCAAAATAAACATGAGTTTAAGGCAGATGTGTAGGCACTCCCTCAATATTCTGCTAACTATATGCTACCCCATTGCATGTGTCCCGCCGTAGCCCACAGTCTCCTTATAATATGTTTGTCAACATATGTGTGCTGTTTTGTGCTTATACATGGGCAAATGTGTGTTTGGCCCTAAAAATTACTCACCACGCAGCCTGGCAATCCGGGCATGGATGTCCACTATGCAGCCTGGGCATTTCTGCTTCAGGTCCTCGATTTTCTTCTGGACGGCTTTAGCGGTCCTCTCCACCCCAGTTTGTTGAGCAGGGCCCGCTGGATCCGCCTAATGGTGGCGCGATTGCGCAGCCTGGGATGCCGGTGGTGATGATGACCCCAGTAATCGTACCGGTCACAGTGGTCTATAAGGACCAGTAATTCTGCCATCTCCCACGATGCAGCGCGCTGTGCGGCTGCCATAACTGCAATGCTGTGTGCAGAGGAGGGGCTGGCACCTTGCAGGCAGAGTGAAACTGAAACCAACGTCATGACGTCATTACGGCCACTGTCGGGGTCACGCACCATTCAAAGTCGACCTACGCGCAGTGACACGGGCGAAACACTTCTGCGGCACCTACAGAACAAGGCCCCACAGAGCGGTGCGTAACGCAACCTTGTGCGCTGTGTACTGAATTATTCATTTGCATGTGGTATGACAATGCGTACATTAGTGCGCTCACTGACATGCCAGAAGCACTTGTACGGCATCTGCAGTACAATAAGCCAGGGCGGTACGTAAAACAAACTTGTGCACTGTGTACAGCATTATTCCTTATTATGTTAGAATGTGCACGCTATATAAGGACCATGCCGCAATGATACTTTTGCCTTCCGCAAGTGTGTGTCCGCGTAATTGTACTAATGTATGATCGTGCATACGGCGCATATCTGTAGTGCTGAAGTGACAGCTCATCCCAGATGGCGGCCTGTGGAAGAAGAGCCAATCGGAACGCAGCATCTTCCACCAATGATCGCTGATGGGGAGCGGTAACCCGGAGCCTGTGTCACGCCCCAGGTACATACCAGGTACATAGCATGGTGTCGAAACAACCCTTCTGTTCCTTCTTTACACGCCGATACAGGTCGCTACCATCAGCTGAGTAACCACCGGTTTTAGGGCAGTGCTCTGAAACAGGTGCCACCACTGGTGGGTGGCTACAACCGTCTTCACACGCTGCTACCTCGGGTTGAATTGGCGGTGCAAGATACATTTCTCTCATGTACCCGGTTGTTGCCACCATCCAGTAGCGGCGTGTAAAGGTACCATAAATGACATTGAAGCTTGTAACGATACCTTTAGATTTACTACCCTACTCCTGCGGTGAAAATAAAAACTCTGTGGAGCGGTGCTTTAATTTTGTCCTTGAAAGTGGTATCTTAGTGAGTGGGAGCACTATAGGGCTTCAATAGAGGCAAAATCTCTTTGTAAGGGCTGCAATATTGTAGGGCAAGCCCTTCTGTTACCCAGCCATATATTACTTATTCATTTTTTTATGGGGGGGACTTAGGACTTCTTCTATTGGGTCCTTTAATTTATATATATATATATGCCCCTGTCCAATCATTTTCTTTTTTAGTACAATATAGTATAGCATAGTATTTATTGTCTAACAAGACTAAACAAAAGGGTGGTGAAAAGTTTTATATATCATGGTACCTTTGCACGCCACTACATAAGGTTAGATCAACCGGGTGTCTCACATGCACGAGCACGTTCCAATGGTTGCAAACGGTACCCGATACTGCCTTTACATGCCGCTACAAAGTGCTCTACAGAAGGTTTAATCTATCTCTGGAGGCACCGTCGGGTGCCGCAGGTTAACTTCTGTAGAGCACCTTCCCTCATTTACACGCCGCTACAGAAGGTAATATGGGAGGACCTGGGGAAGCAGGGACAACACATAGGCGTGCCAGAGTTGTGGATTACGAGACGCTCGTACGGTGATTGGACAATGCAATAGCATCATGATTGGCCAGGCAGCGCAGGAAGTCTGGCTAATACATGATGCTATTGCAATTGTGTAGTGTGACTGGTCAGCTCCTTAAATATGCCGCCCTATGCAGAGACAACCAATCGTAACGCAGGAGCTTTCACCAGTGATCGCTGAAGGGGGGCGGTATCCCAGAGGCTGTGTCACGCCCCAGGGAGTTAACTGGGTGATGAAAAAACCTTCCTGTACCTCATTTAGACGCCGCTACCATCGGGTTGAAACCAACCTGTTTTAGGGTGCCTTCACATTTGCGTATGGGAAAGCAGCGTATGCTGCGTTCCCATACGCAGTCAAACGCATGCGCACTGCGGTTCCTATGTTTAACATTGGAACGCATAGTGCCTGCGTTTGCTGCGTTCGGGAGCGGATGTGGACGATATCTGCTCCTTCCGGTGTCCAGCATCCGCGCCCGGGACGCAGCATGTTGCATTTTTTGTGCGCTCGGGGAGCTTGGAAAATCGGCAAGCGTCCCCAAGCGCACAAAACATGCATTGTCTTCAATGGGTCCGCAGTGTTCAACGCTTGACAGCGCTGGAGAACGCTGCGGACCCATTGAAAAATCTCCCGGTGGCCGCCGGTGATGTCACAGGAGCTCACCGACGGCCACCGGGAGATCAGCTGAGCCACTGCTGTCCTCCTCCTCCCCGCCGCCGGTAAGCACCGGGACCTGTCGGCGGGGAGTACAGCTGATGTGACAGCTGTTTGAATCTTCCCGTGCCGACATCTCCTCTCGGTGTCGGCGCGGGAAGATTCAAACAGCTGTCAGATCAGCTGTACTCCCCGCCATGTCCCGGTGCTTACCGGCGGCCGGGAAGAGGAGATCTCCGGCGCTGAACTCCTCCTCCGGCCCGCCCCCGGACAGTGCCGATTGGCTGCCGGGCTCCCTAGTGATGTGTCCGCAGGCGGACATTATCCGCTGCGGACACATCATAAGACACTGCTTTTGACAGCGTTTGTGTCTGCATGCCATCAGCATGCAGACACAAACGCCAGTGTGAAGCCACCCTTAGAGCAGTGCTCAAAAACAGGTGTCGACAGTGACGGGTGGCAACAACCTGATTTACACGCCGCTACCTCGGGTTGTTTTGACGGTGCAAGATACATTTGTCTCCGACACCCGGTTGTTTCTAACCTTCCGTAGCGGCGTGTAAAGGTACCATCAAGTGTAGATATTTAATTCACATGCACACACATACCATTCAAGATAAGTGATCATTTGCAGCATGTATCTCACGTTAATGTAAGGGCGCGTTCACATGCTTCGTATTTGCTGTGTATTTTTACGCAAGTGCTTTTGCAGTTTTTGTAGCCAAAACCCGGAGTGGCTGAGTAAAACCAGCAGTGGGTGATTAAATGCCGAAGTGGAGCACTTGTTTTTATTAGACTTTTCCTCTGAGTGTTCCATTCCTGGTTTTGGCTACAAAAAGTGCAACAGCACTGGCATAAAAATATGCAGCAAATACGCAGCTTGAGAACTCAACTTTAGACATAAAATAAGTAAAAATTGAATAATAAAGTGTGTTATATCCTTCAGTGAACCTCATGTTGCAGAACATGTAGTCCTTATTAAGCTACACGTGCAGCCAAGTAGATACTTAACATTAGTCATCGTAAAAGTCAGATTTAACCTGTTAATATTTTCCAAGCATGTAATTAACAGTTAGAATGCATATATCTTATCTATTATTTGCATGACATTACCTTTTTTTTATATACTATATATACTAAAGCAACTGTTAAGAACATGCTGCAGTGCTCTTCTGTCTAATTAGTTACCTGGTTGTAATGTAGCATTTTCCTTATATAAGATGGGTAAGTCTATTATATGGTCAAACATGTCTTGGTGTATATCTGTAAGGCTAGGGTCACACTTGAGACTGCCGGACCCGCTACAATCTTTGCAATTCTGCCGCAGCGCATAGCGGTAATGATATAGCACTGCCTGTGGAACGCAGCCCCATAGTAACCCAGTGTTTACCTTAGTAGAAAGCGATTTCCTGTGCACTCTGCTAATGCGCACGTCCTGCAGCTTGGTGTGTGGCCACTACTAAGGTAAACACTGGGTTGCTATAGGGCTGCGTTCCACAGGCAGCGCTATAGCATTACTGCTATGCGCTGCGGCAGAATTGCAAAGATTTTAGCGGGTCCGGCAGCCTCCAGTGGGACCCTAGCCTAAAGGCCCAGTTACACACACAGATAATTGTGCAGAGTTTGTTCGCGGATCTCTGGTTGCAGTGAAATCATGGACACATTGTTACATTTGTAAATGGCCACAAAATGGAACAATGTGTCCATGATTTCACTGCAACCAGAGATCTGCGAACTATCTCTGCACAATTATCTGTGTGAGTAACTGGGCCTTTTGACTCATCAACCAAGTTTTTTTCTTTTAATGCATTGGAACACAAACAGGATAAGAACATATAGCGGCAGATGTAGTTTCCTCACTATCATGGCAAAAATACCATTACACAGAAAGCTTTTCTTTTGACATATAGTGCTCAGTGTACATTAGTACACCCCAATAAATTTGGCATAAATTCTTTAGTTTCCGTTCAGATTAATTATTTTGTATGGGATTCCATACTACTAAATATTCTTGCACAATTGGTCCATTGATTGCTGTCAAGATTTATTTTGTTCTCTGAGGAAGGAGCTCGGTATGTGGCTCTGAAACGCGTCGGAAAATAAATTAGTCATCACCATACCCAGACATCCTGTTGTCTCTGGTGTTTTGCATCCATTGTGGCAGCAGCGCGGACTTCGAGGTACTTTGTCCAGAAAATTTTAAGATTTATTTTGCACACTTAAAAAATTAGTTTTCATAACAAAATAATTCAAGACCATATACAGTAATAATACATTTGTATTTATTATTAATTATTTATTACTATATTATTAAATATTATTATAATTAATAATGAATTTTAAATTTAGATAACAAAAATGAGTACCATATCACAAAATTCTTAGGGGCAAACTTTAGACTAAAAAATTCTCATTTAAAAGAATTGAAACAAAGGGAAGTCTTTTTAAACAGTTGACTAGTGAAGTGCATTACCTAACAAAGAAAATCCCTTCCCATTTCATACTGTCAGTCATGGCACCATCTGAAAGAAAAAGGTTAATTTTAAATTGTACATTTTTTCACCACAGACACATTTTACCCATGAATTAAAAGATAAAAATCAGTCCTGGGGGGGAAAGAAGCAGATTTCTCTGAACTCCAATCAGAGAAATTATTTGATATTTCAAAAGTAAACTGCCCAATCCTTGTACCCTTATCTCACATCTTACATCATGTGTCAGCAGAGAGTCAGTAGGTTCATACATACATTAAATAGGCGGTTCCATTGACATTATGCGTACATGAGCCTTAAAAGAGTAGTCCCTTGAAAATATACATTTAAATCTAAATATCTTAGAACAATAATAAGTTCCTCATTTAAATGTGTTAAAAAAAGTTACTATGCTGGGGTAATATATAATATTTATACCAGAGGTCCCCAACCCCAGGCCTCGAGGGCCGCTAACAGTGCAGGTTTTCAGGATTTCTTTAGTATTGCACAGGTGCTAATGTGATCATCTGCACAGGGGATGATTCTAGCCCCTGTGCAATACCAAGGAAATCCTGAAAACCTGAACTGGTGGCGGCCCTCGAGGCCTGGAATTGGGGACCCCTGATTTATACAGTGCTATTATAGCCATAGTACTTTACATATATTCACAACACTGTCTTCATTGGGGCTCACAATCTAAACATCCTACCAGTATGTCTTTGTAACGTCAGAGGAAACTGATGCAAACATGGGGAGAACATACAAACTCCTTGCAGATGTTGACCTTGGTGGGAATTGAACCCAGGACACCAGTGCTGCAAGGCTGTGGTCCACTGAGCCACCATGCCACCCATCACCTTAACAATGTTCCCTGCTATGTATTTTAAAATAGCTGTGTCTTACCAAGCAGGAATATGGTTAACACCTACCACATCTCCTGGCCAGAGGAGGGAAGAAAAAATGATTATAGAGATGACATTAACCCTACCTGTTTTATCACATCACATGAGACAGTGTCTCTGCTCCATCCAGCCCTCTGAGCTCAAAAAAAATAAGTCAGTAAGGTATGAGTTCTGGCTACATGTGAGTTTAAATGTCAATGACTTGTTTTATCATGACCTCTGTGTGCTGGAGACGGGGCAGAAACTCTCACTCACATGATAAAACATACATACATGGTTCATCAGCACACTACAAGTAATGAATACATGAATATTGCTATACTGAAAGTGTTAAAAAATTATTGTACATAGTTTTTTTTATCAAAGAGTGCAATAGCAATCCAACCACATCATAGTGTACCTTTAGTACAAATGGTTCCTAAACAGTATTGTCCTACCTCTCCATGTGACAAAAATTGCTTAATCTGAAATGGGAATGAAACATTAACTAGACATATTTCACAATTAAAACCTTGCATTAGGAAGATAGGTAGATAAGTAATAAGCCTGTAGAAGCACCCTTCCTTCAAATATATGGAACTAAACAAATATAGGGTCTTCACATCTTAGTACTGAGTTAACATACAGGTGCACAATCCATATTGGCCTATATAGAGGCTACTGTCATGACCAAGTGTTGGCACACTTGAATTGTTTCTAAAAATTAAGTATTTCTCCAGAAAATTCTGAAATTACATGTTTGTCTCACACATGTTTATTTCTTTTGTGTATTAGAACAAACATACACACACAAAACAAAGAGAAAGAAGACAACTGGGCATATTAAAAAAAATGGCTGGAGAAAATGTCACACTTTTCAAATAGTGGGTGTCATGCTCCTGCAAAGTCACCTATGGTAAGTACAAGGTGTGTGCAAAATCAATATCTCACCTGAAAAAAGATAAAAACGGGAGAAAGTTGTCAAAAGGTTTGCATTGTGTGAGTGACACTAAACATGGAGAACAGAAAGATGGGAAGAGAATTGTTTGAGGACTGAGATCTAAAATTGTTGAAAAATATCAACAGTCTTAAGTTTTCAAGTCAATCTCCAGAAATCTTGATGTTCCTTTGTCCATGGTGTGTAACATAGCCAAGACGTTTAAAACCCATTGCACTGTAACTAATCTCCCTTGACGGGGATGGCAGAGATTAATTAATGAAAAATTGCAATGCAGGATAGTCTGGGTGGTGAATTAGCTGCCCCAATCAAGTTAAAATATAATTTAAGATGTCCAACAAGCTTTGTCAACAAATAAATGAAATTAAATACTATGCAGGAGACACAGGAGAACCCCACTGCTGACACAGAAACATAAAAAAGCTAGATAGCAGTTTGCCAAAATGTACATGAGTAAGCAAAAATACTTCTTGGAAAGGATATTGCTAACCAATGAGACCAAGATAGAGCTTTTTGGTAAAAAAAAATCATTATACTGTTTACCAAAAATGGAATGAGGCCTGCAAGGAAAAAAACACAGTACCTACAGTCAAATATAGTGGAGGTTAAAATACATCTAGAGATTGTTTAGCTGCCTCTGACACTGGGTGCCCTGACAGTGCACAAGGCATCATGAAATCTGAAGATTACTGTGGCGCTCCTGTGGTACGGTTGCCACAATGGTATCGCCTCCTTAACCAGTGGTGGTATCATGCGTGGAAGCAGATGGAGCTCCCAACATCAAGTATCACACACAAGCCTGATCCCTGACTAGAAGGGGGAGCACAAGCCTCTAGTTGATAGGGTGCTACCTGTTCTGGCTGGGGGAGGGGTCAGAATAGAAGTAGAGTGTGAGAGAGAACAGGGAGTGGATGCAGGAGGAGTAAAGAACTCTGGGGTTTGGAGCTTGAGAGGCTTACCCTGGAGTGGCGCAGAAAAGAGGATGCCAGAGTCCTGGGTTGCTCAGGGGACGTCAAGCCCTGGGAGCCAAATCTGGAGGCCAGGGGATTTCAAGTCTTCTGTTCACAAGCATGTACCCAAAAGCACAGCAATATATAGAGGGCTTGGAGCTGTGAGAAAGGGAGCAGCACCTGTTGTAGGTTTGCACTGCCTGCTAGTTGGGAGACCACTGAGGAAGTAACTAAAGAGAGAGAGACACACACAAATTAGCTCAAAGACAGCTGAGGCTCTAATCAAAAGCACAGAAGGAAGGCATACCAACCCATCTGATAGAGTGGATTTCAGTTGCTTCCAGGCTGACCGGATCCCTGAACCTGGTGACAAGTACCCCGGGAAATTCCATGTCTCTCTCTGCTTCTTTCCTGCGCCTACCTGCACCCGCAACTACCACCATCATCTCCACACTGACTCTAGTACCAAACCCTGGGGACCTGCTCCATCTGTGGAGAGTGATACCCCTGGATGCTACAACCTCAATTCCCTGGGGTCACTACAAGCAGCGCTATTCTTTCTGACCAGAATCTATGGATGTCGTCGTGATAAACTTTATTCCACTCTCATCATCCTCCTTTAACTTGGCTGGTCAGGGCCATGTGGCTGGGCAATCACCACTGTGACATCCCAACAGCCACCTGCCTGGCTACTGAGGATCCCGGCCCTTAAGGCCGTGACATTACAAAAGCATTTTTGGTCACAATGTAGTGCCCAGTGTTAAACTGCGGGTTTGTGTCCTAGATTATGGGTCTTCCAGCAGTACAATGAATGCAAACATACTTTAAGAATCACCCAGAAATGGATGGAAACAAAGAACTTAAGAGTTTTGAAGTAGCCAGCAAATAGATCTAAATTCTATTGAACACCTGTCTTAAAATTGCCATGGAGAGAAGGCACATTTCAAATATGACAAACTAAATCAGTTTACAATAGTATTCAAAAATCCATTTGAAAGGTGTAAAAAGCTTGTTGATGGTTATAGAAAGTGATTGATTGCAGTTATTTATTTCAATGGGTGTGCAACCAAACACTAAGGGTACCTTAACATGTCGCAACATTGCATGCAATTTCACTTGCAACTTACTGGTTGCAGTGAAATCATGGACACATTGTTCTATTTTGTGTCCGTGTACAATGGAATAATGTGTCCGTGATTTCACTGCAACCAGTAAGTTGCAAGTGAAATTGCATGCAAAGTTGCGACGTGTAAAGGTAGCCTAAGTGGAATGTGCCAACGATTTTATCCAGACCATTTTAGGAGTTTTGTGTGAAATTATACCTTTTTTTCAGGTACGCTGTGGTCACACATGCCAATCAGTTTTTATCCTTGTTTCTAATAACGGATACGTTATTTTTAGGGTGTTTTTTGAGCACTGCCTTTGTTTTTTCCAAAATGGGGAAATAATGCATGCAAAAACGGATCCATTAAGGGATGGTACCTATATGTACCATGCGTTAACAGATGCGTTTCCCATAGGGCTCCATGTTAAAAGAAATGCTATGCATTTTATTTGCTGCAACCAAAAACACTGCTTGCAGCACTTTTAGTGGCCGTTACAAAAACACATAGCGTTTTTTTACTGCACTTTTGACTTTGCGTTTTTTTGCATTGGAGCCTATGGATCCGTTAACGGATCTGTTTTTCAACAAATTCTTAGTTGAAATCTGATGCTTTTAGCGGATCCAAGGCTCATGTGTGAACCTAGCCTAGGGCTAGGGTCACATTTGCGGTAGCAAATGCAGATCCTGATCTGGTATTGAGCTGTAAAATTGCTCAAAACCGGATCAGGATCTGCAGCCCATAGGAGCTCATAATAAAACTGGATTGCACTACATGCAATCCGGTTACCGCTTGCGGATTTGCAGCCTGCAGTAAAAATCATGCAGACTGCAGTTTTCGGTGCGGTTTGCAAACCGCAGCAGGCTTGCTATAATGGGCTCCTATGGGAGCCCATCCGGCTACTGCAAGGCACATGTGAATGCTTGCAGTAGCCAAATGCTTTGTTAATCTCTGCTGCCGCAGGGATGAACAATGGGTTAATGTTAATAATAGATGTGGGCACCATGTCTCCAAGGAGTGCCCACCCTCCCTAGAAACATGGTAACCATATGGGGAAGCATATGAAGGGTTAATATGGTGTATTACAGTATTGCCGGCTATTGTCGGCATTTACTATTTTATTAATTAAAGCCGGCGGCTCCTCGCTGTGGAGGAGATAAAGTACGTAATGTGCATACAGTATCTGCCGCTAACCAGGGTCCTGAAAGCTTTAACATTAGTTCTATGGCGGTGTGCTGCCCAAAGAACTAATGTTAAAGCTTTCAGGACGCTGGATAGCGGCAGATACAGTACGCACATTACGTACTGTATCTCCTCCACAGCGAGGAGCCGCCGGCTTCAATTCATAAAATGGTAAATGCCGACAATAGCCGACAATACAGTAATACACCTAATTAACCCTTCATATGCTACCCCATATGGTCACCATGTCTCTAGGCAGGGTGGGCACTCCCTGGAGACATGGTGCCCACATATTATATTAACATTAACCCTTTGTTCATCCCCGCAGCCACAGGGATGAACAAAGGACCTGGAAACTGGATTGCATATTATGAGCAATCCGGTTAACGGATCGGGTTTAAAGACACATTTTGAACACAAAATGTGTCTGAAGACTCATTCAATTACTGCATCCGGATCTGGATGTGGTAGTTGCAATAAGCCTTCCAAGTGTGACCCTAGCCTTATTTAGTTTTTTTGCCAATACCCACAAAGGAAATGCATGTGTTTAACACAACATGTGTAATTGCAAAACTTTTCTGGGAGACATACTTATTTTTCTAAAATATTTTCTAGGGCGTCAATTCTTTTGACCATGCTTATACTGTATATATTTTCTTGACATTATGTATTAGTATTATAAAATTATGGGAGTTTTTTTTCAAACTGCAATGAATGAATTTATGAACACCAATATTACTATAAATATTAAAAATGTTAGATACCTAGTTAGCATTTCTTTGATCAAAAATCACAAAAGCCATCCAATCATGTAAAAGTGTACATGTATTCATTAATCGCTGTGTGCTTGTGTACTGTGTATACACATTGTATATTGGCCACATAACATTCTAATTTTTTATATATTAGTCCAAAACTAAAGGTGTGCAGGTCTTATATTTTTTCCATGCAATAAAACAGGCAAGGAATTATATTACCTAAGGCTAGGGTCACATTTTCGGTTTGACCCTAGCCTACCGGATTGCGGTTTAAACTTAGTACTTTTCCCAGCACCACATAGCGTTACCGCTATGCGTTGCTGGATAACGCTGCCCCTAGTTACCCGATATTTACCTTCCCAACCAGTCACACAGGCAGCTGCTGGGAGTGCGCTCTACAGCTGGAAAAAGTACTAAGTTTAAACTGCAATCAGGTAGGCTAAGGTCAAACCGTAAATGTGACCCTAGCCTAACAGAAACCTCAATCCCTTGCTGCCTTGTCTGTCTACTTTTTTGTTGCCTCCCTGGCCAAGAGATGTGACCTGATGAGACCATGTTCCTGTGTGGTCAGACACAGCCATTACACAGTACGTAGCAGGGGCACATTTATAAGATTATCTCAGCACAGCAACATTTTTTTTTAACATATTTAATTGTGGAACTTATTTTAATTCCACAATGTATGGCTTGAAATTTACTTTGTTTGTGAGACAACCCCTATAGAGCTAGTTTCACAACACTTTTGAGCTATGAACTCATTGTATAAGGCTAGGGTCACACTTAGAAGGCACAATCCGGTAATCGCATTAATTACCGGATGCGGTATTGGACTGCGCCTTCATACTTCTGATAATCTTTAAAAATGCAATCCTCTTTCCCGATCTGGATGCATTAATGCATCCGGTTTTGGAATGAGGATTTTTGCAGTCTTCAAAACCACATCAGGAACCGGATCCGGGTACCGGATCCGGTTCCCATAGGCGCCCATGTTTAAAAAAACGGATACGGTTTTCCAACCGCTGTGATGGATGCAGCCTGCATGATTTTTACCATGGGTTGGAAAACCAGATCCGGTAACCGGATTGCATTTAGTGCAATCCGGTTTTTCTATTGCAGCCTATGGCTGTGGATCCGGATCCGGTTTTGAGCATTTTTAATTCTCAAAACTGGATCAGGATCTGCAAATAGAACCGCTGGTGTGACCCTAGCCTAAGCCAGAATATTGTCCCGCACTTTACAACTAGACTATTCTTATCCAAATGTATTTAAAAATATTGACAGTATACCTTTGCTTTGAACTCTTATCTCTTACAGGATGATTAATACTTTACATGCAGTTATAGGACTTTATGCCCTCGTCTGATACAGCATACCTCACCTCTTTAATGCAGTATCATTTTATATGTCTTGGACCGAATTGTTTTGATTGGTAGAATGTCTCACATAGACTTGCTAAATATAATGTTCAAACTCTGTTAAAGAGAGTCTATACTGCCATGCTCTATTCAATTTATTCTCTAGTGTAAAAAACTTCTGAACATGTATTTCTCCTAACTGCTAGTTTCTCAGAGCATTAGTATTACTTATTAACTTGTACTGTCTATCACGGGGTATTTCACTCCATATGTTTCTCATTATTTAGCGTTGAAGATAGCTGGTCAAAGCTCAAAGCACTTAAAAAGCAAAGGACATAATGATTTGATAATCATGTTGCTACATTAACACAAATTAATCAACAAATCTGGAATAATGCAGTTTATTATTAATCCATGTGATATCTCTCACCTGCCTTAACTCACATTAAGACAGAAATAAATTTGTTGCTGAGTTTTCAGCTGATCCAGCAGTTTTTCCAGCAGTTCTTACAAGTCTTTGTACATTTTCCTGCATCGGTCACATGTCATACATGTATGAAAACACTATAGTCTTTGGCTAGGGTCACACATCCAGATTTTTTTTTTAAAACCTGATCCAGTTTTGAGCTTTTAAAAAGCTCAAAACCGGATCAGGAAACACTCCTCATAGGAGCCAATGATAAAAACCGGATTGCTTCACAAGCACAACCTTAGCCTGACGGAAGCGCTGCAAACTTAGAAAATGTCAGCCCCAGCGTATAGCATTAACAGCAGGTAACACTATGCACTGCCAGGCTATTGAGCCCTATGGCAACCCGCTGTTTACCTCAGCAACCGTCTCCACACAAATCTCCAGGATATGCGCTTTTGGACAGCGCACAAGAAAATGCTGCAGACCACGTTTCATGTGTGCTGTCCAAAAGCGCATATCCGGGAGATTTGTGTGGAGCCGGTTGCTGAGGTAAACAGAGGTTTGCCATAAAGCTCAATATCTTAGCAGCACATAGCATTACCTGCCATTAACGCTATGCAATGAGACTAAAATTTTCAAAGTTTGCAGCGCTTCTGTCAAGCTAGGGTCATGTAAAATATAAAAGGGTGGGGGACAAGAGGCGCAATAGTGCCCTATCACTAGTGACACTAATCATAATGGGGTGGTGCTGAGAAGCCACTCACCTGATGCAGTTGTGATCCCCACAACTGGTTTGAAGGCGTTTAGGAAATATTATTCCAAGCTGCTGCAGGACCTCCACCGACCACTGAACAGTGGTTATAATCCAGAAAGATGATGGGAGTATAGGTGTATCACGGTCCGCGCTGCTCCAGGGCTTAAAAAAATCACCAAAGAGTCTGTCAGATTTCCATCCTTTATTCTCCTTTTCCTACGCGTTTCAGCGCCTAGCCTGGCACCTTCACCTTCCCTGATGTAGGTGCCAGGCTAGGTGCCGAAACGCGTAGGAAAAGGAGAATAAAGGATGGAAATCTGACTGACTCTTTGGTGAGTTTTTTAAGCCCTGGAGCAGCGCAAACCATGATACACCTATACTCCCATCATCTTTCTGAAGCTAGGGTCATGACGCAAGTGTGACCCTAGCCTTATACTGTTTGTATGGGTGAGCTAAAAGATATTGCATTATACTGCAGTATATGCTCATATATGGCAATATCGCCCATATATGGCAATAGGACTACCAGACAACATTCTATGGAGGGGAGGAGCTAGAGGCAAAGCCATACAACATTCTATAGAGGGAGAGGATCTACAGGCAGACCAGAAAACATTCTATGGATGGGGAGGAGCTAGAAGCAGAACCAGAGGCCTCACACAGACCCCAGTATAGCGCAGGAGGCCATACAGAGCCCCAGTATACCACAGAAGGCTTCAAACAGCCCCCAGTGTACAGCAAAAGTCATCACACAGCCCCTATCATACCATAAGAGCCTCACAAAGCCCGAGTATAAAGCAAGAGGCTGCACACAGCCTCTAGTATACAGCAGGAGGCTTCGCACAGCCCCCAGTATACAGCAGGAGGCTTCGCACAGCCCCCAGTATACAGCAGGAGGCCGCACACAGCCCCCAGTATACAACAGGAGGCTGCACACTTACCCAAATATACAGTAGGAGGCCTCACATCCCCTGTTTACAGAAGGAGGCTGCACACAGCCCCAAGTATACAGGAGGAGGCAGCATACAGCCCTCAGTATACAGCAGGAGGCATATTTACTTTGTGACTTTTATAAGCAAAATCATTTTTTGTTAAACCATTTTATTTTGTTATAGCTAAGAAAATGTAGTTACTATCCCGGCCAAAGTTGGGTGCTACAGATAATAGTCAATATATTACATTTACCTTATGGCTGTTTTACATCAGCACCATCTGTAAAATATTAATTTAATTTGTTAGGATGTTGGAAATTTTTAAATTCTACCAGTTATTTCTCATTTTTTCAAGGAGGTTTACAACAATATTTTTTATGGAAATTACTTTGTATTAAAAACTCCCAAAATGTTAACCCATTTTAAAAACTTCACCCCCCAACATAATCAACACTGTGGTCAGGTAGTTTATTAACCATTCAGCTGCTTTTCATGAATTAATGCAAAGAGACAAGATAGAAGAGAAAAAGTTTACTGTTATGACCTAAATGTTGCTAACTTCTGAATAGGTCACTATAAGCAACAGTCTCTAAGGCTGCGTTCTCACGGTGCATATTTGTCGCGTCTTGCTAATGCTAATGGAGTTAAAGAGGAGCCCCCACACTCTGTTAGGCTGGGTTCACACTGGCGTTCCCCTCCGCAGCGTTCTGCGGAGGGGAAGCGCCATGTGAGCGCAGCCAGGACAAGCCGCTAACTTTATAATGGGAGCGCACGGTGCTGAGCTTGACTGCGCATGACCGTGCGCTCCCATTCACTGCCATATGTGATTTGTATGCAGGCGGACGCCTGTGCACAAATCACACACTCTCCTCAGCACCAGGAATGCAACATGTCGCGTCCCTGGTACAGAGAAGAGTGTGTGATTTGTGTGCAGGTGTCCGCCTGCGTACAAATCACATATGGCAGTGAATGGGAGCGCATGGTCCTGCGCAGTCAAGCGCAGCACCGTGCGCTCCCATTATAAAGATAGGGGCTTGCGCTGGCGGCGCACACATGGCGGTTCCCCTCCGCAGGACGCTCTGGAGGGGAACGCCAGTGTGAACCCAGCCTTAAGCATGTAGTAGTTAAATTCACTATTGATAGTAGCATCTAAAATGTAAATGGACAAGGTCAGTGCCAACACTGATAGTGACTGATACAGCAGGGTGTCAGCTACAGTGCACAGCTGAAAAACGTATCTATGGATACTAGTCACCTATATCTCAGTTCAGCTTGAAAAGGAACCTGTAACATGGAAAAATACTCTTTTGGGTGTGTTCCCAACCGCATATATAAAATCACCTAAATTCTCAGCCAGAAAAGTTGGCGAGTGTCTTGCATTTTTCTTCTCACTTAGCATCCAAAATGCACACAAGTTGCATACAGACATACAGATGCTAGGTGAGAGAAAAACGCATGACACTCGTGTGCATTGGTTGACAGTCACTGTGCATTAGAGGCATATGTCAGTCAGTGTGAGGGACACAGTGGCAGCCAATGCTCTACATACACAGAGTGTTTACTGATTCTGCACCCGCGCAGCCCTCTTGACTGACATCCAAATGCTGTTGAATTGATTAGCATTAATTTCTACCCGGCAGTGGGTTTTAATGTGCAGGCACCAGGCAGTTTCAAAATGCTATTAACCGTCAGATTAACCCCATATGTGAATTGTTAATAGCTTTTCTTATGTTATATGCTCACTTTGTCATGTTGGTGGTAACTTAGGTGACAGAATTGCGTTTTCTAAAGAGCTCACTGAATTTGAGTGTGACACTGTAACTAAATGAAACCATTGGAAAATGTCAGTTCCAGGGATGAGTGAGTATAATCGTTACTATTCGGTACTCGCCGAATAGTAACGATTTTCGGCTACTCGCTACTCGCCGAGTCTCTTGTGATTACTCGGGAGTAGCGAGTAGTCCTTTTACTTTCACAGTGTATGTATATTGTTTGTGGGATTTACAATAATAAATGTAGTACACCAACAAGTAAAAGTGGTAAAATATTTTCTGTGTAATATAAGAAGAGCTCCCAGGTGAGCTTGATTTTGTCAAGCCGTAACACTATGGCCAGTAATGTACTTTCATTTTTATACATGATGTGAAATGTCACTCACTGCAGAGCCTCCTGACTATTGAAATTATCAAGCTATTGGCTTCATGTAAGACTTTACATCCTTAAGGCTTGTTGCCTCTATGTAAGTTATGGAATCAAAATTGATTATAATTGCCTAACTGACTGAATCATGATTCTACCACAAAGGGTCACAACATGCTCATACAGTAGAACCTTGGATAAAGAGCATAATTTGTTCCGAGAATGTGCTTGTAGCCCAAATCACTTGTAAATCAAAGTAAATTTTCCCTTAAGAAATAAAGGAAATGCAGATGATTTATTCCACATCCCAAAAATATTTACTATATTCATATACATTTATTACAGTTCTGCAATTACCGTATATACTCGTGTATAAGCCGAGTTTTTCAGCACAAAAAATGTGCTGAAAAGTCCCCCCTCGGCTTATACACGGGTCATATATGGTACTTAGTGGTATACAGCCCCCCCTCCCCCCCCCCCCCCCCCGTGGTATACAGGGCCCCCCTTGCTTGTGGCAACCTGTAAAAGAAGATATCATTATACTTATCGTGCCGCCGCTCTGTCACCGTCACCGCGCTATTCCGGGTCTTCATGCTTCCTTCACCGTCGCACAGGAAATTACGTCATTGTCTGTGCGCCGGAGAAGCAAGCTTGAAGACCCGGAATAGCGCGGTGACGGTGACAGAGCGGCGGCGGCACGATAAGTATAATGATATCTTCTTTCACAGGTTGCCACAAGCAAGGGGGGGCCCTGTATACCACGGGGGGGGGGGGGGGGGCTGTATACCACTAAGTACCGCTGTATACAGCTGGGGCTGCTGTATACCCCTCTGGGGCTGCTGTATACCTATGGGGCTGCTATATACCTCTGGGGCTGCTGTATACCCCTCTGGGGCTGCTGTATACCCCTCTGGGGCTGCTATATACCTCTGGGGCTGCTGTATACCCCTCTGGGGCTGCTGTATACCTCTGGGGCTGCTGTATACCTCTGGGGCTGCTGTATACCCCTCTGGGGCTGCTGTATACCTCTCTGGGGCTGCTGTATACCTATGGGGCTGCTGTATACCTCTGGGGCTGCTATATACCTCTTGGGCTGCTGTATACCCCTCTGGGGCTGCTGTATACCCTCTGGGGCTGCTGTATACCTATGGGGCTGCTATATACCTATGGGGCTGCTGTATACCTCTGGGGCTGCTGTATACCACTCTGGGCCTGCTGTATACCCCTCTGGGCCTGCTGTATACCCCTCTGGGGCTGCTGTATACCCCTCTGGGGCTGCTGTATACCCCACGGGGGCTGCTGTATACCTATGGGGCTGCTGTATACCTCTGGGGCTGCTGTATACCTCTGGGGCTGCTATATACCTCTGGGGCTGCTGTATACCTCTCTGGGGCTGCTGTATACCTATGGGGCTGCTGTATACCTCTGGGGCTGCTGTATACCCCTCTGGGGCTGCGGTATACCCCTCTGGGGCTGCTGTATACCCCTCTGGGGCTGCTGTATACCTATTGGGCTGTTGTATACCTCTGGGGCTGCTGTATACCCCTCTGGGGCTGCTGTATACCCCTCTGGGGCTGCTGTATACCCCTCTGGGGCTGCTGTATACAGCTCTGGGGCTGCTGTATACAGCTCTGGGGTTGCTGTATACAGCTCTGGGGCTGCTGTATACAGCTCTGGGGCTGCTGTATACCGCTCTGGGGCTGCTGTATATACCACTGGGGAGGCTGCTGTATACTACCACTGGGGAGGCTGCTGTATACTACCACTGGGGAGGCTGCTGTATACCACTGAGGGGGCCTGTATACAACACTGCTGGGGGCTGTATACCTGTGCTGGGGTCCACCCTCGGCTTATACACGAGTCAATAGGTTTTCCCAGGTTTTGGGGGCAAATGTAGGGGGGTCGGCTTATACACGGGTCGGCTTATACACGAGTATATACGGTAATTGCAGTTCTATGGTATGTACAGTCTTCATATGTGCAGGAAGTTAATCAGTTACTGTACCTAAATTTAGTTTAGTAGCAACGTTACACATGTACATTATCAAGTATGGAGGGCTCCATTTTCAGAGTGCGGTGAACACACAAAGACCAGAATATGGAAGTGAGGAAAAGACCGCGACTGATGTGTTATCCACATTTGCTAGAAGTGATGAGTGTTACTAGTACTGTACTCTATCTGTGCAGGGAGGGAGGTAACATACTGTAGAGGGGTGACGAAATGTCACATGATGCTCTTTTTGCAAATTTTGCTCTTATACCAAGGTACAATTTAGTAAGAATGTTAGCTTGTCTTGCAAAATGCTCTCAGACCATGTTACTTGTAATCCAAGGTTCCACTGTATATCTAAAAAAGAATCTCTTCCTGTATAACCTAAATCCATCTCTGGACTAATCCATCTAAGGCCCCTTTCACATCAGCGGTAATCGCTGATCGCGGCAGTTGCGGTGAAAGAAACACAACTGCCGTGATTACCGCATAATGGCCGCACTTGCAGTTCACTTGCGGCAAGCCACATGCAATGTCTCTGGGGATTGCAGTAAGTGTGCGGCAGGTGCGGCAAGTGCAGTTTCGGCACTTGTGGCAGATGCGGCCGCGAGAAAGCCGCGGCTGACCGCGTTTTTTTCGCGGCCGCATCTGCCGCAAGTGCCGAAACCACAGCTGTACCGCACGTGCCGCACCTGCCGCAAGCCCCATAGACATTGCATGGGGCTTGCCGCAAGCTAAGTGCACGTGCGGCCGTTATGCGGTAATCGCGGCAGTTGCGTTTTTTTTTCACCGCAACTGCCGCGATTAGCGTTTACCGCTGATGTGAAAGCAACCTTAAACTCAACCTAGTGTCTTGCAGAACTGGTGGTGTTTTCTTTCTGCTTTAACTTTTTCAATAGATTTTATCTGCCCAGAATAATACCATTAAAAAATAATACAAATGCAAAGTGTTCACACAGGTACACTGACACACACTTTTAAAATACAGGTTATTTTTATGTTATGCAGATAGACCTGAGAACTTATGTACAGCATTCTAGAATACTGTATGTAAAGGCTTACTGGTGGTGGACACAGCCTATATGGATAAATCCGATGACAGATTTCCTTTTGGAGCTATAATTTTTTATATTGCTGCTGATGAAGTCATGTAAGTGGTTGTTTTTTTGTGGGAAATCAAATGCAACTATATGCATGCATTATATAGGTGTCTGGTTACACCGGCCACAAAACTGCAAAAACAAAGAAAATAAGAAGATACCTTAAAATAAGTAAATAAATAAATTAAAATAGAATAAAAATAGGGTTTTTGGTAACATTATTTCAATCAAAATGCAAAAAACATTCCACTTCTTCAAGGTGACCCATTGGGACGGTCCTAACCTAGCATCAGATATTAAAAAGCTTCCAAGATGTCAAGTGACATAAACATGATATGTACTCAGGATCCAGTGCCCAACAGAGAACACTCAACATCTGGTTGTCACGCTTAGGGGGTGAGGGAATCAGGAACTGGATGGTGAGGGGGCAAAGAGATTCAGGGGTAGCTAATCTGACCCTGGTACTGGGGGTCCTTAGCTCACCATGTTCTCAAAGGTACCTCTGAAGGTGAAGAGGTCCAAGTTGCCACCTTTTCTCCTAGGCTCCTGAATAGCCGTAGGCACAATGCCCCTACCTCCACCCATGGACCAGGGAAACCCAGCAGCTTCAATTGAAGGGGATACCAGTAGCTCCAGGGAAACATCGGCACACACCAGGTCTCATATCAAGAATAAACTGAATCAGCAACATCTGGTGGAAGGAAGCCGAAGTATTTATGGCCGAAGGGTGGAGAGCAGAAGGCTCAGACACACCTCCTTAGCTCAACTGAGCTATTAGTCACTTCCACCAAACATTCAGCAACCTCCACCTGCAGAGCCACAGTGACAGAGAGAAAAAAAAGCTTAGTTTAAACTACAACAGCCGAAAGATGAATCCCCCAACTCCTCTATTGTCTGCATGAGTCTTCCTCAGGTACAATTATAATATTATATTATTATTATAATTGTACCTGAGGAAGACTCATGCTAGAGTCGAAACGCGTTGTACTGCCTTTTATGATATTTCTAAATAAAGAAACCATTTGATGACGAACCCTGGTCTCCTAAGGAAGCGCTGACCTGTAAGTCTGGAATTTTTAAAACTGCACACTGTCGAATCAGGACTCCCTGCATGGAAGACCTGATCCACCAGAGAGGCGAGCTGCAAGCCTAAGGAGATCTTCATATTTATCCCTGCAATTCAGCAAAGACACCTAAAAGGTGAGCAAATTTCAGGCTTTAAACAGTCTATTCTAAATGAAATAACTGCTGCACTTAGATCTGCGCCAGTCCTTTTCTTTTTTATAAACCCCCTTTAGAAGCTTTGCTAAAGCAACTACGGTATACCTACTACCATGACTGCAGCCTAACTCTAAGAAGCAACTTCTCTGCAGTATTGCATTTTTCACTTGTGCTTAAAAGCTCTAAGACTGCTTGGCAGCTCTTTACACTATATTAACAAAAATACCTGAAGGTCAGGGTGGATGAAACATGCCCTGCTGCTTTTAGGTATGGGGTGATCACTATTGAGGAGTATGAATAGGATGTGGAGGAGGAGGTACAAAACCTTTAGGCTATGTGCTGAAGATCAGTAAAAGCAACAAATTGCCACTGCATCCAAAATGCTGCATTGTACAGTAGCAGCACAGTGTATGGGATTTGTAGAAATTCCTTGTCCACTATGCTTCTCCTGACCGCAGCGTTTTTTCATGTTCATTTCATGCTGCAGAGTCGGAAGTGATAACCATTGGCTGCATGCAGGGAAAAGCCGCCCGACACCCACCACAGATCGTGAGTACAGGGCGGCTGCGGTCTCCCTGCATACACCCGCTTGTTACCACAGGTCCGGAGGCACTGTGTCCTCAGGATTGTGAGCACATACCCTTAGGCTGGTTTCACACCACTGTGTGATCAGGTACGGGGCTGTCCGATGTGCCCCGGACCGGATTTGCAAGCAGAACCCCTCTGGTCCAGTTTGCAGCCGGCTTCCGAAGATCCCAGCTGCAGCTGCTGAATTTTCAAGATTGCAGCTAGCCGCGTTCCTGAAAGCTCAGCAGGGAACAGCTGGTGGTGCTGAAATTTAGCATCGCTCGGTGCTAAACTTCAGCCGTCGAGGTCCGGTTCCCAGATCCGATGTTTTTGTCAGACTGGGGCGATATGGCGCTATAGACTCCCATGTTAGGAAGTGCGGATCGCCTCGGATCCGATTTGGGCAGATTTTCACCGCGGACACAAAAACATTGCAAGCAACGTTTTTGTGTCTGGGAGGAAAATCCAAATTCACCCGGATCCTCCCGGACAGATGGAAAACCAGATAGCACATAGCTGCCATCCTGTTCCATCCGGCCCCATAGAGCTGCATAATGTCAAAATCGGGTTCGGGGCTGTCAGGTTTAGACCGGACAGTCCCAGACCTTATCACACCGCGGTGTGAAGCCGGCCTTACTGGACCAGGCATTGTGCACCATCTAATTAACTTATTTGTGAAACACACATACCACTACTGATTAGCATCTTCTGTCAATATGCAGTGCACACAAAAAGCTGTCAATCAACGGCATGGGCAGCGTTTTATCACAATTGCACACAGTAAACTTTGTGATACACCACTGAAATTAGAATCTTTTCCCTACATCTTGCATCTCTCAAATAAGACAGCAGAAATCTAGAGACTGATTCTCTTTATGTTGCGTTCATGCAAAAAGTTTTTTCTGTGTAGATACAGCATTTTTTGCAGTGTTATTCCTTATCTTTAAGCTGCTAATACCTGTCCCTGCAGCCTTATGGTACATTTACACGCGGCCACAGGAAGGTAGGAACAGGCAGGCATCGGACACAAATTGTGCCTGTTGCCTTGAAAAGACCACGATGTGGCTGTGTGTAATTTAGGACTTTCCTTCCTGTGTCTTCCCTGAAGGAAGGAAAGTCCTGAATTACACGCAGCCACATCGTGGTCTTTTCAAGGCAAACAGGCACAATTTGTGTTCGATGCCTGCCTGTTCCTACCTTCCTGTGGCCGCGTGTAAATGTACCATTACAGTACTATCTAAGCTATCCCTGTCTGGCCATTTTTAGTAATTTATGAGTAGAATAAAGTAGTTTGGAAACTTACAAAATTCATGACAGTGGGGCGTTCCTCCCGGCATTTGTGATGGATAGGTGGGTCCACTGTGCCGCGCTATCCCGCCTCGCTGCTCTATTACACCCTAATGGGTGTCATTCCATCCTGCATCAGTGCGGGCACGACTGAATTCTCACGCCTGCAACATCACCGCTGCGACACGGTCACGTGAAACCTGGATCGCGTCACTTCCAGGCACCACTGTGCTCACACAGGCCGACTTTAGCATGCAATCTGTGCATGCGCTTAGTCGGCCTGTGAGACCTGCGGCGCTCGGAAGTGACGCGATCGCGGCGTCACGTGACCGCGTCGCAGCGGTGACGTTGCGGGCGCGAGAATTCAATCGTGCCTGCGCTGTGCAGGATGGAATGACGCCCATTAGGGCGTAATAGAGCAGCGAGGCGGGGGTAGCGCGGCACAGAGGACCCACCTACCCGTCACAAACACCGAGAGGAACGCTCCGCTGTCATGAGTTTTGTAAGTTTCCAAACTACTTTATTCTACTCATAAATTACTAAAAATGGTCAGACTGGGAAAGCTTAGATGGTACTGTAAGGCTGCAGGGACAGGTATTAACAGGTTAGGGACCTGATTTTGGGTGACAGGTTCCCTTTAAGTTGTGTTGGAATTTTTAAATAATTTTTGCATAGCACAGCAAGTTCTGAATATTGAGGATATTTTTTTCACATGGTACTATTGTAGGAAAAAGATTCTCATATATGAACAAATAAATATAAAAAAATATGAAATTCACTGCATTTTTACATGACCAAAAGACAGATATAGATGAGTGTAAAGGAAGCATTGTTATACAGTATGTCCTAAAATTTTGCTATGAATTATATTTGTGACATAGTGTGTCCTAAATGAATAAAAAACCTTCAAGTATGTATGTTATAAATCAAAGGATGATGAGCCTATGATGGGCTCTTCAATTTATCAAACTTATGAATTTCAATAATTTTCTGTATCTAAATTCATAAACGAGGGGGTTAATCCTGTACTGCTGGTGGACAATGGAAACAGAGGAAGGATAATCCTGGAGTGAGATCTATTGGTCTACAACATGTTTCCGAGTCCTCAGACTCCTCCATGAGGACTATCACAACAAAGTGATTGTGATTGTCTTGATGAAGGAGTCTGGGGACTTTAAACAACAGAGACAACTAGATCACATTCCAGAATTATCTTTGTGCCTCCTTCATTGCCCACCCAAAGCACAGGATTAACTCCCTCCATTACAAATTTAGATACTTTTCCTTGTTGGGATCTGCAGCAACCATTTATAGTTTTTCAGTAGTTGTGTCTTACACTAGAACAGGTGAGCATGTTTTATTCTTTCTTATATCATTGTAACTTGGATAAGACCCTACTGTGCTCCTTGTCTTTCTAGTTCTACGGCTCAATAATTATTACCCTTCCTTTGGTCCTATATGCAAGAGATAAATACACTTTTAAACAAGGTATATAGTTCTAAAGATAATATTTGAAACAACACCTTAATAATATACCGTAGATTTGAAAGAGAATAAAAATATGCCATGAAATGATTTGACTTGAGGCACATATTGACGTACAAGGTCTTTGAATGGCAATGCTGAAATGCTTTACACGTCAAAGAGAAAATGTCAAATACAGGCAGTTCTTAGATCTAATTTTGAAAAAAAATGCTTATATTGCTCATTAAGTTGCAAAGAAAGATTTAAAACTGGAACTTGAAGATCAATGAAAGCTTTCAGACTGAGAACTAGAAGCTTTAATTGCAACAGAAAAAAAATCCCCTGCAGAAAACAAATCATTTGAGCAACCACTGCAATATTTTTCAGTCACATGTCAAGTACTCCGTGTTTTTAAGAGATCTCTACTGATGCTTAATCATTCTGCAGCTTAATAGTTTGGAATGCATGAGACAAGATCTTACATCTCATTACAACACATTACTTTCATTCATAAACACTCTGCTAATCTATCTACATTGTATTCCCATCGGAAATATCTATTTATGTAAATAATAATTGTATAATGTGTGTTTTCTGAAATCACAATGAAATAATTGCATTCAAAATCCGGTAGCTGTAAGTGCTTATTACTGGTATTATAATTGCAAAAATAATAGCACATCTAAGTACACTCATGTTACCTTTAAAGTAAACCTTCCCAGTTAAGCTATATACATAAAAGGGTTCACAAGTCCTTACATTTTTGAAGCATAAACCACTTCAAGAAATTCTCCTATTTTGGTGGAGTTTTTGTAGTAACTTGTGGACTCAAAACCCTCATAAAATAGTAGTAATTTTGTCAAACTTCCGACATAAAATGCTTTGAAAAGTCACAAAATTTTTGCGCAACTCAAAATTGCAAAAATACAATTCTGCAACTTTTTGAAATTTGCACCAGTTACTACCAGAGCTTCACCAAAATAAACAGTGCTGGGGAGGTACAGGGGCATGGTGGGCATCTGCCTTGAAGATCATCTCATAACAAGCAGGGGCATTACTTAAACCGGAAATATTACACCAGTTTTTGAGTGGAATAGAATAGAAGCGCCAATTCTGAGATGCTCCTATCTGAATTACTGTAGATCATGTGCCTCTTAGAACATCAGGATATTCGGACTCCAGCACATTCCATTATCAGACTGACAAAAAAATTGACAGTTTTAATGAATTGGGTCAAAAGGCTTGTTTGGGTATATTCTGAAAGGAATATTTCTTGAAAGGAGCCTTAAAACCACATTAAAAAGGATATTGCTGTTCATTTGTTCCTTTTCTTAATATTACTTTTAACTGCACCAGGGTTTATCAACCATGAAGCAGTTAAAGAGAGTAACATGCTTAAGCCCCTTGCTGTGTAATGTTGAAAATAATAGGGAAAAAATGATGGCCGTGGAGCCATTGTAAAACCGATGGCAATGGCTCGAGTGGAGCCGCTTAAGAAAAACTCATTGGATTGCCTAAGGCCACCTTTGTGGCAGCTGGATTAAATGAATATGTATTTATGCTCTCTCTTTGACTGCAGAATTTACTGAAGTGGTTTTATCCCCTTCCCAACCATGGACATTACCATACATCTTGATTGGGAAGGGGATCCTGACCTAAGACATATAGGTACAATCTAGTGATCATGAAGGGAACAGGCGCTATCTGCACTGCCCCAGGCTGTTTAACCTCATGATCGCAACATTTAGAAAGCTGGGAGAGGGAGTGTGTTCAAAATCCCAGGGGCCCCGATTGTTTTCATCTCAACCCAAGGTCATCTTGATGCCCTCCAGGTCTGCCAGATACGGAAAGTTTATTAAACCTTATCAGGAGCATGGTCAAAGAGACTTCTGAATATGTATCCCTATTTCAGTAAGAATGTGGGACAACTCAGGGCTGTTTTTTTACAGCAATGGTTGCTGTAAATTGCTATTTAATATGTATCCCCTATATCAGTAACAATGTGATACAACCCTGGAATGTTTTTTGGTCATCAGCAACCTTCAGTGAAATCAACCTTTGCTTTTCTTATGCATGTTGTTTATCAAGGCATGTAGCAGATGAGGCAATTTCCAAAGTCTGCGGCCCCTTTCACATTTCTGCGTTTGCTGCGTTTTGCTGCGTTTTGCTCCATTTGCGTTTTTTTCGCGTTTTTACCGCTAAAAACGCATGAAAACGCATGCGTTTTTATCCCCATTGATTTTAATGGGGACGCATGAAAAACGCATGCAAAAACGCATGTACAAACGCATGTGCGTTTGCAAAAACGCACAACGCATGCGTTTTTGAAAGCGCAGCTCAAAACGTGGCAAACAACGTTTTGGGCTGCGTTTGCAAAAACGCATGCGTTATGCGTTTTTGCAAACGCACATGCGTTTGTACATGCGTTTTTGCATGCGTTTTTCATGCGTCCCCATTAAAATCAATGGGGATAAAAACGCATGCGTTTTCATGCGTTTTTAGCGGTAAAAACGCGAAAAAAACGCAAATGGAGCAAAACGCAGCAAAACGCAGCAAACGCAGAAATGTGAAAGGGGCCTGCAACTAGGAAATTCAACTAGGCTTCAAGGCCAGCATTGTACCGTGTTCCAACACGTGTAAGGTTGTGAACTGAAAAGATCTTGTGGTGCGTATTACACCAACAATAGTGACTGGTACAGAGCTAAGCTTAATGGCCCAGCATGGGAATTGATGTGGTCATATGTATAATGCTGTGACCTAAAAAGGTCTGCGGAGAACATTACCCCTATTTCTAAGACCTAGAAGAAATGTCCTTAGAGTGGAGAGTACAATAACCACCAACATTTTGGGAATTTATGGACATTCATGGGCAAAAATGATTTAGAGAAAGAGAGACATCCATCTCATTTCAGGCCCTGGACAACTTAGGGCTGTTTTTTGACCAGCAATGGTGACTGTAAATTGCTATTGAATATGTATCCTCTATCTAAGTAACAATGTGAAACTAGTACTACAAATATATTGCAAAGGGGGAAAACTGAACACTGCTCTGGGCCAAAAAATATGTGCTTGGTTGCTCAATGCTTGTTGTGTATGTGCAACTGCATGTTGTGGGCAAGAGGTAATTAGCAGAATTTCATACACAGCATATTATGAAGGATGTAAGGCAGGGGAAGTGGCAGTGGTTTCACACTCAGACAGTTTTGTTGCCTACATATTCCAACCACCTACTGAAATGCTGTGTATGTACACAGTATGTGGTGCATGGTAACAGAGGAATTATGTAGAATTTAAATTTTTCAAGGGATGTGTGTTTAAAATTTTCCAGCAAGCAACATTTACAGAGTATGTTTAACTATCATTATTTACAGAGTATGTTTAACTATCATTATTATTCTAATGTGTAAGCCTGAGACCTGAATAAATGTCAATGGTGCTTTTCCAAACTCTCCATGTGTGGATGCAAATATCAGAATCAAGCTCTCTGATACATGCTGAAAGAGTAGGGCGTCAGAACCAAAAAATGTTGTAATTGGTAGAGAGTGTTACAACTGCAGTGGTTGGGCCAGTGCAGAATATGATCGGTTTTCCAAAAATTATCCTTGGGGAATGAGTCATATACCAAGGAAGAGATTGTGACAAAGGTCTCCAATGAAAAACATTATTCATATTGTTAGCAGTTGGACTACTCTAGTAGTTGGGCCAGTGCAGAATGTACTTCAAATTTCCAAAAATTATTCCTGGGGGCTGTGTCGTACACGCAGGAAGAGACCGTGACAAGGGCCTCAGATGAAAAACAGTAATGAATGTAACATTATTAGGATCTTGTTTGTCATGAAGTGAATGACAGAAGCAGGAGTAGAAAAATTTTAATTTAAGAAGAACAAAATGGGTTTTGTGTGAAAGGGTGGATGTTAAGACAACTTGCAGAAATGAACATTTTGGGTGAACTTAGGTTGCGTTGCTTTCATGCAGAGGCCTTGCAAAGTCTGGAGAAATGCAGCCATTTTTGAATTGTATGAAAGTAAGCCAGTCTATAAAAACCACCTCTTCATGCGCATTTTTATTTGCGGTTTTATTTCTCCCTGACTCCTCTGTATTGATCTTGTAGCATTTTCAATAAAAAAAATGAGGAAAGCTGTACCTCAAATAATATAGTAACATAATATTTAAGGTTGAAAGAAGACCTTAAAGGGGTTGTCCGGGCTTTTTCAATAATTAATATGTGTATCTAGGCTGCAAATTGTTGACAGTTTGCAATATACTTGCTGTCAACATTTTGCAGGGTTGTCTAGATAACACATATTTGTGGCTGGCAGGGAACGTCTAGGGGGTGTGATTGTGCATGTAAATGGAGAACTGGTCGTTTCCTCCCAGTCTCCTACAATCACACCCCCTCCCCTATTCCCAGTATGGCCAGCCACCCCCAGGACATTACAGGCCCGCCCCCTCCCCACTCTCACTATGCCCAGCCATCCCAGCCCCTAATGTCACCACCCACCCCCATTGTCCCCACTGCACTCACACACTGTACCGAATCGTCAGCTGTGAATGAGATTCGGTACAGTGTAACAGTGCGGGAGGGACCGCTGCCAGAGTGTGCTGCTCACCCTGTCTGTGGGCTCTGTGCCTGGAGCCGGGTCCGCACTCTGCAGTTCCTGTGTCTGTGCCTGCAGCCCGGTGTCTGTGCCTGGAGCCTGGGACTCTGGGCTGCAGCCCGGCGTCTGTGCATGGAGCCCGGGTCTCTGGGCTGCAGCCCGGTCTCTGTGCTTGGAGCCGGGGTCTCTGGGCTGTAGCCCAGCCTCTGTGCCTGTAGCCCGGTGCTATGCTAGGTCTGCTCTCCAGTCCTCCCGGTACAATAAAGGCGGCAGCGGTATAGTGAGGACCGCTCCACCGACTCTGTTCCTGCGCACTCTATGGTACAGGAGCCGGTGGAGCGGTCCTTGCTATACCGCTGCCGGCTCTATTGTACCGGGAGGACTGAAGAGCAGACCTAGCACCGGGCTACAGGCACAGATACCGGGCTACAGCCCAGAGACCCCGGCTCCAGGCACAGAGACCGGGCTGCAGCCCAGAGTCCCGGGCTCCAGGCACAGAGACCGGGCTGCAGCCCAGAGACCCGGGCTCCATGCACAGATGCCGGGCTGAAGCCCAGAGTCCCAGGCTCCAGGCACAGACGCCGGGCTGCAGCCCAGAGACAGGAATTGCAGAGTGCGGACCCGGCTCCAGGCACAGAGCCCACAGACAGGGCCGCACCGTCCATTGGACAGTGTGAGCCCTGTCATTCAGGCGGCAGCCGGCAGGGGGAGCGGCTGTGCAGAAGGGGGCGGCGCCTCATGCACAGAGCCTCCCCCTGTCATGGCGCCGGCCGCTCATCCCGCTCACCGCAGGTAAGCGGCGGGCAGCGGGGGGACACGCACACAAGGGGCGGCAGCCCCAGGCTTCAAAAGCACCCCCCCCCCACCCCCCCCCCCCGGTACTCGCGGCAGCGGCCGGCAATCACTGCCGCGGCTCAGGCGGCAGTGGCGAGCCGGTCACTGCAGAAGGGGCGGCAGCCCCAGGCTCCACCAGCACCCCCCCCCCCCGTAATCAGTGCCGCGGCTCAGGCGGCAGTGGGGCTCGGTGCACCCCTGCCCACAGACATGGTGAGCAGCACACTCTGGCAGCGGTCCCTCCCGCACTGTTACACTGTACCGAATCTCATTCACAGCTGACGATTCGGTACAGTGTGTGAGTGCAGTGGGGACAATGGGGGTGGGTGGTGACATTAGGGGCTGGGATGGCCGGGCATAGTGAGAGTGGGGAGGGGGCGGGCCTGTAATGTCCTGGAGGTGGCTGGCCATACTGGGAATAGGGGAGGGGGTGTGATTGTAGGAGACTGGGAGGAAATGACCAGTTCTCCATTTACATGCACAATCACACCCCTAGACGTTCCCTGCCAGCCACAAATATGTGTTATCTAGACAACCCTGCAAAATGTTGACAGCAAGTATTTTGCAAACTGTCAACAATTTGCAGCCTAGATACACATATTAATTATTGCAAAAGCCCGGACAACCGCTTTAAGTCCATCTAATTCAATCCATAGCCTAACATGTTGATCCAGAGGAAGGCAAAAAAAAAACCCATGTGGCAACTATAATAACTATAAGACAACATACATTTTTAAAATGTTAAAATCTAGATACAAGCAAATTATATTTTTTGTATAATTAGTGCTCTCATTACCGTAGAGAGGTTTGCATATGTAATCACTTGATTAATTAGTTAATTGAAGGAAGGTATTAGCCCCCCTATATAAATCTGTCTTTTTAAGACATATATGATTTTTTTCCTGATGAAGGCTATTTTGTAAGCATTAGCCGAAACGCGTTGTATGTGTGTATATGAAATAATAAATTAGATATCTCGGAATATACGGGTATCCTGGGAATCCCCTGGAACTGCTCTCTGGAAAACTTGATTTTCTTGTTTCTTATCCCCTTGACGAACCCTCCACTAGGCGGATCACTCCTCTGGTACAGAGCTGCAGGCCAGCAGACCCAGGCGAAGATCTCACCTCCCTAACACAGGGATACATGCTAAACTGTCAAGACACCATAAAGGTGAGGATACAACTTACTATCATCCAATTGTACTAATCGGCTACACTTAGATCTGAGCCCTCCTATCTCCTCTCACCTCTGTCTCGCAGACCCTACAGTCTCCAAAGATGAAATTTGATTATTAGACTAGCAGGATGGCAGGCCAGCACCACCAAGGTGTATAAGGGGAGTTTGGGTCAAGTGTGAAGCTAGGACACCCAATAATTAGAAGGAACTGAAACACCAGGAAGGATAATGGTAAATACTCCTTGACCATGTTGGTCAACTTCTCCCTCCATGTCATTCTATCACCCACAGATAACCCTTGCTGGTGATAAAAGTTATGGAAACTGGTCCAGTTTTTACACATTTTACCCCATCTCTGTTGCACCTGGTGTGCCTAGGATGCCATGGTGGCTCAGTAGTTAGCACTGCTACCTTGCAGCACTGGTATCCTGGGTTCAGATCCGACCATCAACAACATCTGCAAGGAGTTTGTACATTCTCCCTGTGTTTGCGTCGGTTTTCTCTAGGTACTGTATTTTCTGACATTCCAAAAATATGCTTATAGAATGTTCAGATTATCAGCCCCAATGGGGATATAGTTGCAAATGTATGTAAAGCGCTGTGGAATTAATAGTGCTATATAAATTAATGAATGAATATATATATATATATACCGTATATACTCGTGTATAAGCCGAGTTTTTCAGCCCAAAATTTGGGCTGAAAAGTCCCCCCCTCGGCTTATACACGGGTCATATACGGGGGGGCTGTGTCCCGGGGGCTGTGGAGGCTGGAGGAGGCGGGGGGGGGCTGCTGTATGAGCGGCCCCGTCACGTGGGGCCGCTCATTATATATGCACTGCTTCCCCCTGTCAATCAGCGGCAGGGGGAAGCAGTGCATATGGCCCCCCAAAAGCTGGCACTGTCCCCCCTTGTAAGGCCTCCCCCCGCTGCTTATACATTACCAACCCGGTGTTCTGATCGGCGCCGCTCCACGGTGCTGCGTCTTCATCCTCCCGTCCGCGCTGGCTGCATCCATCCGGGTTCTCCGGCTGTCGCAGCGATATGACGTCATCGCGCGACCGCCGGAGAACCCGGATGCAGCCAGCACGGACGGGAGGATGAAGACGCAGCACCGTGGAGCGGCGCCGATCAGAACACCGGGTTGGTAATGTAGAAGCAGCGGGGGGAGGCCTTACAAGGGGGGACAGTGCCAGCTTTTGGGGGCTGTTGGTACCCCCAGGGGGCTGCTGGGTACCCCCTGGGGGCTGCTGGGTACCCCCTGGGGGCAAAAGTAGGGGGGTCGGCTTATACACGGGTCAGCTTATACACGAGTATATACGGTATATATATCTTGTGAAGGGACAACTTCACATTATCACTTTTGCTGGGACAATGAAATGGGTGTGGTTGCAGTTAATTGGTGAGTCTTCGCAACCCCAGGTTGTGAGCAGGAGATATGAGCACCAGCTTTCTGGACAGCAGATTGTAAGGGACATAGCACAGGCAAAGTGACATTGGTTTCACTTAGAGTCACAGATTTTGTACCTAGGTGTCCCACCCACCTATATGGGTGCTTGGCTGACATGTTCTTGAGCATACTATTTAGATGAAAAGTGAAACTAGCTCACTTAATATGTCCCATGGAAGAAGAAAGGAAATCCTCTGGCTTGTAGGTGCTCCAGGTAAATAGAAAAAAAAAATCGATTTTCCAGCTCATTTCTCCAGTATAAAATGTCAAGGATTTATTAAATTGATAAAAGTGAGTGGAACACACAGATTAAAAACCATTATGCTACAGCAAGTAAACAGCCATGGGCTATAGTGCTATGCATTTTAAATGCATGATATTATCACGTCCTTTCTTCAGCTGGAGAATTTAGTTTGAGCATACTGTTGGTGTTCAGGTTGGCATTCTTTTTGCCTCTACTCAGCTTGGTATGCAGAAGCTACAAATTATAGTGTTTTTTCTAAAGTACTGTTAGATAAAAAACTGCCAAACAGCAGAAGAACGCTTAATAGGTCTGATATCTGGCCAAGTGAGTGTGTTTTTGTGAACAGTTGACTCAGTGCTCACTCTGGTCAAACCACTACCTATTTCTGCTTATTGTTGTGCTATAAATCCACTCCACTCTTTACTACTGTGTTTGCTATGTGTGCCATCAGTCCAAAATGGATTAGTGGCCTCATCATCGACCACCTTTTCTTTCAACTCCTCAATCTGATCCTCCTATCAAGTTGTAATTTTAGGCTGACCTGATAGCAACTGTGTCTCAACATCATCATCTTCCACCTCTTGAGACAGTAAATCACATTGCTCAAAGTGGCTTTCTTCTGGCTGTGGTTGCTCAAATATTGGCGTATCAATGTACACCACCTCCTCATGTCCCTCTTCAATGATGCACGAAGGGAGGCCACAGACAACAAAAGGATATATACAAAAGCCATCCTAAGAGTGCCCGAATTTGGGGTCATGTGTCTCCTCAACGCATGATGGGGGAGGAAGAAGAACCAGGTTGATGATTGGCTGGCCAAGCCCTTTGGCTATCGAGACTAGACTGTGTGGAAGATTTAGTGCTGCTGCTTGTGAACTGACTAGAGGCCTTGCCTACCATTCAAAACAGAACCTGTTTGTGCTCTTCTGGTTTCAAGACAGGTTTACAGCAGAAACCAGAAAATTGTTACAGAAACATAGAAGTAGATACATAACCCTTCTTCTGACCTGTCACACTGCCTTGGTGGGACCCACTGTCAACACCACGCCCATGTCTATGTTCACGTCCTTCTCCCTTAATGCCATGCTATAGCTATTATTTTGGACATATATCATATATAACTTAAGGTGGAAAAAAATGTAACCCCAAGCTTAGAGTGCAGTGGCCCCAGTTTTCACACGACAGCAAAAAAATTAAAGAACTATATTTCACAGTTTTTGTATAGCTCACTTAGATACTAATAATATTTTGGACTTTTTTGCACAGGCCAAGCAAAATGTACCCCCAAAAATTACAAGGGGCAGAAGGACCAGTGCTTTTTAAAGGACAGCAGGAAATGCAAATACTCTATTTGAGAGGATTTGAATAGCTCACCAGGACTTTTTAATATTTTGGACTTTTTGGGGTAGGCCAAGCAAAATGTGACCCCCAAAATTACAGGGGACAAAGGACTAGTGCTTTTTAAAGGACACAAGAAAATGGAACTACGATATTTGAAAAGATTTAAATAGCTCACTAGAAACCGATTAATATTTTGGACTCTTTGGGCAGGCCAAGCAAAATGTGACCTTAATAAATTGCAGGGGACAGAAGGACCAGTGCTTTTTAAAGCACAACAGAAAATGCTGATACTCTGTTTGATAGAATTTAAATAGCTCACGAGCAGCAATAAACTGTAGAAAAGCAAAGCTCAATAGGGTATTAACCAGAGAGAGAAAGGATTAGCAGGGAAACTATATAGAGCTCACCTTGTGTGGCTGTGACCCACAATCAAATGAAAGCATTAGAGGTAGCTGCCGCGGAAACCACAAGCACCAAGGCAAGTTGATTATGCAATTATGCAGGATATCAAGTAAAATGGTATCAAATCCATGCTGCTGCCAAATAATCCAATTTAAAGTCAATTTTGTAGCATATGGTGGTTTAATCTACATGTTTTGAATCATAACCCCACTTCTTCATCAGGAAATAGTGTATGTTTCCTAATGAAGTGGTATTACACTTCAAAATGCGTAGAATTAACCACCATATGCTATTAAAACGTTGGCGTTTTTGGAGCAGGCCAAGCAAAATGTCACATCAAAATTACAGGTGGCAAAAGGTTGGCTTTACTCATGTTGGTGGTGAAGTATGTCAGCGTCTCTGCCAGGAAGAAGAAGTGAAGCTTCAAAGGGTATAATATAAACTGGGTCATCAGGCCCCTTTTGTTTCAAAAAGATAAACGGCCGGCTCTCGCTCCACCTTTTTCGAGGGTCATCAGGTTGACCTTGCTTCAAATTTTAAGAGACTGAATCGGCAGCCCTCAATCCACCTTTCTGGAGGATCAACAACCCATGCTTACTTCAAATTTTTTAATTTTAAGAGGCTTTTCGGGTGCCCCTTAGTCAAAACTTTTAGAGAGTTCTCATGCAACCCTCACTCTTAGTTTTTCCACAGGTTGTAAGGTTCCCCTTCTTCATAAATGTTTCAGGATATGTATGAGACCTACCTCTGCAATACTCTTACATGTACAGATACTGTATATACCCATCCAGGGGTAGATGTTTTATAGCCTGTGCACTTAGGGTATAGGCTTTATGAGGTTAGGAATCACACTACCTAACAATTTTAACAGAATGAGTATGAGGCCCTCCTTTACATCTAATACAGGGTCTATTGGACTCTGTTGTTCTTCTAAGTTCTTGCAATGTCCACATAGGCTTTGTGATTTTAAGGGTTGCTTCTTCATATATTAAACTGGATTTGTCTGACCATGTAACCTACCACATTCCCATATAAGGCACGACAAACTGTGTCAATGTATTTTTATTTCCCATCCCACTACTATGTCATTTATCACAGTCAGAAATGTCGAGAAATACGCTGAGACACGGCTATTAAAGGGTGGAGAAGGAGATGTATTTCTATTTTAATTGTACCTTCTATAGAAGTCATTATGCAGGAAACAAAGAAAAACTGGCACCTTCAAGCATGGGATAAAAATGTCAATCTTCTTTATTCAAAACATCTTTAAAGTTCAAATTGTTTCAGATTGCTGCATACCCAAGATACAGATCCTTACGTATTTCTGGTGCATCTAGAAGACACCCTTATTTATTGGATACCACCTTGTTGGTTGGGTAAGTATTTACACCAGGACATATACAATCATTACACATGAATATAGAAAAAAAGCAGATCACATACATGTGGTACAAGGAAGGGAAAAAAAATAATATAATCGCATTACAATTATCATTATTAACCACATGAGAATTATTAACTATTGATAAATATAATACAGGTCATTTTACTAATTCATCCTGTGTGGGTGTTTGGTCATTAAATTCAAAATCAAGTAAGCTTTCCTTAATGCAGGACACTTTTGCAATTCTCACCTCTAGGGGGACTTTTAGCCCTATCAAAGCAAATAAAGTAAATGAGGACAGACTATCCTGATGAGCAGATAAAGAAGTTTTTTAAAGCACTGGAATAAGCCTCTAAATGGCTATTGATAGTGGAAACTAGGGATGGGCGAATCTACTCGCTAGGACTCGTTACTCGGCGAGTAGTAAGGGACTCGCAGGACTCGCTACTCGGCGAGTTTCCCAGTGATGACTCGCACGAGTCCAATGCAAATCAATATCAATCCTAGTTTTGTCAGAAACGCTGACAACACTAGGATTGCCATTGTTTGCATTAGACTCGTGCGAGTAATCACTGGCTACTGTGCCAGTGATAGCAGGGAAACTCGCAAAGTAACTGCTGTTTCTTTGCGAGCCGAGTCCAGCTGTCTTCTCTGTGCAGCTCCAGGGTCCTAGAGCCCGCCTGCTCACAGAGATGTAGCAGTGCTGAGATTATTCTCAGTCTGCTCATTCCCTGTGCATGTAGCAGAGAGGACATCGCGTTTTGGACTACGTCGGACGGAAGAGGATTTTTTTAATTAAAGATGGAGTCCCTAATGGCTTTTTTTTTTATTTCAAATAAAAAATTTTCTCTGTGTTTTTTTAACCCTTTATTGGAGATTCTTAGTGGCTGGGTCAAACGTGGCCTGACATTAAGAATCTCGGGCTTAATACCAGCTTGTATAACAAAGCTGGTATTAACCCCTTTATTACCCAGCGTGCCACCGCCACCAGGGCCGCTGGAAGAGCGGGGTTCAGCGCCAGAGGATGGCGCTTCAATGAACGCGCCATCTTCTGGGGCGGCTGCGGGCTGCAATTTGCAGCGGGGGGTGCCCAGAAAGCTTGGGCATCCCTGCGCTGCGGATTCCAGCCCTCAGCTGCTTAGCTGTACCTGGCTAGACATAGAAATTGCGCGGAGCCCCACGCATTTTTTAAAAATTATTTAATGAATTTCAGAGTCAGAGTCTCAGAGTCAGAGTCAGAATCTCAGAATTTCATGAAATAATTTAAAAAAAATGCGTGGGGCTCCGCGCAATTTCTATGTCTAGCCAGGTACAGCTAAGCAGCTGGGGGCTGGAATCCGCAGCGCAGGGATGCCCAAGCTTTCTGGGCACCCCCCGCTGCAAATTGCAGCCCGCAGCCGCCCCAGAAGATGGCGCGTTCATTGAAGCGCCATCCTCTGGCGCTGAACCCCGCTCTTCCAGCGGCCCTGGTGGCGGTAGCACGCTGAGTAATAAAGGGGTTAATACCAGCTTTGTATTATCAGCTGGCCCTAAGCCCGAAATTTATGGTGGTCACGCCAATATTAGACATGACCGCCATGAATTTCTATTAAATTGTTTTAAAAAAAACACAACACAAAGAAAATTTTTTATTAGAAATAAAAAAAAAAGCCATTAGGGACTCCATCTTTAATTAAAAAAATCCTCTTCCGTCCGACGCAGTCCAAAACGCGATGTCCTCTCTGCTACATCCCCTGTGTATAGATATAGATCTCTATGCACAGGGAATGAGCAGACTGAGAACAATCTCAGCTCTGCTACATCATCTCTGTGCACAGACATTCATGTCTGTACACAGGGATTGAGCAGACTGAGAACAATCTCAGCACTGCTACATCAGGCAGCAGGCAGGCTCTAGGACCCTGGAGCTGGCAGCCAGCACAGAGGAGAAATCTTATCTGTGCGAGTCAGCGATTACTTACAAAGTAAACGAGCAATGCAAATAAATGACAAAACTAGGATTGCTTCAGGCTGAAGCTTCCGAGACACATCTGCGAGTTGTAAATCTCACACTACTCGCTATTACTCGCTTCCCCATTCATTAACATTGGACTCGCTAGACTCGCAACGAGTAGCGAGTCCTGGGCTCGGACTCGCTAGAGTCAAGCGATTCCGAGTAATTTAGGATTCGCCCATCACTAGTGGAAACATGTTCCACTATGCGTTTTTAAAATTTTACGTGTAGTGTGACCAATGTGCCTTAAAGTGTATATGTCATTTCATTTAAGAAAAACAATGCTGTACTGGTTGTTAATGATCGGTCACATAGCTGCTAAGATAATGCTTTTTTGTGTCATCTGATTTATTTTCTCTAATTTTTCTGTGCTTTATTAAAAGCTGCATTTTATGTCTGTGTGGGCATGGTCAGCATCTGCCAACAATGTGCGGGCATGGCCAGCATCTGCCAGCACTGTGTGTAATTTCCACACCTTCTGAGAGCAGACTGATAGTTAGCTGCTTGGGGAGCCTTCAGATACAGTATTAACAGAGATTGTGACTGAGCTGTGTGGAGGCAGATGACAGAATAGAGAAGCTTGTAAAGAGGAGTTTACATCCTGACATTCTCAGCTATGTGCCGTAATCTGATATATTGTCTTCTCCACAGCTGCAGTCAGCAGTGTAGGCCATGCGCTCTATTCCCTTATATGGTTTCATGCCCTGTCTTCACTGAACATAGATATGAGTGATAATAAACATATGACTGCTTCACACGCAGTTTAGTGAAATTCATGAAATTAATTTCATGAAATAATAAAAAAAAAAAATGTGTGGGATTCGCGCTATTTCTATATCCAGCCAGGTACAACTAGGCAGCTGGGGGCTGGAATCCGCAGCGCAGGGAGGCCCAAGCTTTCTGGGCCCCACAGCTGCGAATTGCAGCCCGCAGCCACCCCAGAAGATGGCGCTTTTATTGAAGCGTCATCCTCTGGCGATATATCCAACTCATACAGGGCCCTGGTGTGGTGGTTCACTGGGTAACAAAGGGGTTAGGGCCAGCTTTGTATTATCAGCTGGCCCTAAGCCCGAAATTCATGGGGTCACGCCAATATTAGACATGACTGCCATGAATTTCTAGTGAATTTTGTAGAAAAAACACAACACACAGAAAAAATATTTTATTAGAAATAAAACAAAAAATACACTTATACACAATGTTTGTTAAAAAATCCACTTCCGTCCGATGTAGTCAAATCAGGTTTTCTTCTTTAGCTCAGCTACATATCTGGTAGAGAAACTCTACCAAAGATGTAGCTGAGCTGTGCAGCCCTGGGAAAGTTCATGTGAGTTCATACTGCATGAACTCACATGAACTTTTCTAGACAGCACTGTGTCGTTAGTTCAAATGAACAGCTGATCTGCATCAGCTGATCATTTGAAATAACAGGCGGGAAAGTCAGCGGTGAAGACACCGCCGGCTTTCCTGCTGTGTTCTGCGCTCCAGCTCCATGATGACCCCTTCCCGCTCCCTGGGGCTGCTCCCCACACCTGATCCTAACTTAGAATCAGGTGGGGAGGTGGGGGGGCAATGAGGGGGCATCAGGGAGTGGGGTGTGCAGAACACAGCAGGAAAGCCAGCGGGGCAGTCTTTTCACCGCTGCCTGCTTCCTCGCCCTGCTCCTTTGCTCCTCGCTCCCCCCCCGCCACCTCTGCACCCGATCCTAACCTAGGACAGGGCGGGGGGTGCAGCTCCAGGGAGTAGGGAGTGGGCATCAGGGAGAGGGGAGCGCGGCACAGACCAGGAAAGCCGGCGGTGAAGTCCTCTTGTCCTTGCGGGATTCTCGCCTGTGTTTTTCGCTCCCCACTCAAGGTGCTGCACTCCCCCCTCCCTGTAGGTGCTCCCCCCGCCCGGTACTAATGTTAAAACACTTATTACATTAATTTTCAATTGTGTTCGACAGTGTTCGATGAACGTTCGATGAACATTCAACAAACTCATATCAAATTCGACGAATCTAATCGAATTTGAACACCGGGGTGGTGGTTCATCTCTACTCAGGATCAGGTATATGAATATTTAATAAATAAGGTTCATATCGCAAGGTTAAATTATTTTAGATCGTTTTAAAGGTGTGGTACAAAAAAACAGGAATATGTGTATTAAAGTATATCAACTCAAAAGCAATATAGATCATACTCACGATTACAACCAGTAGGTGTCAAGGTCTTTAGCTCATGAATCCAAAAACATTCTCTCTTTCGCTTTCCCAAATTATCTGCGGCTCAGCTAAGTGATCTAAATACTCCCCTATCTATCATTAAAATAGAATAAATAATCCGTTCAACTAAAAAATCCACTGCTCTGGGCCCCGGCGGCTTTCTAACAACTATTATCATTGTTTTGTCAAAAAAACTTTAGCTCCTTACCTCCTAAAAACTTACAATTTTTGAAAATGTAGTTCCTCAATAAGCCATGAAAACCTTGAGGCAGTAATCACAATCATTCCTAAACCTGAGAAACCCCCAAACACTCCTGGTAATTTTAGGTTTATCTCCTTAATAAACTGTGATCTAAAAATACTCTCTAAAATCCTTGCAACCAGAGTAATGCCTGTCCTTCCCTTTTGATAGTACCTGAGCAGGTTGGGTTTGTCCCTGGGAGACAAGCCAAGGATGGAACTAAAAGAGTAATAGATTTCTTGGAGATAATGGAGACTAGTAAACTCCCTGGTGTACTGCAGTCTCTTGATGCCGAGAAGGCTTTTGACAGAGTGCACTGGGGTATATGATAGAGGTTCTAAATAAGTTTGGATTTATGGGAGATATTAAAAAGGCTTTATTGGCCCTATACTCTAATCCGACCTTGATGGTGAGTGCGTCTGGGTTCCCCTCAGAAAGGTTTACGATATATAATGGCACCTGGCAGGGCTGCCCTCTTTTGCCAGTTATCTTTGCTTTGATAATGGAGCCGCTGGCACAGGCACTTAGGACTGATCCAAGCATACATGGAATTTGTGTGGGAGATATGGACCATATGGTGGGATTATATGCAGATGTTGTGATATTATCTCTCAGCGTGAAAGGGTCCCGGGTGGGTGTCATTGACACCCTAACTGAATTCTAAGAATCTCATATTACAAATTAAATGCCGCAAAGGCTATTATATTCCCCATAAATATTACACCTTTGGTAAAAGATAGAATACTAGAGAAATTTACCTTTAAGTGGGAGGAAGCAGGATTTATGTATTTGGGAATAAAATTACAAAGTTTGTAAATATAATTAAGTTGAACTTTGAATTGCTGATTTCGGTCTGAGGGGACTTGGAAAGGCACACCCTTCTCCAAATGTCCTGTGTTGTCAGAATACAAATTTTAAATATGATGTTGCTGCCTAAGATTACCTACTTGTTCAGATGTCTTCCACTCAAATTCCCATCTAGATTTATAGGGCTTCTACAATCCCTACTTGGTAAGTTTATTTGGAAAAACAAAAAAGACAAGAGTGGCGGTCAAGGCTCTTCATTTCCAATATTCCTGTGGTGGCATCTTTGTACCACAAGGCAGCCATGCTCGAGGCCCCAAAGGATTGGTGGGCTCGGGACCTTAATCATAGATGGCTCCAAATAGAAAGACAGTTTGCTCTCCGCATGTCTACTAGACTTTTGCTAGAGATCGAGCTACTGAAGCCCCTGAATTCGAATTTTCCCTTATATACTATGTTCTCATTGATTTTTATTGGAATAACCATAATACAACACTGACAAAATCCCTATTTAAATTTGTTTCTGTAAAACAATAAAGGCACACATCTCTGGGTTGTCTCTAGACCTGTGGGTGAAATCAGGCGTAAGCACGCTTGTCAAACTCTTATATGGCCCTGTTTTCCCCTCCTTTGCTGATTTGTCCCAACTTTACAAAATTTCCAAAACATGCTTTTATCAGTACCTACAAATTCAGCATTTTATCCATTCAGCTGTCACATCACTATTGGACTCGGTGGCTGGTGTTCCTGCCCCGGCCGCTGGGAGGCGCCGGATTCCTTCGGCTGATGGTGCCGGTAATAGGAGAGCCTTGTCCTCATATAGACCTGCTCCTTCGACGTCTGCCTCTGTTGCTGGGCGCCGCCGTGTTACTCCTTGGGGTAATGTTGGTAGCAGAGGCATCTGATAGGCGCAGCCTTCGTTCTTTTGTCAGAAGTAGGGTGGTTGGTGCCAGTCGTGCATCACCATCTGGCCTGGTTCTAGGGGCGGTCCGGATGAGATCATCAGGCTGTGAGCTACAGCCTATGGGAGGTAACCGCACCCTTCAAATACATTGGAGCCTGTCTTGCAGGCCGCCAGATATAGTTTTGGTTCCCCAGTGATATAGTGTGTGTTTAGTTTTGTCTCTGACCTTTGCCTGGATTTCTATCTCTGCTACAGCCTGTCGATTTTGTACCTCAGCTCCCTTCTTGGTTTTTTACTTTGACCTTTGCCTGTATTTTCAACTCTGCTACAGTCTGACGATTTTGTGCCTTCGTTGCCCTCTCGGTTTTGACTCGGACTCCTGATTACGTTTTTCGGGTCCTGATTTTTCCCCTGGCGACCTTCCTGTTCTGCTGCTCATAATAGGCAGCTACTCCCTGGGCTCCGCTGTTATTCCAGATCCCTGTATAGGGGTTAAGGGTCTCGGGGTTTCTCGGGGTGCTGCCTTACCAGCAGCTCAGCCTCGCAGTTGATGGTCGTCACACCAGCTTGGTGGGGCCCTGACCCATCATGACATGAAATACTTTAAAATAGAATATGAAAATGAACACATATTGTTTCTGCTTTGTAGGACTCTTAATTTGCTAGTGGAGTCAGTTAAACTCCCTTATATGACTTTGTAGGAGGAGGTACTCTCTTTCTCATCCTCTTCCGAACACTGGTGGATTGCGGCCACACTTACTCAAAGGCTCTTCTCCTGCCTTGATCAACTAGAACACTGGTTCCCAAACTCGAGTCCTCACGGCCCACAACAGGTCATGTTTTCAGGATTTCTTTAGTATTGCACAGGTGATGAATTGATGATGATTCCTTCACCTGTGCAATTCTAAAGAAATCCTGAAAACATGATCTGTTTGGGGCCATGAGGACTGGAGTTTGGGAAACACTGATCTAGAACAACTAAAGAAGATACATATGAACTGTTATCTGACCCCTTATAAAATGTCCAAATTTACCAACCCATATTCCTTATTATGCTGGAAGGGATGTGGTAAAAAAGGGGATCAGGGTAATGTGTGGTGCTCCAAAATAGGAAAATTCTGGAACTGAGTGGCAGGCTTAATCAGGACCTTAATACTTTTCCCTTTAACTCTATAGGGGTCCTTGGCAGTCTTAAATATTGGATTAGACCTTCCTCCCCCAAAATTAGTTCCAGTGATAACCCATGTTTTGACAGCAACCCATCAGAGCTTGGCAAGGCACTGGAGGGAAGCTACTACCCCCATACAGGAGGAACTCATTACAAGGGTAATTTCTCATTATCTACATGAACGTTGTTTGGTTGATTTGATAAAGCAAAAAGAACGAGTCAGTCGCCAGTGGGTGATTTGGGAGATTTATGGATTGTCGACAACTCACACTTAGGAAGCTTTTAATATTTTTCCTGTTTTTTCTGGTCTTCAAAATACAAAACTGTTTAAAACAAAGCTCCTACAGCTTATTCCAACAACACCCCCTCAAATCTTTATTAATTTACCTTTTGTGTCCAATTTTGGCTGCCCCTTTGCTTCTGTGTGGTCCTTTCTTTCCCTCTCCTCTCCTATATTATTCAGTTTTGAATTGGTTTATACTAGAAGTGATTATTTGGACATGACTGTTATATTGATACAATTGTGTGAACAAGTTATATCTGTTATTATAAGATTTATTTGAATAAAAAAATTATTGTTTGAAAAAAAGTTGTTACTGCAGTGTTTCTAGGATCCAATTGCAATCACACTGAGTGACTATACAGCTACATCATTTCCTTATATATTACTTGAATCTTCACAATAGTATTCAAAGACTGAAACTATCACTCTCATTTTTAATCTGATTCATCAGCACTTAAATGGTACACCACAAAATCCTTTCAGTATCCTAATACTGTATGCTGTGATCTCCTGTCCCTACAAAGCACAGGCAAAAAATGTATTTGTTTGGATAACCACTTATCTTTAATACTCGTTATAATAGCCCTCCACCCCTCTCTAACTGACTGAATTCCACTATGTCAGGTGTGGAAAACTCCAGGCCTCAAGGGCCGCCAATACGTCAGGTTTTCAGGACTTGCTTAGTATTGCACGCAGGGTTTGTCATTATATTATCACTAGCTGGGTGCCCGATGCACATGCATTGGGATTCTAGAGGAGCGAGTCTCTGACTCACAATGGCCGCTTCGCGGCCAATGCTTCGCGCTGCTAAGGCGACTCGCCATGCCCGCTGCGCGGGCATAGCGAGTCGCCTTAGAACTGCTCGCAATGGCCGCTGCGCGGCCAATGCTTCGGGCGTATCCACATGACCACGCTGACTCGCAGCGCGAGCGGACTCAAAAGGGGCAAAAAACCCATTCGCAATTATATAATAGATATGTGCAATACTAAGGAAATCCTGAAGACGTGACCTGTTGGCAGAGTTCCCCAGTCTGCTCTATGTGAACTTATTGCTACAGGGCAATATGAGGAAGCCCACACATTCACACCTCACATCATTAGCAGGGTCACTTCAGCAGTGTGTGAAATGGGGATGGACTTTGAATAACAAAGTGAATTTGCATGGGAAAGCAAATTTCAGTTAATTTAAAGCCCCCGTCACACATAGCGAGATCACTGTTGCGTATCAGGTTTTGTGACGCAACAGCGACCTCGCCTGCGATCTCACTATGTTTGACACGTAGCAGCGACCGTGACCCCTCTGTGACATCGCCAATCATGTCGGAATGGCCTGGACCATTTTTTGATCGTCGGGTTCCCACTGGGCAGCATGCATCGGTGTGTTTGACGCCTTAACAACGACCTCGTTGGCGACTCAGAACTCAGCCACGTAGGTCTGAGTCATCAGGCAAGCTGCTGTGTGCCAGGGTCCCAACGACCGCCGGGGTCGTTATACGGGTCGCCGTATCGTTGCTGCATCGTTGAGTAGATCTGACTGTTTGACATCTCACCAGCGACCACGTAGCGACGTTCCAGGTCGTATCGTTGTCGGGATTTCTGGAACGTTGCCAAGTGTGATGAGACCCTAACACAAACTTTGCAGATCTATTTATCCATTTGCTTATCTCTAATGAGGTCTAAATTTTATTATCACCAGTGATCCACAAGCTGAGGAAGGTGCAGCACAACAGCTCCAAGTCACACGGCTCCATAAACCTTTGTAGGGGCCCTTAGTAATGAGTGATTAAAATCAATTTAATTTTAATCCTACTCATATATTAGAAAAGTCTGCATTTTATCAGATATAGACAAATGGCTAATGGCTGCCATTTTGCTGAATTGGTTAAAAAATAAAAATAAAATACTTTACTTACCTTACCACTTAAGTCACTAGCCATTTTACTCTTCAAGATTACTCACTGGTTCCTCGTAGGATCTTGTTATCATTGCTGATTTCTCAGACCAGTTTATGTAAGGCTAAGGCTGCGTTCACACTGGGCGTATTTGCGGCGCTTTTTTGCGCACGTATTTCCCCCCAATGCGCACCTGCATCTGCGTGTCACAGCAAAGTGAATGCACTTGCACTTTTATGGGAGAAAGCGCGCACGTAAAAAGAATGAACATGTTCATTCTTTCCGCCTTTTTACGTGCGCTTTCTCCCATAGGCCCCATTTTAACCCCTGGAATTACGCATCGCCGTTCAGACGATGCGCATTCCAGCGTGGGGCAAGGGGTATGTGCAGGAAATGATGTCACACGGGAACAGCCCCAGGGAAAACAGGAACAGGAAATCCCATCATTTTGGGATTCCTGCTTTCCCGTGGCTGTCCCTGTGTGACCGAGTGTCTGGGCATGATGGCCGCGCCGGCGTTCAATATGTGTATATGTGGACCGCCTCATTGACAAGGTAAGTATCTGTGTGTAATGTATGTGTGGTGTGTTTGTACTATGTGTATGTGTGTCCTGTCTGTGTCGTGTGTGTGAGTGAGTCCCCCAGGATACTCACCACTCCTCAGGATGCATGGGAGAGGCGTCCGGTCCACCTCGCGGCTTCCAGCATCTGCCGGTGAAGCAATCAGTTGACTGTCAGCTGAGCCGGTCAGCTGACAGATCGCTTCACCGGCACACCGACAGACATGGAGGAAGCTGCAGAGGACATGGGGCATTGCAGAGGACATGGGCAGCCGAGAGAGGGAAGTATGTGTGCTATGCTGTGAGTGTGTAGTAAGTATGTATGTATGTATGATGTAGTGTGTGTGTTGTGTGTGGTGGATGTTATTGTGTGTTGTATGTATGTGATGTGTGTGTGATGTATGTGTGTTGTATGTGTGTGTGTGTGTGATGTATGTGTGTGTGTATGTGTGTGTGGATGTATGTGTGTGTGTGTGTGTGTATGTATGTGTGTGTGTGTGTGTGGATGTATGTATGTGTGTGTGATGTATGTGTGTGTGTGTGTGTGTGTGTGTGTGGATGTATGTGTGTGGATGTATGTATGTGTGTGTGTGGATGTATGTATGTGTGTGTGTGTGATGTATGTATGTGTGTGTGTGTGTGTGTGTGTGGATGTATGTATGTGTTTATGTGTGTGTGTGTGGATGTATGTATCTTGTGTGTGTGTGGATGTATATGTATGTGTGTGTGTGTGTGTGGATGTATGTATGTGTTTATGTGTGTGTGGATGTATGTATGTGTGTGTGTTGTGTATATGTATGTGTGTGTGTGGATGCGTGCGTGTACATGAGCGTGCATGGATGTGTGCGTACATGAGCGTGTGCATGGATGTGTGTGTGCATGGATGTGTGCATGGATGTGTGCGCAGATGTGTGCGTGCGTAGACATGTGCATGCGTGGACGTGAGCATGTGTTTGTAGACGTGTGCGTGCGTAGACGTGTGCATGGATGGATGTGTGCGTGGATGTGTGTGTGTGGAAGTGCGTGCGTGGATGTACGTGCGTGGATGTGTGCGTGCGTGGATGCGTATGTGGATATGCGCGTGCATGGATGTGTGTGTGTGGATGTCAGTGTGCGTGAATGTGTGCGTGTGTGGATGCATATGTGGAAGTGCGTATGTGGATTATGTTGATGTGTGTGCGTGGATGTGCGTACGTGGATGTCAGCATGCGTGAATATGCGTGCGTGAATGTCACCATGCACGGATGTCACTGTGCGCGGATGTATGTGGATGTACGTGCGTGGATGCGTATGTGGATGTCAGCGTGCGTGAATGTGTGCGTGTGTGGATGCGCATGTGGATGTCAGCGTGCGTGGATGCGCATGTGGATGTGCATGCGTGGATGTCAGCATGCGTGGATATGCTTGCGTGAATGTCACCATGCGCATATGTCACTGTGCGCGGATGTATGTGGATGTACGTGCATGGATGTCAGCGTGCGTGGATGCGTATGTGGATGTGCATGCGTGGATGTCAGCGTGCGTGGATGTGTGCGTGCGTGGATGCATATGTGGAAGTGCGTGCGTGGATGTCAGCGTGCGTGGATGTCAGCGTGCGTGGATGCGTATGTGGATGTATGTGCATACGTGGATGTCAGCATGCGTGGATATGCGTGCGTGAATGTCACCATGCGCGGATGTATGTGGATGTATGTGCGTGGATGCATATGTGGATGTGCGTGTGTGGATGTGCGTGCGTGGATATCAGTGTGCGTGGATGCGTATGTGGATGTGCATGCGTGGATGTTAGCGTACGTGGATGTGTGCGTGCGTGGATGCATATGTGGAAGTGCGTGCGTGGATGTCAGCGTGTGTGGATGTGCGTGCGTGGATGTGTGCGTTCGTGGATGCGTATGTGGATGTGCGTTTGTGGATGTGCGTGCATGGATGTCAGTGGATGTCAGCATGCGTGGATGTGTGTGCGTGAATGTGCATGCGTGGATGTGCGTACATGGATGTCAGCATGCGTGGATGTCAGATTTCATGGATGGATGTCAGCGTGTGTGGATGTGGATGTGCATGCGTGAATGTGTGCATGCGTGGATGATGGGTGCATGGGTGGATGGATGGGTGCAACAAGGGATCAAGTGTCCTCTTGTTGTAGTCTCTGGGATCATAGTCATGGTTCACTGTATGACAGATCATTGTCATACAGTGCACCATATCTGTGATCCCAGAGACTGTAGGAAGAGGACACTTGATCCCTTGCTGTAGTCTCTGGATTGAGCAGAGGTGATCGAGCGTCGTGGGACCTTCATTATGGACTACGTCGGATCTTTATAATAAAGATGGAGTCTGAATTTTGTTTGTGTTTTTTTTTCAAAATAAAAATATTTTTCTCTGTGTGTATTTATTGACTACTTACCAGAGATTCTTAATGGCGGGTCTAAAATTGGCCCAATATTATGAATCTTGGGCTTAGTGCCAGCTGCCAATAAAAAGCTGGCATTAACCCCTTTATTACCCATTTTGCCAACGGCACCAGGGCAACTGGAAGAGCATGGGTACAGCGCCAGAAAATGGCGCTTCAATGAATGCGCCATTTTCTGGGGTGGCTGCGGGCTGCAATTCGCAGCATGGGGGGCCCAGAACGCTTGGGCCTTTCCATGCTGAGGATTCCAGCCCCCAGCTGCCTAGTTGTACCTGGCTGGGCCAAAAATATGGCGGAGCCCTACATCATTTTTTTTTTCTAGAATTAGTTCTAGAAATAAAAAAAAATGGGCTTCACTGTATTTTTTGTTGCAGCCAGGTACAACGAGGCAGCTGGGGGTTGCTGGCAGTCTGTAGCTGCCAAGTTGTACCTGGCTGGACCAAAAATATGGCGGAGCCCTACGTCATTTTTTTTTTCTAGAATTAGTTCTAGAAATGAAAAAAAAAATGGGCTTCGCTGTATTTTTGGTTGCAGCCAGGTACAATGAGGCAGCTGGGGGTTGCTGGCAGTCTGTAGCTGCCAAGTTGTACCTGGCTGGACCAAAAATATGGCGGAGCCCTATGTCATTTTTGTTTCTTCTAGAATTAGTTCTAGAAATAAAAAAAAAAGTCCTTCGTTGTATTTTTGGTAGCCAGCCAGGTACAACTTGGCAGCTGGCTGACTGGAATCCTCAGCGTGGAGAGACCCAAATGTTGTGGGTCCCCCATGCTGCAAATTGCAACCCACAGCCACCCAAGAAAATAGCGCATTCATTAGAGGCTGCATTTTCTGGTGCTGCAACCCAACTCTTCCAGTTGCCCTTGTGCTGGTGGCACACAGGTTCTCCATATTTAACATGGTGTCCGCTAGCAATTTCAATGGAAAATTAGCTCCAATTGTTAGCGGAAACCATGTTGCGTATGGAGAGCCCCTCCCTGTGTGCCTGAACATTGGAGCTCCCCCACAAGTGACCCCATTTTGGAAACTAGACCCCCTAAGGAACTTATCGAGATGCATAGTGAGCACTTTGTTTCCCCAGGTGTTTCATAAATTGATCCGTAATAAGGAATAAGTACGTTTTTATTTTCACAAAAATTTATTTTTTCATTTTTACGGATCAATTTGTGAAGCATCTGGGGTTCAAAGTGCTCACTATGCATCTAGATATGTTCCTTTGGGGGTCTAGTTTCCAAAATGGGGTCACTTGTGGGGCAGCTCCAATGTGGAGACACACAGGGACCCTCCAAACGCGACATGGTGTCCGCTAACAATTTGAGCTCATTTTCCATTCAAATTGTTAGCGGACACCATGTCGAGTTTGGAGGGTCCCCGTGTGTCTCCACATTGGAGCTCCCCCATAAGTGACCCCATTTTGGAAACTAGACCCCCAAATAAACATATCTAGATGCATAGTGAGCACTTTGAACCCCCAGATGCTTCACAAATTCATCCATAAAAATGAAAAAGCACTTTTATTTTCCACAAATTTTTTTTTTCATTTGTACGGATCAATTTGTACAGCACCTGGGGGTTTAAAGTGCTCAATATGGATCTAGATATGTTCCTTTGGGGGTCTAGTTTCCAAAATGGGGTCACTTGTGGAGGAGCTCCAATGTGGAGACACATGGGGACCCTCCAAACGCGACATGGTGTCCGCTAACAATTTGAATAGAAAATGAGCTCAAATTGTTAGCGGACACCATGTTTGAAGGGTCCCTGTGTGTCTCCACATTGGAGCTTCCCCACAAAGGGAGGCTAAGGGGGAGAGAAGGCCAGGGAGGAGAGGAGGACATGGAGGAGACGAGACCAGGGAGGCCAGGAACGACAGGAAAGGGAGGCCAGGGAGGAGAGGAGGCCACTGTACAGTGATAACCACTGAGCCACCATATACAGTGCTAACCACTGAGCGACCATATACAGTGCTAACCACTGAGCCACCATATACAGTGCTAACCACTGAGCCACCATATACAATGCTAACCACTGAGCCACCGTATACAGTGCTAACCACTGAGCCAGCATATACAGTGCTAACCACTGAGCCACCATATACAGTGCTAACCACTGAGCCACCATATACAGTGCTAACCACTGAGCCACCATATACAGTGCTAACCACTGAGCCACCGTATACAGTGCTAACCACTGAGCCACCGTGTACAGTGCTAACCACTGAGCCACTGTATACAGTGCTAACCACTGAGCCACCATATACAGTGCTAATCACTGAGCCACCATATACAGTGCTAACCACTGAGCCACCATATACAGTGCTAACCACTGAGCCACCGTATACAGTGCTAACCACTGAGCCACCATATACAGTGCTAACCACTGAGCCACCATATACAGTGCTAAACACTGAGCCACCATATACAGTGCTAACCACTGAGCCACCGTATACAGTGCTAACCACTGAGCCACCATATACAGTGCTAACCACTGAGCCACCATATACAGTGCTAACCACTGAGCCACCATATACAGTGCTAACCACTAAGCCACTGTACAGTACTAACCACTGAGCCACGATACAGTGCTAACCACTGAGCCACCATATACAGTGCTAACCACTGAGCCACCATAAACAGTGCTAACCATTGAGCCACCATACAGTGCTAACCACTGAGCCACCATATACAGTCCTAACCACTGAGCCACCGTATACAGTGCTAACCACTGAGCCACCGTATACAGTGCTAACCACTGAGCCACCATATACAGTGCTAACCACTGAGCCAACATATACATGTGCTAACCACTGAGCCACCGTATACAGTGCTAACCACTGAGCCACCGTATACAGTGCTAACCACTGAGCCACCATATACAGTGCTAACCACTGAGCCACCATATACAGTGCTAACCACTGAGCACCAACCACATACAGTGCTAACCACTGAGCCAACCATATACAGTGCTAACCACTGAGCCACCGTATACAGTGCTAACCACTGAGGCCACCGTATACAGTGCTAACACACTGAGCGCCCATATACAGTGCTAACCACTGAGCCACCATATACAATGCTAACCACTGAGCCACTGTATACAGTGCTAACCACTGAGCCAACATATACTGTGCTAACCACTGAGCCACCGTATACAGTGCTAACCACTGAGCCACCATATACAGTGCTAACCACTGAGCCACCATATACAGTGCTAACCACTGAGCCACCATATACAGTGTACCTAACCACTGACAGTGCACCACTAGACAATACGTGCTAACCACTGAGCCACCTATACAGTGCTAACCACTGAGCCACCGTATACAGTGCTACATGAGCCTAACAGCTACCATGAGCCACCAGTATACAGTGCTAACCACTGAGCCACCATATACAGTGCTAACCACTGAGCCACCATATACAATGTGCTAACCACTGAGCCACCGTATACAGTGCTAACCACTGAGCCACCATACAGTGCTAACCACTGAGCCACCATATACAGTGCTAACCACTGAGCCACCATATACAGTGCTAACCAGTGAGCCAACATATACAGTGTAACCACTGAGCCACCGTATACAGTGCTAACCACTGAGCCACCATATACAGTGCTAACCACTGAGCCACCATATAACAGTGCTAACCACTGAGCCACCGTATACATGTGCTAACCACTGAGCCACCGATATACAGTGCTAACCACTGACCCCACTATACAGTGCTAACCACTGAGCCACCATATACAAGTGCTAACCACTGAGCCACCATATACAGTGCTAACCACTGAGCCACCATATACAGTGCTAACCACTGAGCCACCATATACAGTGCTAACCACTGAGCCACCATATACAGTGCTAACCACTGACCCACCGTATACAGTGCCTAACCACTAGGACCACCATATAAAGTGCTAACCACTGAGCCACCATATACAGTGCTAACCACTGAGCCACCATATACAGTGCTAACCACTGAGCCACCGTATACAGTGCTAACCCGACACTGGAAGCCAGCCACCATATACAGTGCTAACCACTGAGCCACCGTATACAGTGCTAACCACTGAGCCACTATACAGTGCTAAACCTGAGCCACCATATACAGTGCTAACCACTAGCCACGTATCAGTGCTAACCACTGAGCCACCATATACAGTGCTAACCACTGAGCCACCATATACAGTGCTAACACACTGAGCCACCATAACAGTGCTAACCACTGAGCCACTGTACAGTGTAACCACTGAGCCACCTATACAGTGCTAACCACTGAGCCACCATATACAGTGCTAACCACTGAGCCACCATATACAGTGCTTACCACTGACGCCACCGTAACGTGTAACATACAATATCAGTGCTAACACTGAGCCACTAACATGCTAACCACTGAGCCACCGTATACAGTCCTAACCACTGAGCCACCGTATACAGTGCTAACCACTGAGCCACCGTATACAGTGCTAACCACTGAGCCACCATATACAGTGCTAACCACTGAGCCACCATATACTGTGCTAACCACTGAGCCACCATATACAGTGCTACACTGAGCCACCATATACAGTGCTAACCACTGAGCCACGTATACAGTCCTAACCACTGAGCCACCGTATACAGTGCTAACCACTGAGCCACCGTATACAGTGCTAACCACTGAGCCACCATATACAGTGCTAACCACTGAGCCAACATATACTGTGCTAACCACTGAGCCACCGTATACAGTGCTAACCACTGAGCCACCGTATACAGAGCTAACCACTGAGCCACCATATACAGTGCTAACCACTGAGCCACCATATATATTGCTAACCACTGAGCCACCACATACAGTGCTAACCACTGAGCCACCATATACAGTGCTAACCACTGAGCCACCATATACAGTGCTAACCACTGAGCCATCATATACAGTGCTAACCACTGAGCCACCGTATACAGTGCTAACCACTGAGCCACCGTATACAGTGCTAACCACTGAGCCGCCATATGCAGTGCTAACCACTGAGCCACCATATACAGTGCTAACCACTGAGCCACCATGTACAGTGCTAACCACTGAGCCACTGTACAATGATTACCACTGAGCCACCGTATACAGTGCTAACCACTGAGCCACCATATACAGTGCTAACCACTGAGCCACTGTACAGTGATTACCACTGAGCCACCATATAGTGCTAACCACTGAGCCACCATATACAGTGCTAACCACTGAGCCACTGTACAGTGCTAACCATTGAGCCACCATACAGTGCTAACCACTGAGCCACCATATACAGTGCTAACCACTGAGCCACCATATACAGTGCTAACCACTGAGCCACCATATAGTGCTAACCACTGAGCCACCATATACAGTGCTAACCACTGAGCCACCATATACAGTGCTAACCACTTAGCCACTGTACAGTGCTAACCACTGAGCCACCATACAGTGCTAACCACTGAGCCACCATATCCCATATACAGTGCTAACCACTGAGCCACCATATACAGTGCTAACCACTGAGCCACTGTACAGTGATTACCACTGAGCCACCATATACTCCATATAAATCTTGCAACAACAGTGTAGTTTCTGGAGAGAGGACTGTGCTACTCAGCGGCTATTTCTACGGCACCTGTTCATTTCACCGCACTCCCGATGCAATAGCATCGGGCCTATTTCTAGTTTTTTTTAATAATAAAGATTATTTTTACAAAGTGTTTTTTTTTTTGTTTCCAATCTCAATTTCCCTATTGCTAATAGCTGGCTGTCACACTGACGGCTGACATTACCAATAGGGGCTTGGTGGCAGCTGTCAAAAAAGGTGTCACCAACCCCGTTATTACCCAGACTGCCACCGCCCAGGGCAGCTGGAAGAGCGAGGTACCTGCCAGGTTTGGCATCTCTCATTGAGGCGCCACTCCTGGGACGGCTGTTGGCTGCGGTCCTTAGCGTGGGGGGCCCAGAATGGTTGGGCCTCACCACGCTGAGGATTCCAGCCCCCAGCTGCTTGGGTTACCCTTGCTGGACATAGAAAATGCAGCATGTAGATTGTCCATTCTCTAGTACACTTTTCAATGGAGAATGTAATAATGGTAAAGAAAGGAAATGACATCACAAGGCTTTTTTTTTTTTAACAAACTTTATTTCTATGTGTTTGCAGTACACATGCAGAAAAATACGCGTCCGTAAAAAAACGCATCAAAAAACGCATGTGTGTGAACGCGCGTAAAAAAACATGCGTATTTCTTTAGACAACTGCATGTGTAAAAATACGCGACAAAATAGGCACTGTGTGAACGCAGTCTAAGGCTGACTTCACACTGCAGTTTTTCACTGATCAGTGTCCATCAGTGTTTGGGTGCCAAAACCAGGAGTGTCTCCAAAACTCAGAACAGGAGTCAATCTTTCAATTATAGTTTTTTCTCTGCAAGTTCCTTTCCTGGTTCCTCTCCTGGTTTTGGCACCCAAACACTGATGGACACTGATCAGTGAAAAACTGCAGTGTGAAGCCAGCCTAAGATTTCTGGATCTGATGAGGTCCTGGACATTTCTGATTATGTGTATAAAAGGTGATTTCATGACATTGTAATTTTATGAGCAATTATGCTGAATATTACCTAGCCTCATCATAGCAAAAAGTTCAATTAGTGGCACATGGAGTAGGTATACACTGCTCACTCTTTTGATGAAAAGTGAGAGACTTTTATTGAAGTGATATGGCGCAAATACAAAAGAGTGCTCCTCAAATGTTGCAAAGTAACATTTTAACTCAACTAAGTCTTTGTCAAACAGTCGCTGTTGGAGTATCCCTTCTATGGTTAAATCTCAGCTGGTGCTACAAGTATACACAGAACATTGCACCAACAGCAGAGGCAGTGACAAGAAGATGCAACTAGCAAATGGAAAACAAGCGGTGTCAGAGATTTGGAGCGCTAAAGAAACCACGGGTTGGTGATTAAATTACCGATAATTTATTACACGAACAGCAGGGGTCCAGTACTGGACCCCTGCTGTTCGTGTAATAAATTATCGGTAATTTAATCACCAACCCGTGGTTTCTTTAGCGCTCCAAATCTCTGACACCGCTTGTTTTCCATTTGCTAATCTCTTTCTCCCTTGTTGGGAGTGCGGTGTGTGAGCTGCTCTAAGATCCACAGTACCTGGCAGTACATCATAAAGACCCACCCTTGAATGATCAACTGACACACAGTGTGGAGCTGGGACGGAAGCCAGTGCAGCGAGTCTGCCTCTTCGGGTGGAGGAGTGAAGGAGCCCACCTCCATCTCCAGAGGAACTAAGGAGCCGACCACCAAGCCCGGAGTATCTGAGGAGGAGGGAATATTGGCCCTTGTCACTACAGTGATCCACATTAAGCCATCAGTCTGGTTGTGCGGGGTGTTGCACAACCAGTAAAGGTTAGTGCAAACATAGTATAACCGTGTATTAAGTTCCTCCAGTTGCAGTGTGGCGCAATATCTGTTTTTTCTTTTAAGAAGATGCAACTAGGACTGGATGGATGATGGTTAGTGATGTGCGAGTAGTGTAATATTCGCACTCGCTATACTCGTAATGAGTACTTTTTAATACTTGCATATTTGTCTGAAAAGCAAGTCCAATGTTAGTCAATTAATGATTGACCCACACACATCCGGTTATAAAACAAGTCTTTCCGGAACAGGGTGGGAGGGTGGACTTTTCATAATTTCTACTGCATAAAACACCTTACTGAGCTTCCCCAGAGAGACCCTAACATCCAATCTGCTCTCACTGAGGTGCCAGCTCACTTTGTGTACTGTAGGAAGCTGTCAATATGTGTTACATCAATAACGATCGACACATCACTCACGAGCACCAGAGTTACTCGCCGAGTGACGAGTATGGCGAATACCGTACTATTCATGCGAATAGCGAATTGTAACAATTACACTCGCTCATCACTAGTGATGGTGATCAGTGAAGGGGACGGAGAGTAGACTGGTAAGTTAACTATAATTTTGTTTGTTTGTTGCATCTTACATTTATTATGCTCTGAAATCATGGAGAACTACTTCTCTGCTCACCATATTTCCTATAAAAATCCATGTGAATAAGCAAATTTGAACTTTGCCTGATCTGTTAATTACTAGTGACCATGAATGGTTCTGCAAACAACCTGCCTTCCACTTTAATGGGAGAAAGATTGCAGTAACAGTCATGGTCACTACATGATGTACAGAACATTGCTATTTACTCACAATCCCTGCGCCACAAAATTATCAATGGGGTTAACAGAGGTACAGTTTAATTATCTGTCAAATAGATCTTCATTCATTATGTACAATATATAGCAATGAATCTATAGTTTTTTTCATTAAAAAATAATAGTAATTGTTTTCATTTTAAATTGTAAACCCACATATTTTTTTAAACCCCTAACCAGCATATGGTCTTAGTACACGTACAACTCAATATGATTGTCAATATCGTATTTATGTAAAGGCTAAAGCACATTGAACCTGTGATAAATAGTGTTTTTAGTTTCCTAGGAAACAAAACTATCTATAGCAGTTTCAATTATATAAGATAAGAGAAAGTCATGTGAATTCTATATAAAGACATTAAAATTAGAGTGTTTTATAATGTTAAAATGGACTCCCTACTGATATTACACGAATACTACAAGTCAGTAAGGAATTCTTCGACTGTATAAAAGTATGCAGCCGCAGGCATAGTTCTTTTATATAAGAATGACACTAGGCAGAAATTGTCCTATGCTCTTAGTCTAAAGCAGGGGAGATTTTTCCCATGATATGGAGTATATGTCTTTTAAAATCATACCGAAATGATAATGAAGAGTAAGTTACTGCCACGAGAAGTGTCTCGTCTGCAGGAAACATCTTGTGTTGGAGTTTACTTTTATTTTGTGCTGAAAGGGTTAAGGGTTCTCTTTATGGATGAGATTATTTTTTGCTTTAATCACAGCATCTTATGATCAGTCTTTTGGCTATTTTACTCACTCCTGGTATTACTCCATGCCAGTGATAGTTTTGTTATACTGACCACTTAGAAGGAGCCAACCCCTGGAGAAAGCTAATATGTTATTTCATTTGTAGATGTGAAATTCCCTGCTGAAGAAACCTGCAGAGTTTTTTTGTGTCTTTCCCCTCTAATTAGTCTTACATTCCTCATGTGTTTTGTGTTCCTCATGTTGTGTTTATTGTCATATTGAGACTATTGTCTCGCTGGCCAACTCACTAATCAGTGAGTGTGTCTGGGGCCACAAGGGACTGGGTACTCAGGTCTCGGGCGGTTGAGTACAGGGATGTCACGGGTGGTCCGTGCCCGAGCCTGTGCCCTTGGGTGACAATGAAAAGGGGAGTATTTACAGGGATTTAAGTTATTGTCAGTCGTGATGCCACCTGTAGGACCGGTGATGGCACCGGCACTGCTGGGACCTCCGGGGTGATGGGCGGCAGCAAGGTGTTGTAGTTCTCTGCAGGAAGAGCGGGTTCCCCGGGCTGTAAGGGTAGGATGGTGGAATAAGGTAGCGCAGTCATTGTGGTGTGGGACAGGTTGAAGAAGGAACACTCACACAAATAAGTCTTTTTCTGTACCTTTTACTGACGCTATTGCAGGTACACTCTCCGAGTTGAAGGCTGCACCTCAGGATTTCCACACTGAGCGGGGTATAGGCCTCCGTGTTCTGTTCCTTGTCCAGAAGCCTGGTTGGCATGAAACCAGACCTGACCTCCTGTTTCTCCACATCTGTGTTGCTGCATTGACAGCTTTCTCTTGGGCTACCACTATCTCTCCTGCGGTCCCTGGCTCTCAAATGTGTGTGCTGCAGGCGTCCGGGAAGCTAAGCCTGCACAGTGTACTCGATTCTCTGCTAGGTTGATCTCTTTCCCTGTTGCAGACTCAGTCTCCAGTGACCGGTGTTCTCCTGGGATGAGCCGGTATGGCTCCACTGCCCCTTCTGTAGTGTTCCTCGCCTCTGCTTTTGGCCCTCGCTCTCTGGACCCTCACACTGGCTCTGGCGTGCACTGGTGTCGGACCTAGCATGGCCCAAGCAACCAGTTTTAGCTCACTAGGCACTGAGCTGACTTCACAGTTCTTCTAGTGACTGCACACTCTTGCTAATTTCCCCCCAGCACCTGTATTTATAGGGGATCTGCCTTAACAGGAACCAGTGGAGCTCCCCCTACAGGCCTGGAGTGGAAGGTGTTGGGTGTATGTGAGGTACCAGATGTGGAAATCCCTTAGTGTACTAGTTGATTCTGTGGCTTACCTGTCACAGGGTGCCACATAAGTTCAAGGTCAGCAAGGGTTTATGCATGTAATGGCGATGAGATTAAGAACCCATATAGGGACAGTAGGAAGCACAGGGTTCAGCCCCAGGTGAGTGTTAGGAGGTGAAACCTCTCCCTAGCACACACAATGCATTCCCTCGCCTGGGAATGACTTTGTTGCCAGGCAAAAATGTTTCCAGGTTTCAATATGAATCAAACAGTGGCTTTTACCCAAAAGATGCAGAGATTATCTCAGAAAGTGGTGGATCTGTGGTCACAGGTTGTGCAGCAGCTGTTGCAGGTTGCAGGGCTGCTGGCCTTGGCCCATAACAGTCTCAACCTGAACGCAATATATCTGTCACAGCCAAGTGTTCTGGGGGGAAAAGATAAATTTGTGATTTTCAGAGAAGCTTGTAAACTCTATTTCAAGCTTTAACCCTGCTCCTCAGAGAGTGAGGAACAGCAGGTGAAGATTGTTGTCTCTCTCCTGCAAGAAGATTCAGTTTTTGGCCATCACACTTCTGACCGATTCTTAGTCCTTTTGGTCAATAGATGACTTTTTTGCGGCCATGGGGTTAATTTATGACAATCCTGACCGAGTCACCCTTGCAGTTTTCAAGGCACATAGGCTTCAGCAGAAGAATTTTGTTCATAGTTCTAGAGAAAGACCAACTGACACCAGGTGGAATGAGCCCAGTCTTAAAAGTCATTTTTATCAGGGTCTGTCTGACAGGCTAAAAAATGCCTTGGCTATGTATGAAATGCCTGTGTCTTTTGAGGCTGTGATGGCTTTAGTAATCTGACTTGATAGATGCTTTTAAGGATAGACCTGTGTTGACCCCATTTTCTGTACATTTTCCAGGGGGTAAAAGTTATCCCATAATTCTTGATGAACCTATGCATTTATGATAGTCTCGTCTTGGTCTGGGTCTGCTGCGGTTCACTGCAAGATGATGGCATGTTATATGGGTGGGGGCAAACATGCTGGATGCTCTATTTGCCTAGAATCAAGGTCTCTCTTGTAGTGTTCTGAAGAGACCTATCCTCATATCTCCTCTTATCTCTTTGAATGCCTCACTTAAAGACATATTAGACTCTCATCTTCTTCCATGGCTGCAAGGTGCTTCATTGTTAATGGGGATCTGCATCCTTGTTTAGACTTTTGAGATTTAAATTGGATTACTATCCAGGATTCTTACCATCATCAGCTCATTCTTGATTATTTTAATTAGATTATTGATGCTAAATGGTTTGTTAAATTGGACATTAGGGTGTCTTTTAATCCGATCAGAATTGGGGAAGTGGATGAGTGAGAACTGGCTTTTGATACTCCTGAGAAACAAATCTGGTCATGCCATTTGACCTCCCATATATCTTGGAACTAATCTTCCTATATCATCCAACTCGTAATCTTCGATCCTCCCAAGGCCTCCTTCTTTCCTCCACACTTGTACGTTCCTCATCTAACCGCCTGCAACACTTCACCCAAGCATTCACCATTCTCTGGAATTCTGCACTCCAAAACGTCCGACTGTCCCCCACACTCGGAACCTTCAAGCGGAACCTAAAATCCCATCTCTTCAGAACAATCTACAACCCACAATGACCACAGTGCCACCTCACCACCACTGGACCTGTTGCTCCACCACCACTGGAGCTGGCACTCCACCACCATCGGACCCGACATTCAACCACCATTGGACCCGGGGCTCCAACACCACCAGAGCAGACCCAAACTACTGTCTCTCTCCCCACCACCCTGTAGAATGTAAGCTCGCAAGGGCAGGGTCCTCTCTCTCTCCTCTGTATCGGTCAGTCACTGTTAGTTTGTTCATTGTATTCTTAACTTGTTTATATGTTTCCCTTTCTCATATACAGCACCATGGAATCAATGGTGGTCTATAAATAAAGAATAACAATAATAATATAGATATAGAAAGTGGTTACTATGGCAACGGTGACCTCAAGGCTTACTATATGACAGCACTGAGACTTGCACTTTATCACTTTACTATAGCTCAGGTCTCAGCACTGTCATATAGTAAGCCTTGAGGTCACAGTTGCCATAGTAATCTCTGTTGCTATAGCGATGGTGACCTCACCACTTACTATACGGCAGGTGTGTATACAGCAGAGTGGATGTGTTTTTCCTCCCTGTGGTTTCTGATGCAGCAGAACTGAGTATATCCAGGAAGAGAGAAGAGAATCATGGAGGGGTACGAGGGCAGGGAAGGGAGTAATAAAGATGGAGTCACTAAGTATCTCTGTGTTTTGTTTTTTTTTAATAAAATAATTTTTCGCTATATTGTGACTTTTTTACTATGCATTTGAGATTCTTAATGGCCGAGTCTATCTTGGCCTGACATTAAGAAACTCAGGGCTTAATACCAGCTGGCAATACAAAGCTGCTGTTAACTCAATATTACCTAGCTGCTGGAAGAGCCTGGTAAAGCACCTAGAAATGGCGCTACTATTAATGCGCCATTTTCAGGGTCAGCTGCTGGCTGCTATACTTTAGCATGGGGGGGGGGTCCTAAAACAATGGGTCCTCATCCCACTTAGAATACCAGGCCTCAGCTGCCTAGTTTTACCTTGACTGGCAATTAAAAATAGGGCAGAGCCCATGCATTTTTTTGCCATTGCCAGTCAAGGTAAAATTATATAGCTGAGGGTGACAGCTTGCAGCTATCCGCTTTCACTGGGCTACGCTGAAAAACACTGTGAAGCCCCACGGGTTTTTATTTATTTATTTAACTCCTTACGATGGCAGGTTGTTGCTATAGACTAATGTGTATAGAAATCGAGCACAATCACTGTCCAGATTGTGGAAATTCACTGTGACTGCAACAGCCAATCACAGAGTGTGAGAGTCTGTGATTGGCTGTTTGCCGGTCAGTGCAGTGAATCTGTAAGTAGCTTTATGGACGGTCCTGGAAGCAGCATCTTCCTATCTACCCATTCTACCATCTATCTTCGCTAGGTTCTGTCACTCAGAACAGACAGCTGTATGGCAGAACAGTATGCAAACACAGTCTAAATTATGTCTGCATATTGTTCCCATGCAGTTTGAGCACATTCTCATCCATGTATGCCTTTTTTCAGCCCCCCCAGACCTCATTGCTATTTGTTTAGAGTGTTTTATTCTTGGTTATACTGAGCATGCTAATCATAGTAATGCCATTATCAAAGTTGAACTTAGCATTAATATGACTGGCAAGCAATCCTAGCATGTTTATTGGCTGAAAATCAGTCAGCAAACATGCTTTTCAGCTCACTCAAATATCACAAGTAAAATCTAAAACACTCGCAGAGTACCGAGTATTGCGAAAACCGTACTATCTGTGCGAGAAGTGAAATGTAACGAGTCAACTCGCTCATCACTAATTACAAACTAATCAACTGTATACTAAACTTGAAAAACGTGTATTTCCCACACCGGAGGTGCAATATTTGTGGTACATGGTGTCAATCAGCTCCCTCTGTCCATGGTTTATTTGTTATTGCATCTGAAAGATGCAAATAATAATGAGTGGTGGTGTGTGTTTTTTCCCTCCCCCCCAAAAATAGCTAATTATTTAGCTTGTTTAATGAAGGAGTGGGGAGGTAAAAAAAATGTACTCCCTTTTTTCAACTGCAGCCAGCCATCCTTGGCACCTGATATCCTGTGACTAGTTGTAAATACGGGCCTGCCTTTTGTTACATAGTCATTTCCTCTATGTGCTGACTTATTGTCTTATTGCCTTTTCTTCCCTGTCCAAATGCTGATGGTTTAAATTGTCTTTCTTTTCTATTCTTGGTTTGCTCCTTTCCAGATGTTTCTCATTTTCTTGTTTTGGTGTGCCCTATCACATTTTGGGTTGGGTTTTGTACCTACACTTTTTATTGCCCTTCTTTGCTGGCTATATCTTTAGGATGATTTATGTTTAGGAGTTCCAGCCCTTCAGCTAAAAGGCTTACCTTATTGGGTAAACAGTTTAATTCCTCCTGTGAGTCAGTTTGTTTTTCTCCCAGTACATTTTACTTTTACCTCTTTTAGGTTTCTGACAGGCATTATTTTATTTACTCATTTGCAGACAAAAACTGAGTAGTTTACTCTGACTCAGTTTTTGTCTACTGGCAAGTTAAGGGAGCCCTGCCCTTCCCAAACTGAGCAAAATGCTTCCTATCAGTGATTCATCTTGGGGCCCGGTGACAAATAGCATCCTGCTGTTTGAGGTCAGTAGGCACAACAGCAGGTTGCAACATGGTTAATGTAGCGTCCAGCCTGAGATGGGTCACCTTGTCTAATGGTGGAATGGCTAAGTACTTTTTTTGCAAAATAGGTATGTACCAAGTATTCTGTGTGTTTAACAACACTAGTTTTTATTTATTTATTGCAATGTATTTAAAAATTTTTGTTTTCTTGTTGTTTCATACAATTAGCTGCTTAAGTGAACATGCTATACATTCCTGTTCACACTAGTTTGCTCTGACTCAGTTTTGTCTGTATTTTCACTTGACTACTTGTCTCCTGGCAAGTTAGGGAGAACCCCGCCCTTCCCATGCTGAGCAGAAACTGTTAACCCTAGAATGCGTAGTGGGGTGCCTTTTAGGCCCCCGTGCTTACTTTTTTGCTATTATCTGCAGAATTTCTTTACTCAGAATTTTGAAACTCTAGGTATTCCTCAAGTATGTTATTGTTGGTAATATCCAGTTGTTAATATATTTTTTTGATAGGCATTTTGTTGTAACAATGCTTTTTAGGGAAAACCACATCTGTACGGAACAGGGGCGTTTTAGGCCCTTGCTATTTTTATCATGTACTCAGCACTGTTTGTGTCTCAAGTTATTTGCAGCCATGGCTGCTGGGGGAGGGGCCAGGGGGCGGATCATGCCATGTGAGAATGTCGTGTGAGAATGTTCAGTTATATCTGGAACATATTTATCAAAAATTGCACCAAACTTTACAATTCTAGTACTGATGTTACAGTAGATGAGCAACTTGTACCATTCAGAGGACGTTGCAAGTTCATACAATACATGCCCAGTAAACCAGACAAGTACAGAATAAAAATCATCTGGATGTGTGATTCTGCAAATTATAATGGCATAAATGGTCTTATCTACTGTGGCAAAGACGTTGATGTACCTGTACAGAAAGGTCTAGGGTCAGAGATTGTGAAAACACTTGCTGTACCAATATACAAATCAGGTAGAAACATTACCATGGACAATTATTTTACCAATGTTGCAGTAGGCAATTTTCTGCTTGAAAAAGCTGTTACACTTGTTGGTACTGTAAAGCCAAGCTGAAGAGAAATTCCTCAAACTATGAAACACAATCCACACCGAGTACTTTATGGTATCTTACAAAGCGAAGAAGGAGAAACTTGTTATATTACTTCGTACCATGCATCATGATTGCAGTATTGACAGCAATGACAGGAAATTGAAATAAAAAATCATCCTGTATTACATCAAAACTAAAGGAGGTGTTGACAAAATGGATGAAATGGTGGGAGAATATTCATGCAAGAGGCAAACAAGACGTTGGCCTGTACTAATTTTTTCAAATATGCTTGATGTAGCAGCCCTGAATTCATTTATTATTTACACAGAAACTCATCCAGAATTTCATGCAAGGAGTAAGGACAGGAGACGCCTATTTTTGAAGGACCTTTGCCATTAACTTGTAATGCCTCACATGAGGGAGCGAAGCAACACGAAATGCTTGCCAAAAAAAGAAGAAAATTAAATTTAAAGAAGCAATGAAATGGTGTGGCGTACAGTTTCAGGATATTCCAGGGCCAGAAGAAAGAAAATGAAAGTGTTGTTTCATTTGCCCAAGAAACTTAGAGAGGAAAACTGAGAGCAATATTGTACCACTTGTGGGGAAAATGTTTGTAAAGAACATTCTTCAGAAAAGATAACATGTGAAAATTATTTGGAAGACCAATAAAATTGAATAGAAAAAGTTAGAAAATAAATGTAGCTGCAGCTAGTATACTCTAGATTTATATACCTCTGTGTGTTTTCCATATCTTTGTTTGAAATTTGGAAAAAAATATTTTTGGTGTCTTCTACAAAAAATTATAATTAATATGTTGTGCATTATTCATATCTTATTTTGCAACTTTTAAATAAACTTGTAAAAGTTATTTATGCGAGTTTCTCCATATGATTTGCACGGGGGTCTAAAAGGCCCCCATTATGTAAAAGTGTAGATTTATGACGTCACGCATTCTAGGGTTAAAATGCATATCATCATTGATTCATTTTGGGCCTGGTCACACACAGAATCCTGCTGTTTGAGGTCAGTAGACATGACAGCAGGTTATAATATAGTAAGTGTACAGTCCATCTCGAGATGGGACACCTTGTTGGTGGGATGGCTTAAGTATTTTTTTGTAAAGAAAAGGTATTTACAAGTACCCTGTGTTTTTAAGAGCACTAGTTTTTAGTTATTTATTGCAAGGTATTTGGACATAATACACACATAATTTTTTGTTTTCTTATTGTTTTGCTTTTCAATTTGCACCTCTCTTTAGCTTTTCTCTCTACCTAATATGATTATGGTTTAGTTTTCTAATTCTTGGTTTTTGTATCTTCTTGTACACCTTCCTCTCTCTTTGTTGGAATTGTTTTGTGACCACCCCTCTTGACCTTCAAGATATACGAGAAATCATCAGCGTATGAGAAACACAAATACCACATATGCAAATATTATACATTGAACCTCATTTATGATGCTTAGCTACATTAGATTAGAGATCACATTCTGATCAGAATATAAAAAGCCACCTTTCAAATCCTTCAGAACCTCTCAGTCTGTCAATAACCTGGCAAGCATAGCAATGTGCGACCAGCTCTGCAACCATGACAAAACACAGGAATTGGGAGCCATCTGGGAGACTTGAAGCATGCATGCTAAGATGCAAAGCATCAAAGCTTCAGGCCACACCACCAAAGCAAAAATTGCCATCACATGGCACCAACACCAAGTGACTCGATCTATAAGCTCACCTTCAATGTGGTCTTATAAAAAAGCTGAGACAAAAATAGGCTTATCTCCTTCTGCAGTCTCATTTTAATTCAAAATATATGGTTAAAATTGGATGAATGCTGGTACAAAATATAAAAAAAAAAAAAAAAAAAAAAAAAAATAAACTGAATGACAGGCCGAACAATCTACTAAAACTGTTGAAAAAGACATGGGTTGCACATACAAAAAATATGAGATCCTCTGCATCTAAGCAAGATAAATAATAATATTAATTAACATTGGGATTAGGGATGAGCGAATATACTCGCTACTATTCGGTATTCGCCGAAAAGTAGTGGTATTCGGGCTCCTCGCTACTCTCCGAGTACTTATGTGTACTCGGGAGTAGCGAGTAGTCCTAATACTTTTGCAGTGTATCTATAGATACACTGCGAAAGTAGCCTAAAAGTGAGCAAAAGTTGTTAAAAATAATAAACTTACATACTCACCTGTCCGACGCCTTTACCGGGACCGGCAGAGAAGCCATCCGATCGCTGGAGAAGGACCTGTGACTACCAGTCAATCAGATGGCCGGTAGCGATTTGGCCAATCAGATGGCGCCACGTCACAACCACGTGATCGCTAGATATACTGTACCTTGCAAACTGGCCAATCAGGTGGTTGCTAGCGATGTCGTGGTTGTGACGTGGCGCCATCTGATTGGCCAAATCGCTACCGGCCATCTAATTGGCTGGTAGTCATAGGTCCTTGTCCAGCGATCAGATGACTTCTCTGCCGGTCCCGATGCAGGCGTCGGACAGGTGAGTATGTAAGTTTATGATTTTTAACAGCTTTTACTCACTTTTAGGCTACTTTCACAGTGTATTTACAGATACACTGCGAAAGTATTTGTACTCGCTATACTCAAAACGAGTAGCGAGTATCGGTACCTAGTCTTTGCGAGTATAGCGAGTACGAATATTAAGGTACTCGCTCATCCCTAATTGGGATTTGAAAATATAAACCCCATTGCCAGGTTACGGATTACAGCAGGAAGCAGGTTTTTAAAAGTGTAATTGGCAGGAAAATAAAATGGGTCTGATCAGTTATAGGACTCGTTGAGCTACTTAATGTTATATATGCAACCTGTTAATATAAAAATATAGATTTTTTGTTTGATTTGTCTGCAATGCATATTTAGTTACCCTAGGGAACTAAAAGCTACATTCATTGTATACACTAAGCCATTTTCAAGGGCATAAATCCAACAATATTAGCTTCAGACAAGTTTTCCTGTAACTAAAGTCATCCAAAATAAAGATTCCCTTATGATTTTAAACAAGATGTAAAATATCAAGAGGATCTAGCAATGCATTAGCATTTTCAAGTTTTCAATAAAATATACTGTAACTTTGAAACATTTGACATTCACTGTTGGTGTCCTGTTGACATTTACTTGTCACTCACTCAAAGTTGAGTTCCTTCTCTATAACATTCATAAAATAGGAAAGTTTAAGGATTGTTTAAGTTGCATTATCTTTAAAAATAAAATAGGGAGAAAAAAGACAGTGTAGAGGTTATTATCTGAACATCCATAGCCTGAATGTAAATGTCTCATCCATTTGAGTTGTGCAATAACAGAAAACAACTCTGTGAATGGCGTTGAGGCTAACATTTAAATCCGGTACAGCCTTAGCTACAGGTGTTTCCTCCAAACAAGATTATAGGATTGGAGATGTAGCTCAAGTTTAAGACTTAATAATTATTTGTGGCTCTCTCAATTATATGTAATGAAAACAACATCATGAAAACCACTGTCTTTTAAATTGGGAAGAATGGATTTATTAAAATGTACTATTAAAAAAATACAATGTGTTTCAGTTTTTACAGTTGATCTTTCAAGTCAATGGTTGTTATACTTTTTATTTTGTCGTTACATACAGTTGGGAGTGTGATAATCACCTAATAACCCTTGAATGTGTACAACATCTATTATATAATTGTCTAAAGGTTTTTTGAGTGTGTCTGTCTCTGTCGCCGAAATCGCGCAGGCTATGCAAATTGGTGCGCAAATTCAAAGTTAAAAGCCCGGGGACAGCGGCGCATTAGCCAGGCTATACAGGGAACCCGCCGTCTCCACCTCGCCTCTCCCCCCATGCCCCCACCTCGCCTCCCCCCTCACCTCTCGCTGTTCTCACCCGTCTGTACACAGGGCGGGCTTTGTGATGTCACATGAGCCCGCCCAGTGGGAGGTGAGGGGGATACTGCCCCCCCGCTTCCAACCCCACCCACATCCATACTGCCCCCCCCTCGGCTCCCGCTGCTCTCACCTGTCACTGCGGTCATGTGACAGGGCGGGCTGATGTGACATCACACAGCCCGCCCTGTCAAATGACAGCTAGAGAAGACGCCGGGTGAGAACAGCAGGAGGGATCCTGTCCCCCTTGCTTCATCCTGCCCCGCTCGCTCCAATCTGCCCCGCTGGCTCCATCCTGCCCCGCTTGCTCCCTCCTGCCCCCCCCCTGGCTCCATCCTGCCCCGCCGGCTCCATCCTGCCCCCCCTGGCTCCATCCTGCCCCTCTGGCTCCATCCTGCCCCCTGGCTCCATCCTGCCTCCCTGGCTCCATCCTGCCCCGCTGGATCCATCCTGCCCCGCCAGCTCCATCCTGCCCCCCTTGCTCCATCCTGCCCCCCTTGCTCCATCCTGCCCCACCGACACCATCCTGCCCCGTCGGCACCATCCTGCCCCCTGCCACCATCCTGCTCCTCTGGATCCATTCTGCCCTGCTCGCTCCATCCTGCCCCCCCGCCACCATCCTGCCCTGCTCGCCACCATCTTTTCCCGCTCCCCGCTCGCTCCATCCTGCCCCGCTCGCTCCATCCTTCCCCGCCGGCTCCATCCTGCCCCGCCGGCTAGATCCTGCCCTGCTCGCTCCATCCCACCACCATCGTACCCCCCGCCACCATCCTGCCCCCCATCCTGCCCACTATCCTGTTCCTCCGGCTCCATCCTGCCCCTCTGGCTCCATCTTGCCCCCCCGACACCATCCTGCCCCGCTCGCTCCATCCTGCCCCGCTTGCCACCATCCTGCCCTGCTTGCTCCATCCTGCCCTGCTCGCTCTATCCTGCCCCCTGCCACCATCCTGCCCCACTCACTCCATCCTGCCTAGCTCACCACCATCCTGGCCCCCGTCACCATCCTGCGCCCCCCCTATCCTGCCCCCCCTCCACCATCCTGCTCCTCTGGCTCCATCCTGCCCCCCCGCCACTATCCTGCCCTGCTTGCCACCATCCTGTCCCACTCCCCTCTCGCTCCATCCTGCCCCGCTCGCTCCATCCTGCCCCCCGCCACCATCCTGCCCCCCGCCACCATCCTGCCCTCCGCCGCCATCCTGCCCCGCTCACTCCATCCTGCCCCCCTTGGCTCCATCCTGCCCCCTGGATCCATCCTGCCCCCTGGCTATATCCTGCCCCCCTGGCTATATCCTGTCCCCCTGGCTCCATCCTGCCCCCCTGGCTCCATCCTGCCCTGCCAGCTCCATCCTGCCCCCTGGCTCCATCCTGCCCCCTGGCTATATCCTGCCCCCCTGGCTCCATCCTGCCCCGCTGGCTCCATCCTGCCCCGCCAGCTCCATCCTGCCCCCCTGGCTCCATCCTGCCCCCTGTCTCCATCCTGCCCCGCCAGCACCATCCTGCCACCCCCTGCCACCATCCTGCGCCCCCCCATCCTGCCCCCCCCACCATCCTGCCCTGCTTTCCACCATCCTGTCCTGCTCCCCGCTCGCTCCATCCTGCCCCGCTCACTCCATCCTGCCCCCCCGCCACCATCCTGCCCTGCTTGCCACCATCCTGCCCCACACGCTCCATCCTGCCCCCTTGCTTCATCCTTCCCTGCTCGCTCCATCCTGCCCCGCTGGCTCCATCCTGTCCCGCTGGCTCCATCCTGCCCTGCTCGCTCCATCCCGCCACCATCCTACCCCCCCGACACCATCCTGCCCCCCCATCCTGCCCTGCCACTATCCTGCTCCTCCGGCTCCATCCTGCTCCTCTGGCTCCATCCTGCTCCTCCGGCTTTATCCTTCCCCCCCACCACCATCCTGCCCCGCTCGCTCTATCCTGCCCCAATTGCCACCATCCTGCCCCACTCATTCCATCCTGCCCCGCTCGCCACCATCCTGCCCCCTGCCACCATCCTGCTCCTCCGACTCCATCCTGCCCTGCTCGCTCCATCCTGCCCCCCGCCACCATCCTGCCCCGCTTGCTCCATCCTGCCCCCCCACCACCATCCTGCCCCCCGCGCACCATCCTGCCCCGCTCTCTCCATCCTGCCCTCCCCCAGCTCCATCTTCCCCCCACAGCTCCATCCTGCCTTGCTCGCTCCATCCTGCCCCGCTCGCTCCATCCTGCCCCCCTGGCTCCATCCTGCCCCGCCAGCTCCATCCTGCTCCACCGTCTCCATCCTGCCCCCCCATCCTGCCCCCACCTCCACCACCATTTTGCTCCTCCGGCTCCACCCTGCTCCTCCGGCTCCATTCTGCCCCCCTGCCACCATCCTCCCCCCCCCGCCACCATCCTGCCCTGCTCGCTCCATCCTACCCTACTTGCTCCATCCTGCCCCCCCACGCTCCAACCTGCCCCCTATCCTGCCCCCACCTCCGCCACCATCCTACTCCTCCGGCTCCATCCTGCTCCTCTGGCTCCATCCTGCCCTCCCCTGCCACCATCATGCCCCGCTCACCACCATTCTGCCCCGCTCGCTCCATCCTGCCCGCTCACTCCATCCTGCCCGCTCGCTCCATCCTGCCCCGCCAGCTCCATCCTGCCCCACCGGCTCTATTCTGCCCCCCATCCTGCCCCCACCTCCGCCACCATCCTACTCCATCCTGCTCCTCCGGCTCCATCCTGGCTCCTCCGGCTCCATCCTGCCCCCCCCACCTCCATCCTGCCCTGCTCGCCACCATCCTTCTTTGCTCGCTCCATCCTGCCCCCCTGACACCATCCTGCCCCCTGCCACCATCCTGCCCCACTCACTCCATCCTGCCCCCTCTCCACCATCCTGCCCCGCTCGCCACCATCCTGCCCTGCTCGCTCTATCCTGCCCCCCCCATCCTGCTCCACCCTGCCACCATCCTGCTCCTCCGGCTCCATCCTGCCTTGCTCGCTACATCCTGCCCCCCCCTGCCACCATCCTGCCCTGCCTGCCACCACCCCCCTGTCAGCATTTAATCCATCCTGGTGTGGGATATTGCTGTCCAGAGATTCCACATCCATGATGGCGATGATGATTCCTTCTGGTAGAGTACCTATTGCTGACAGTTTATTCAATAGGTCAGTTGTGACCTGAATATAGCTGGGTGTCTCTTTTACCAGGGGTTTGAGAACACATGGGGTGTGAGTGGTGCACACACATGAAATGATGGGTCTTCCTAGATTTCCTGTCTTATGAATTTTGGGAAGCATGTAGAATGTGCCTGTTCTTGGACTTTCTCGTATCAGGTCAGCAGCTCTTAAGGATATGTCAGGTAGGCAAGAAACCAGCCTATTTAATTCCTTGTGATAGTCCTGTGAGGTGTCAGACTCCAATTTCTTGTAGTAGCATGTGTATGTAAGTTGTCTGTTTGCTTTCTTCAGTCATGATTTGTTTATCATGACTATTGCACCACCATTGTCTGCAGTTTAAGGCTAGGGTCACACATAAGCCCTTGGTCCGTTTTTGGCTTCATTTTTGGCTTTTTTTTTCTCTAAGTCCAAAAACTGATAGAAAAACGGATTGGTTGTAATAAACACCCTGCCCGTTTTATTCTGCACCTAAAAACATTGCTAGGTCCGTTTTTGAGCCAAAAACGTTGCTAGCAACGTTTTTGGAGTCCGTTTATCAAAAAAAAAAAAATTTTAACATGGGCCCTATGGAAAAACGGATCCGTTTTTTTGGGGTGCCTTTAAAAAACGGATCCGTTTTTTTTAATTTTGGTCAAAAAAAATTTTGGTCCAAAAACGTTCAGGGGTGCAGGAATCTCAAAAAGCACCCAAAAAAAATGGATTAGTCATGGAAATCACTTCCAAAAACGGATCTCTATGTGTGACCCCAGCCTAATAATGATTTCTTTGTTGATTTTCAAAGAATGTATCGCCCTTCTCTCCTGGGCATTGACGTTGGATGGTAGACTCTTGTGTGTATCTAAAATAGTGGATTTTACCAAATGACTGAAAGTGTCTATATATATATATATATATATATATATATATATATATATATATATATATATATATATCCAAATGGGAGTTATGATTAGGATCAGGTGTCCAGTCTGACCTTTTCTTGGTTCTCAGGATCTTTCTTCCTTCAGCCCAGTTGGTTTCGGAATCCTTTTTGCCGCTGAAAAATTCCTTTTGGCGTAGTCTCCTGAAGTAATCCTCCATGTTGCTGCACAGTTCAATTTTATCCAGAGCTTTAGTAGGATAAAATGAAAGTTCTCTAGAAAGCACAGCAAGTTTCACGTTGTTGGGTTTGTAATCTGAAAGGTTGATGACACAATTAGATGCTTTTTGACAGGAGTAGTTGTCCAAGTTGTCAGGATTTGTCTTTGTTTTGTTTGTATTGAGTCCTGAATTGATGTGCAATCTATGTAATTTCTTTTCCTTGTTATGAATCAGACGAGTTTGTAATTTATGGTAATATTGTTGTAGATTCTGTTCCATGGCTTCTGTAAGTGTGTTCCTCCGTGTTTCCAATTCCCCATGTATGTTACTTGATGCTGTAGAAGACATGCAAAAGGTGGTTCTTTAGCCTCTCAGAGGTCCTGTGACAAAGGTTTCATGCATAATGAGTATTATAGGTATGCAGAAGTGGATTTGTAATCCAGAGTCCTTTGGGAATCAGATTCTCCTTCTTGCATATGGATAGGAAAAATATGTCACTGTCCAGTTGTGCATGTTTCATCAGAAGTGTCTTACATAGGTGAGTTCGGGCAAAAATTCAGGACAAGAATGAATTCTCATCGCCGCTCAATAAAAGAAAAGTATGAATCTACCTGTAGCAAAACATTTTTCCAGCCTCCAGCTACGCAGGGAGGACGCTAGTAACATCGCTTCCAGCGAGGTGGCTCCCTGGTTCCTGGTCGCTGGGGAGATCTGCCTGTTTGACAGCTCTCCAGTGACCAGGTAATGACGCTCCAGCAATCCCAGCAGGTCATTATCGCTGTCGTGATCACTGGAGCATCGTTGTGTGTGACTGGACCTTTATTCCAAAAAACGTCCAGGAGCTCAGGAGACACTATTGGCACCTAAATTTAACAGATCCATTTTTCTAAAGCCTCAAAAAAGTGGATTGGTATGTGTGACCCCAGCCTATCACCTTCATCTGAAATAGAACATTATCTAGGAACTACACTACAGTCAGTTCCCACATATTCATTAATTGCCACCCTCTGATCACACCTTGAATCAATGGCACTGATAAAAGCTGTTGGAGAAATGCTTGCAGTGCCAGAAAACTTGTTCATTCACCCCTGGCCTACAGCTTGTTTTAGGCTATGGTCACACTTTGAAGTGTAATTGCGTTTACCGCATCCACATCTGGATGCGGTAATCGCAATTACCTTCCCACACATTTTAGGAACAAAATTTGTTCCTAAGCTGGAATCCGGCAATCGGATTGGTCTGAATGTGCAATCCGGTTGCCGGATACTTTGTTCATCCCTGCTGCCACAGGGATGGACAAAGGGTTAATGTTGTTAAAAGATGTGGGCAACATCTGTAGGGGGTGGGCCCACCCTCCCTAGAGACATGCTGACCACATAGGTTGGCATAGGAAGGGTTAATCACATTTATCTTACAGGCGGCTATTGCCGGCTTTTAATTAAACTTTTTGGCGGGTATTGCTCGCTCACACAGTAGATCTATGGGAGCAGCACTGCCATAGAAGTACTGTTTAAGCTTTCAGGACCTTGGAGAACAGCAGATACAGTACGTACATTATGTACTGTATCTGCTTCACTTTTAATAAAAAGAATAGATGAAAGTCGACCATAGCGGCTAAAGGGTTAACAGTTAAGTTAACCCCTGACATGCCGTCCTATGTGGACAGCATGTCTCTAGGGGGTGGACACCCCATAGAGACAGGTTGCCCACATTGAATATTAATATTTAACCCTTTGTTCATCCCAGCAGGGATGAACAAAGCCGCTGGCTGCCGCAGGCATTCACACATGCCTTGCGGCAGCCGCATGGGCTTCCATAGGAGCCCATTATGACAAAAAGGCTGCGGCAGGAATATCGCTGCGAAAAATGCAGCCTGCATGATTTTTCACGCAGGCTGCAAAACCGGAGCCGGTAACCGGATTGCATGTAGTGCAATCCGGCTATTATAATGGGCTCCTATGGGCAGCGGTTCCTGATCCGGTTTTGAGCTTTTTGACAGGTCAAAACCGGATCAGGATTTCAACATTTCGCCGCAAGTGTGACCCCAGCCTTACTGAAACTGGACCATTTACGAAGGCAGTGATAGCAGCAGGGTGACCATTTGTTTCAGGAATGAGGTAGAAGCAGTGGGTCAGTGATTTTGTCACTTACTCTGCTTCTAGCACTGCTCTGAAACAAATTGTCATTGTGGCAGTGTCACTCACCCTGCTTCTATTACCTCTCCCTGATGGCTTCCTGTTTCATTGTTGGTGAATGTCATTTCTTCATGTTGGGGTCTTTACAACTGCAACATAATTCCCACTTACAACATAAGATTAGTAATCTATGGGTAGGGTCACATTGGAAACCTAAATTGCATTCACCGCATCCGGATCCGGATGCGGTGAACGCAATGGCGGGAAACACACATTTTTTTCAAAACTGTGTGCTGAATACCGCACTGCGTTCACACCGGATGGCTCAGGATGTGTAATCCTGAGCCATCCGGTAACTGCATAGCTTGCGGGTCCCGATCTGGCAAGTTAATAAAGAGTTAAAATAGCTGACCTAAATGACTTTTTGAGGTCTGTAGGGGGGCTTAGACCCCCCTACAGACCGCCCGCCGACTTCTATAGTGTTCTTCTACAATTTCTCAATGGTCACAGGCTCTTCGGAGCCCGTGCATGTAAACCAAAGGGGCCCCCCCGTATCACTATACTGGGGTGCATAGACCCCTGTATTACAAATAAGCTGTATTGATGTCTAGTAACGGTTAAATGTGTACATTTGCATTGTAAGTATATACTTACAACATTCTTTCGTAGGCAGAGTGAAGGAAATCCATGGGCGGGGCTGTGTGCAGCAGCCTCCGCCCGCTTCCTTCTTGATGCCCGCCCCCTCTGGCCGTAATCCAGTCTTGTGAGGGTGGGGACGTCGTTAAAGGGGCGTGGCTAACTATGTGCCGCGGTTAGCCACGCCCCTTTAACGACGTCCCCGCCCTCACAAGACTGGATTACGGCCAGAGGGGGCGGGCATCAAGAAGGAGCGGGCGGAGGCTGCTGCACACAGCCCCGCCCATGGATTTCCTTCACTCTGCCTACGAAAGAATGTTGTAAGTATATACTTACAATGCAAATGTACACATTTAACCGTTACTAGACATCAATACAGCTTATTTGTAATACAGGGGTCTATGCACCCCAGTATAGTGATACGGGGGGGCCCCTTTGGTTTACATGCACGGGCTCCGAAGAGCCTGTGACCATTGAGAAATTGTAGAAGAACACTATAGAAGTCGCGGGGCGGTCTGTAGGGGGGTCTAAGCCCCCCTACAGACCTCAAAAAGTCATTTAGGTCAGCTATTTTAACTCTTTATTAACTTGCCAGATCGGGACCCGCAAGCTATGCAGTTACCGGATGGCTCAGGATTACACATCCTGAGCCATCCGGTGAACGCAGTGCGGTCCCGGTAAACGCTGCGAAAACTGCTGCCTGCATGATTTTAAACGCAGGCAGCAGTGCCGGATCCGGCCACCGGATGGCTTGTGAAGCCATCCGGTGTTTTGCATAGGCTTCTATCAGGAGCCTTTCCTGGTCCGGTTTTGAGCTTTTTTAAAGCTCAAAACCGGATCAGGATTTTAAACAAAAAACGCCGATGTGACCCTAGCCTATTTCAGTCAAATTTATGCTCTAAAATCAAATAATGCTGTTTCCTTTCTGAGACCTGCAATGTGCACAAGCATTACTTTTTGACGACATACAGGGTATAAAATTAATTTACAAATTGTGGTGTCCTTTTTTTCCTATAACTTCTTGTTAAAATTAAAAACTTGGGGCTCAAGCAATGTTTTAACATCCAAATAAAGTTCTGTGAGGCACCTGTTCGGTTTTAAATGCTTAAATACTAATGTTGAGATCTGAGATTTTATTTAGTATGTTCATTCAGGACACAACATTGTCACCAGTGGCAGTGAGGATACCTCTACACGTCGCAACATTGCATGCAATTTCACTTGCAACTTACTGGTTTTACTTACAAAGTATTGCGGTTTTTGGCGCAGATTTCATGTTTTTTGGTGCAATTTAGACCTAAATCTGCATTTGGTTCATCTGCATCTCTTGGGACAAAACAAGCACAAAAATGGCAACATTTTTGCTGCTAATTCAATTCTTTTTGGTGCAATTTAGACCTAAATCTGCATGCATTGTGTCCTAGGTGTTCATCTTCATCTCCTGGACCAATAAAAGCACAAAATCCGGGATGTTTTTCCTGCGGTTTTTGCTACAGATTTCATGCTTTTTGGTGGACTCTTCTGACAGCTCAGTGCATAAATGGTGGAAGAAGCGCAATCTGAGGCATTGTAACCGGGAAGTCACTGGGAATTGTGCGTACCAACAACCCCAAGAAAATAAAAAAATAAGATTTTTGAGTTTTTTTTTAAAAAACGTACATTTTTAAATTTTTTCCTCAAATATATACCGCTTGTTAGCATGTTTGCACATTGGTAGTCGCTGAGTGCTGCAGAGAATTTTTTCTAGTTGTTTGACCCAGTGTCCCTGCTGGCACCAGTTCACATTATGTCTGTGAGTGCTGTGCAGTTTTTTTCTGTTTTTTGTAGATAGATAGATAGATAGATAGACAGATAGATAGATAGAAAAAAAATAGGTAGCAATACCAAATAATATATACAGGTGCACAACCTAAATGGGCTCTGTCCAAACCTTGATAACATCCAAAGAAAAAAAATGCAGCAGAGGGTAGACCAGGACCAGGAGTGGTGGACTTTGTGTCTGTAGCTAGCACTCTATGTACAATAAAGTTTTCCACAATATATAACAGCACCAGAGAGATCGGTGTGTAGTGGGCAGTTGCCCATAGTTAAAATGGCGGTGATAGAGAGATCTACTGTGCATGCTCATGCACTCTTCTGAGATTAGTGGAGACCAATAATGTATCTCAGACATGTTCAGTACGGCCGGGGAGTCGCCGAGGACAGTATGTAACACTGTGCATTCTATCAAGCTGATGGAGATGCACAGTAATGTACTTATTTTTAATTGCCAACCAAGGTAAAACTAGACAGCAGGGGGTTGGTATTTTTAGCTAGGTGAGGGACCATTGTTTTAGGGCCCCCCATGCTAAAAAATAGCAGCATCCAGAAGCCCCTAAAAGAGGCACATTTATTAGAAGCGCCATTTCCAGGTGCTTTACCAGGCTCTTCCGGCATCCCTGGTGGTGGGTGGCATGCTGGGTAATAAGGGGTTAATACCAGCTTTGTTTTACCAGCTGGTATTAAGCCCTAAGATTCTTAATGTCAGGCCAAGTTAGACCCTGCGATTAAGAATTTCCAATAAAAGGTTGAGAAAAGACACCATACAGAGAAAAAAAAATATTAGAAATAAATACACAGACACACTTAGAGATGGCTTTTTCATTACTCCCATGCATCCCTCCATGTTCCTGGTCTTCTGTTTTCTGTCTTCTTCAACTGATGCAGCTCTGCTATATCAGTAAGCACGGTAAGGAAGAACGCTTCATGCCCGTTCACGCTGATCACTCAATGAGTGAGCAGAGACTGCGGCGTACTAAGCGGTGATGTCACCATTGTCACCATTGAAATAGGCCAGGGTCACATTTGCGCTTTGACCCTGGCCTGCCGGATTCCGGTTTCAACTTAGAAATTTTTCCAGCACCGCATAGCGTTACCGCTATGCAGTGCTGGAAAACGCTGCCCTTAGTTACCCGATGTGTACCTTAACGACCTGTCACACAGGCAGAGGCTTGGAGTGCGCTTTACAGCACCGCACAGGAAACCGTTGCAGACACGGTTTCCTGTGCGGCGCTGTAAAGCGCACTCCAAGCCTCTGCCTGTGTGACAGGTCGTTAAGGTACACATCGGGTAACTAAGGGCAGCATTTTCCAGCACCGCATAGCGGTAACGCTATGCGGTGCTGGAAAAATTTCTAAGTTGAAACCGGAATCCGGCAGGCCAGGGTCAAAGCGCAAATGTGACCCTGGCCATAGTAACCTAACGAGTAGTTACCATAGCAACGGTGATCTCTGATCACTGCTCTTAACTACCTGATTACCGGTTCACGCGGCTCCTGAATGAGCCGTCTCATGCAGGAGCCACAGAATTAACTTCCTGCTTAAAGATGCCGCTATCACCGTGGCTCCTGAATGAGCCACTTGGATCGCCATGCTCATTGATCACTCAATGAATGAGCAGAGACTGCGGCTTGGTAAGCAGTGACTTCACTGCTGCTACTGTTGCTATAGTTAACTCCGGCGGCTCCTCATTCAGGAGCCACGTGAATCAGAAATCATGCAGTTAACAGCGGTGATAGAAGATCACCATTGTTATAGTAACCGCTCGTTAGGTTACTATGGCAACGGTGGCAGGGGAGACGTCACCACTTACCAGTCTCTGCTCACTCATTGAGTGATTAGCGAGCACGGGGACGAAGTGTTCTTCCTCCCCGTACTAACTGATATAGTAGAGCTGCATTAGTTGAAGAAGACAGGATATAAAAGACCAGAATCGTGTAGGGATGCATGGGAGTTATAAAGTGTTGTCAAAAAACAAAAAAACTACACAGCACTCAAAGACATAGTTTTTTTGTCTAATATGTGGAGTTGCTGGCTTCATGTCTGCACTTAGCACCCTCATCGTCCACAGGTGGTCTGAAGTTGAGATGGTGTCCACCCACTTAGAAGTGGGACAGGGAGGACAAGGAGGACAGGGATGTCAGCTTAGGACTCATCAGACCTGAGGACACCGTGTCGTGGTTGATGAGCAAACAGACATTGGCCAATGTATGTACCAAGAACCTCAGAAAATAAAAAAATAAGAATATTGAGTTTTTGTTAGCATGTGTGCATTATTGGTAGTAGCTGAGTGCTGCAGAGAATTTTTGTCTGGTTGTTTGATCCAGCATCCCTGCTGACACCAGTTCACACTATGTCTTTGAGTGCTGTGCAGTTTTTTCAGTTTTTTTTCATTTTTTTCTGTTTTTTTTTCAGTTTTTTTTTTTTTCAATTTTTTCAGTTTTTTTTTTTCCAGTTTTTTTCATTTTATCTATCTATCTATCTATCTATCTATCTATCTATCTATCTATCTATCTATCTATCTATCTATCTATCTCTTATGGCCACTTTACACGCGGCAACAGGAAGATAGAAAACGGCAGGTGTCGGAGACAATTGTACCTTTTACCTTCAAAACACCTTGAAGTGGCTGCGTGTAAATCAGGTATCTGCAAGGTGTTTTGAAGGTAAAAGGTACAATTGTCTCCGACACCTGCCGTTTTCTATCTTCCTGTTGCCGCGTGTAAAGTGGCCATAAAGGTACCGTCACACGCCGCAATCTTGCCTGTCGATCAGAAACGTGATGTGTCACCCCGGCAAAATCGCCGTGAAATTACCTTACGGTGGCGGCGTGTGATTGGTCGATTTTGCGACGATAAATTGCCCTTCGCCCGTTGTCTGATTCCTGAACAGTGCTCAGTAATCAGGCGATAACGGCAAAGCGATTTTTTTGTGTTTTGGCGATAGTGATGGAAAGAATGATTTCTGTGATTTCCCTTAGGCGTGCCTCAGCGTGCTGTAGTCTGCGCCCAGTCTGAGATTATTGGTGTGGGTTACTGTGTTCCCATTGGCTGTCAGTTGACACCGCGCCATATTTGAAGAGCTGTCTGTTCAGCACCACACAGATCTTCTGCTACACAACCGTCCACAAACTCAGTGCAATTACGCACGCCATTGAATAGCGCAAGCTATGTTGTCCGTGTGTATTAAGTTGCGCTGTGTGGAGTATAGTGCCACACATGACAGCTTAGATGTTGGGCTACACATCATAGATGAGTGCCATGGGCCCCGCACTACCCTATGTGAATTTGGTTACGCTCCTGGGTACATTGTACTGCTTCCACTCCTTGTTAGCGCCCTGAACCTTGTTTGGCGGCACCAGTGTGCGTGGTGACGTCATCATGTTTCTGCTCGTTGTTCCCTGCCTGCCAGGTGCTTGCCCCTCCCCTGCACATAGTACAAGAGTCATGGGGGCCGCACAGCACGCTGCCAAATTGGGTGTGGCAGAACTACAGATCCTCATTGACCAGTGTGACCAGCATGACTACTGGTGCCACCAGCGTCACCACCACCCACAGCTCCGCAAGCGGAGGATCCTGCGCAAAATCCAGTGGGCCCTGCTCTGGAAAGTGGGTGTGGAGAGGACCCGCAAGCATATACAGAAAAGGTAGCGGACCTGAAGCACAAGTTCCCAGGGCGGATTGTGGACATTCGTTCCCGGATTGCAAGGCTGTGTGGTGAGTATGTGGCAATGCCAGACACACACATGCCAATCATCATACTCAAAACACTACTCAACCATCATGTGGTATTGTGCCATGTCACATAGTGTGACATAGGCTAGGGTCACACATCCGTTTTTTTTTTTTAAAACCTGATCTGGTTTTGAGCTTTTAAGAAGCTCAAAACCGGATCAGGAAACGCTCCTCATTGGAGCCTATGATAAAAACCGGATTGCTTCACAAGCAATCCGGTTTCCGTCTCCAGCTTTGCAGCCTGCATGAAAAATCATGCAGGCTGCAGTTTTAGGAGCGGTTGTAACATCCACAATGCGGGAACCGGATTGCTCAGGATGTGTAATCCTGAGCAATGTGGTTCCCGCATATACCTTGCTTATCCCGGCTGCCACCGGATAAGCAAAGTGTTCTGTGTTTGTGTAAACTTTTAATTTTATTAATAAATGTTTCTATAATGTCTCTAGGGGGTGCCCACTCCCCCTAGAGACCTTCCACCCACTCAGGTGGGCATATAATGCTTGAATCAGTTATGTACAGCAGCTGACTCCTGTCAGCTGCTGTTCAGTTTTATCAATGAAAGCGCCGGGCTCCTCTGAGAGCAGCACCCATACTATAGCTATTGCCAAAGTATGTGCGCTGTCCAAGGTCCTGAAGCTTTATACAGTAAAGTCGCCTTTGCAGCGCGAAGCATTGGCCGCGAAGCGGCCATTGCGAGTCAGAGACTCGCCCTTCTAGAATCCCGATGCATGTGCATCGGGCTCCCAGCTAGTAATTAATAAAATAAAAAGTTTACACACGCACAGAACACTTTGCTCATCCCTGCTGCAGTGTTGCAGCAACATCAGGAGGAGGGTGGAGTCACCAGGGTGGCTGCACCAGGAGGATTATGGTGGTTTTTCTTTTATTTTGGGTGCTTAAGCATTAGTTAGTTAGTTTGTTTATTTTTTTCTGTACTCTCAAATGTTTAAGTATGGCCATTGTTAATCATCACTTTCTAATTATTTGTGTGATGTTCACACTTCTATTTTTTATATTTTGTGTGTGTTGGTATCATTCCTTTTTTTGTGCACAAAAAGTACCACTAAAAAAACATAACCAAACTGCCTGTGTCTGTCGTTACTTTTCAATACACGGCAGTTGCGCATAGCTTTATGCTGTGCACAGAGGTATGTGATACATTAAATGTTATTGATGGGTCCGTGCAGCATTGTGTGCTAATGTCCAGTACACAGGTCCAGCCCTTTGGCCCACACTGTATGCCGTGACTGTGTGTACATGTCCATTATGATGTGTTTGGCCACATGGGAACGTGTCCAAACACATGGAGAATGCAATGGTGTTTGTGGGGAATGTAGGTACACTTCAGTACACACATGCAAACATGTGTGCACACACATAGTTCAGCCATGGCAGCTCTGCAATGGCATGGACCAATGCAGGCACATATGTCAATAGTGTTGTTTGTAGCTTACCGCCATCACCGACAGACTCACACATAGCCATTCTTAGTGTAATCCACTGTACTGCAAAAGACTGCTCCTGTGTGACACTTTGGCACCTCGAAAGTGTGTTGCAGGAGCCTCAATTGACGACACGAGCATGTATTTGTGACAAACTCCGATAGACAATTGCGTTATGTTTTAGCCAGCTTTCCAGAGCAGGCTGACCAATTGTAATGCAGTTGTGTTGTCCAATTAGCGTGTATGAGGCGTGGTGTAAACCACTGTGGCACGCCTATCTCCTCGCCGCGCTGAACATGTAAGCCACATTGCCTTTGAGATTGTGGCGTATGAAACGTCGATGGAATGAGGCAAGATTGCTTCCGCTGTATGTGAGGCGACTTCCGGAGCGACACATCACCTTAGCTTCAGAGCGATATTGCGGCGTGTGATGCCGCCATCGGCGATCTGAGGCGGGCACTAAAAATTGTGAGCGCACACGTTATATCGCCACACATCGCCAGGCAAGATTGCGGCGCGTGACGGTACCTTAAGGGTACTGTTACACACACACATAATTGTGCAGACATTGTTCTCAGATCTCTGGTTGCAGTGAAATCATAGACACATTGCTCCATTTTGTGGCTGTGTACAAATGGAACAATGCGTCTACGATTTCACTGCAACCAGAGATCTGTGAAGAATCTCTGCACAATTATCTGTGTGTGTAACGGTACCCATACTATTATCATTGGTCATTTATCTCTGCTTGCACATCTTTTACACAAAAATTTTTTTTTTCTGGGAAATATGTTTTTTTCTGTTACATATCACACAGATCACATCCATGTACTGTACATGTGGCATCAGTGCTGCCAGCAAGATACAAGCATGCCTCCATGTGGATCATATGGATACACGTATGGTCCACAGAGGCACATTACCCGTGTGAAAACACAGACACATGACAATTTCCATATAATTTAATGTGTCTGTGTGTGTACGTGTCATCAGTAAATGTTAAAACAGACATATATTCCCCTTAACCCTGCTGTTCGTGAAACGAATTATGTGCTTTTCTGATATATCATGCTCAATAAAATTTTGTTTATTCAAAACTTTTGAGTGTACAATTTCCTGGATCCCGGTCAACAATACACATTATCTTTCTTTTTTTATTGATATACTTTATATAAAGTATACTTGTGACTGGTGGGTCATGCAGGCAGTGGAAAGCTGGAAGAATGCCCTGTTGGACTGGATGACCCGGAGGTGGACGAAATCTAGACTACCATCACCAGCCACGGAGGAGGAGGATGAGGTCGGCGCCGAACCGGCAACAACAGGTACGGACACCCCCACGGTAGCTGATGAGACCCTGGTGGGACCCCTAGACACCCCGACCACCCTCTCATCCGGCCAGGTGTGTAAAGACCTTCCCTGGGACAGCTTCGTGCAGATAAATAGGTTGGCGGTCCCACTTACACTGGAACCAGTGCCCGAGGGGATCGCCACAGAGCGGGTGGTATTTAAATGGGCCAACCAGAGCAAAAAACTAATGTGCTTCCCAGGAGAGACCCAAGCAGGGGAAGCTGCAGTTGAGACTCTAAGCTAGCAAGTGTACTGTTGCCAGCAAGAGGCCCAACGAGAAGCCTGAGAGTAGGAGCGGCAGGCAAAGTGGCAGGCCATGGAGGAGTGGAACCTCCAGACAAAAAAGAAGATCCACAAATCCAGGGCCGTGTACAGAGGGCCAATATGCGTGGGCACGGTGGTCTGTTTTAACCTAGAAAAGGGCTGGGGTTTCGTGAAGGATCGGGGGAAGACCAGGGAACTCTTCGTGACCTAGTGGGATGTTTAATCCCACCTGCCGGAGGACCATCCCTGGCTTGACCTGTACACTGGTGATTGTGTCACTTTCACTCAGAACCTGGGCGAGCAGAGGTGGTATGCCCTCGATGTTAACATCGTGAAAGAAGGGGCACCATCCTCGAAGTCAGCAGAGCCCCAGGTGTCACATCCAGCGGTCCCAGCACTCCTGGAGCCCAAACAGACTCTGCCACAGCCTGCACCCACCAGGGAGCCAAGCCCCAAGGCTACTGACCTGGCTGCACCCAAGACCCGTGATGCGGCCACACAGACTTTATTAAAGGGGTCTGCCTTGAAGGTAGTCAAGACCAGGGAGGGGGCTGCTCAAACAGAGCCCCTGCGGGAGATCCCGGCAGCAGTGAAGGGCCAGGCCACCAATAGACTTCAGAAGAGCGGAGATAACTCTAGTATCGTGGTTCTGCCCTGGCAAAGGAGGAAACCACATTCCAACATGTGGTAGTCCAAATTGTGCAAGGATTTGTAAATAAGTTCACAAATGATGTTGCCCAGTTAGGTCGCAAATTTAGGTCTTTGTTAATAAGTGTGTGCCTGTAAAGAGAACGCATGTTTAGAGTTGAGAAGTAAAAGTTCATGTGTGCCTGTTCACTGAAAGTGTGCTTTAGTTTGAGTTAGAAATGTTTGATATAATATATGAGTAGAGCCTGTTGATTAAAGGACTGAGAGGCTGTGGACTATGCACAACCCAAACTCTCTTGTATATAGTTAGCACCCAGGTGTGCACCTTGTTTGTTTTATAGCTGACATGAAAACTTGATCACAGAGCAAAAACACGTTTGGCATGGCCAAAACAATGGTCCACCAGAAAGATTTTATTATTATTATTAAGTATTTATATAGCGCTATTAAAGATACATGGCGCTTTACAAGTTAGAGGGTAGACAAAGACAAGTGGTCAAAACGACAACAAATCGACAAATCAATCATACGGGTACAATAGGGCGAGGATCCTGTCCGCAAGGGCTCACAGTCTAGAGGGGGTGGGGAGGGAGACAGTAGGAGGGGGAGAGGTGAGGTGGTGCAGTGGATTGGGTCTCAGTGTGTGTTGTAGGCTTGTAGGAAGAGGTGGGTCTTCAGGTTTTTCTTGAAGGTTCCCAAGGTAGGGGAGTGTCTGATGTGATGAGGGAGGGAGTTCCAGAGTATGGCAGAAACACGAGAGAAGTCTTGTATGCGGTTGTGGGGGGTGAAAATGCGGGGGGGGAGCGTTGAGAGAAGGAGTTCTTGAGAGGAGCGCAAGTTGCACGAGGGGAGGTAGCGGGAAACTAGGTCGGAGATGTAGGGAGGGGACAGGTTGTGTATGGCCTTGTATGTCAGGGTTAGGGTGTTGAAGCAAGATCGCTGGGGTGTGGGGAGCCAGTGGAGGGCTCGGCAGAGAGGGGAGTCGGGGGAGTAACGGGGAGAGAGGTGGATGAGTAGGGCAGCAGAGTTAAGGATGGTGCGGAGAGGTGCAAGGGAGGAGACAGGGAGGCCGGTGAACAGGAGGTTGCAGTAGTCCAGGTGGGAGATGATGAGGGCATGGCGTGTTGTGGTCAAGGAAGGAGCGAATTCGGGCAATGTTTTTTAGTTGGAGTCGACAGGCGGTGGCGAGGGCTTGGATGTAAGGTTTGAAGGAGAGGGAAGAGTTGAGGAGTACCCCGAGGCACTTGGCATGGGGGAGGGATGAGAGTGTGCAGTCATTGACGGTGATTGATAGGTCTGGAAAAGGGGTGGGGTTGTTCGGGGGAAAGATGATGAATTCGGTCTTGTCCATGTTGAGTTTGAGGAAGCGGGTAGAAAAAAAGGATGCAATGGCAGATAGGCATGGAGGAATTTTGAATGGGAGGAGATATCAGGGCCAGACTGATAGAGATGGGCATCTGCAGCATAGAGGTGGTATTGGAGGCCATGTCACTCGATGAGGTTGCCTAGGCCGAGGGTGTAAATGGAGAATAGTAGTGGTCCCAGGACCGAGCCTTGAGGAACACCTACAGAGAGGGGGTGGGGTGATGAGGAGGTGTGGGAGTGGGTGACACTGAAGGTCCTGTCCGTTAGGTAGGAGGAGATCCAGGAGAGGGCAAGGTCAGTAATGCCAAGAGACTCAAGAATTTAAAGTAAGAGGGAGTAGTCAAAAGTGTCGAAGGCAGCAGAGATGTCGAGAAGGATGAGGACGGAGCAGTGTCATTTGCTCTTGGCGATCAAAAGGTCATTAGTGACTTTGGTTAGGGCTGTTTCGATGGAGTGGTGAGATCGGAAGTCAGATTGTAGGCGATCAAAGAGAGCACAGGAAGAGAGGTGGGAGGATAGTTCGGCATAGACGTGTTGTTCAAGAAGTTTTGAGGTGAACGGGAGGAGAGATATGGGGCGATAGTGGGAGACTGTTGTAGGGTCAAGGGATGTTTTTTTTAGGATGGGCGTGATTAGGGCATGTTTGAAGGGTGAGGGAAATGTGCCGGATTTGAGTGAAATGTTGAAGAGGTGTGTTAGAGCAGGGATGAGGACTGTGGTGAGGTTAGGGATGAGGTGGGAGGGGAGTGGATCAAGGACACATGTGGTGAGGTGTGATTGTGCTAGAAGGGAGGAGAGTTGGTCCTCTGTCATGGGGGTGAAACTACATTTGGGTGAGGGGGGATGGGCTGGAGGTGGGATGGGGCGAGGTGAGTGAGGGTCGAAGCTTTGTCTGAGTTTGTCAATTTTGTCTTTGAAGAAGGTGGCGAAGTCGTCGGCGGAGATGAGGGGTGAGGGAGGTGGTGCAGGGGGACGAAGTAAAGAGTTGAAGGTTTTTAAGAGTTGTTTGGAGTTGTGAGACAGGGCGGTAATTAGGGAGAAGAAGTAGACTTGTTTTGCAGAGTCAAGGGCAGTCTTGAAGGTATTGAGGGAACGCTTGTATAGGGCGAAGTGCTCTGCGGAGTGGAATTTCTTACATTTCCGCTCGGCTGCCCTAGTCGTCCGTCTGAGTTTTTTGGTGAGGGTCATGAGCCAGGGTTGTCGTTGTGTTAAATGTGAGTGGAGCAGCCTGGCCCAGGGCTGTGGTGAGAGTCAGCGTCTTGAGAAGAGGCCAGGTCTGAAAGGGGGAGGAGGGATTCTGAGAGTGAATGGAAGTCTATGAGCTTAAGGTTTCTGTGGGTATGGGGGAGGGTCCGGAGAGGGGGGAGCGGTTAGGGGGAGAAATGGATGAGAATGTCAGTAGGTTGTGGTCGGAGTGGGTGAGGGTTGAGTATGTGAAGTCGGTGAGGAAGCAGAGGCGGGTGAAGACTAGGTCAAGTGTGTGGCCACCAGTGTGCATCACGGAGGAGATTTATTGGGAGAGGCCGAAATAGGAAGAGAGGGATAGGAGTCTGGAGGCAGCGGCTTTGGGGTGTCGATGGGGATATTAAAGTCACCCATGATGATGGTGGGGATGTCGAAGGAGAGGAGGTGGAGGAGCCAGGTTGTGAAGTGGTCAAAGAAGGTAGAGGGGTATCCAGGGGGGCGGTAGACAATGGCCAGTTGTAGGTTGCAGGGGGAGTAGATGCGAACAGCGTGTGCCTCGAAGGAGGGGAGGGGGGTGGTGTAAGTGGGAAGAAGGAGCAGTCGTTGGCCAGAAGTAGGCCAAAACCTCCGCCGCAGGTGTTGGTGGGGCAGGGAGTGTGGGAGAGCGTGAATCCACCGTAGGAGAGGGCAGCCGGGGAGGTTATGTTAGAGGGGGTAAGCCAGGTCTCCGTGATGCCGAGGAAGGAGAGTTTTTTGGAGATGAAGAGGTCGTGGATAAGTGTGCGTTTGTTACAGACCGAGTGGGCGTTCCAGAGTGCGCCGGGTAGGGGGACAGGGGAGGCCAGGGTGGGGGGAATGGGTCGGAGGTTAAGGGGGTTACGAGGATTGGTGATGGGTTGTTGGAGTGGGATGGAGGGGAGTGAGGTGGTGTGGTAGGGTGGGCCAGGATTTTGGGAAATGTCACCAGAGAGTAGGAGGAGCAGGGAGAGGGTTAGGAGGTGTGAGCAGGGGAGCTTGCGTGGTGGGCATGTACATCTAGAGATGGTGGGTTGAAAGTGTGGGAATAGTTCGGAGGATAGGGTGAGGTGGGTTGGAAGGATGGAGGATGAGAGCAGAATTCCTTTGCTCAGTGGGGGGATGAGTGGGGGTAGTAGGAAGTGGAGAAAGATGAGAGTGAAGGTGAGAAGAAGCGGCAACATGGTGGGGTGAGTAGGGGAGGAGAAGTGGCTGGGGTCAGAGGTAGCTGGGGATCTGGTGTGGCAAGGGTAAGTTCAAAATGATAGGTGGTTAGCTGTGTTTGAGGTGCGGCCGGGTGGTGAGATGCAGTCTGGGGGAGGAGATGCGGTTCAGGGGTGAGGTGCAGTTCGGTGAAGAGGTGATGCAGTCGAGGACGTCATGGCCAGGACGAGTTGGCGCAGGTGAAGCAGCCGTGGATGAGGTGATGCAGCCGAGGGTGAAGTGATGAAGCCAAGGGTGAGGTGGTGCAGCCGAGGATGAGGTGATGCAGTGAGGATGAGGTGACGTAGCCGAGGATGAGGTGAGGCAGCCGGGATGCGGTGAAGCAGCCAGGATGAGGTGAAGCAGCCGGGGTGAATTGAAGCAGCCGGGCTGGGGTGAGGCAGCCAGTGTGAGATGATGTAGCCCAGGATGAGATGATGCTGCCAGGGGGTGAGCTGAAGCGGCCAGGGGATGAGATGAAGCAGGCAAGGGATGAGATGAAGCAACCAGGGGAAGACCATCGATGTCCTGTAGCCCGCCCTTCACGCTTCACCACCGAAACGCGTCTGACGAGGCATCATGCCTGACAAGATGCTTTTTAATATATTTTATATGTGATTTCCAAATAAAGCTAATTGTTGAACTGGATCTGGGTGCTGGATCTCTTCATCTAGCCCGCCCAGGACCTATGTTGGGGGATATGTTAAGCAGGTCCCCCGCCTTTTTTGCACTTAGGATAGTGTGATCGACACCCAGATAGGGATCTCACTGGACCTTTAAGAACTTAATGTAAAAAATTTAATTATGTTATCTATATATTTATAATACCCTTTTGTAGCTATTTTACATTTTGTAACGATTAAGTACAAATGCCTCCAGTCAAGGCATGAATAATTTATTGTTATCTGTTTGAATGCATTTCTAAACATTTTTGCATATCTTATCTCAACTTGTTTTTGCTTGTTACAGCCCGAGGATGTGCTGAGTTTACAGGAATGGGGGTGTGGCACCCCTGCAGATCCAGTCGCCACAGAGGTACTGTACCCCAGCATGAGATGTACTACCCACTCTTGGGTAAGGAGGAAATACTGACTGGTATCCAGACATGCAGGCCAGGACTACACCACTCCAGGTCAGGGTTAGGGCGAGAATGCTCCTACGGGAGAGCACAGTCCCTGATTCTGTCTGGAGGGGAGGAACCAGCGTAGCAGGGATGGGTGGAGAGCAGAGTTTAGGGGAGCACCCAGGAGGGAGTGAAGTCAGGGAGGACACACGTAGGGGATGTAGGACACATGAAAGACAGTATAAAAAGGACAGCAGAAACATCTAGAAGACAGTTGGTGGGTGGCTGGCAAAAGCAGTAGGAATCTGTGAGGGTCGGAGAGCATGTCAGAAGAAGAACAAAGAAAAAGAGGAGGTGTGAAAGTGACTGGAGCCAGTGGGAGCTCGTCCCAAGACCTAGGCAAGACGAGACCTGACAGAGTAGTCGTGATAAAGAAAGGGGTGCTCCCGAAGACAGAAGTGGTCCCGGTGGACCGAGTAGTGAGCAGTCCACCCTTGGACACCCACATTCACATCGAGTGAGACCGTGTGGAGGGACCAGGCTGCAGTGTAGGGGAACCGGGCCCCAGACTAGTGGAAAACAACCATGCTCAGCTAGCAACCCGGAGGCTGAGGTATCTCCAAGTGCCACAGCCGAAACCGAGCACATCCGCCGAAAAGGTGGCCATGTAGGGTCTAGGAGACTGAGAGAGAGAAGTTGCCCTGCAAAAGTTCGCGGCCACTGGCTTGGGACTCTGCATGAGTGAGGTGCAAGGCAGGAGGGCGAAGCAAGTGTAGAGTGAGATGACTATGAACAGAGAGAGGAAAGAGGTACTGGTTAAGGACCACCAAGTTACCGGGAGTTAGCTGGATCCCCTTCTCCACCTCCAAGGATTCAGCACTCAGCAGATTATTGCAATGGTGATGACTGCTGTAACCGGGAACAATAAAGCTGTGAGTAAACATCTTGAGACTGTACCCCACTGTGTATGTGAACTTTATCATTGTGCCATAAGCCCTGCGCTGTAACATCAGTACCAACTCACCCAGTAACATCTGCTGCCCTACCCATGGAGGGTTTAACATCTCAGCTGCATTGTCATCAACACCAGAGGAACTGAGAGCAATTAGTTTTCCCAGGTCCCATGTCCAGTAAATCCCCTACCAGTAACACAGATTGTCATGATATATGCTTTTTCCCTGTCCTGTATTAGCTGTATACTATGCAATTTATTGTGCTGTAATTTAACATGTCTCCTTTCCCCAAGAATTGTGTTACTGCAATTAAGCATCGGTCAACAGCTAGTGAAGAATTAGCCATTCTTCCTCCCTGCAGGTGTCTAGTCCAATCCACATACTACCAGACACACTGGAGCCATACATTTCTAGAATCATCTGATGGAGCAAACCATTCAATAGTAAGTGTGAACCCCTACTCCCTTTTACATGGGCTGATCCCAGGAGCCCAGACAATACATTTATGTTTTAGGATCAGATGTGAGTTAACTGTGGAAGTGAACGGAGCGAGACCTGAGCTGAGGCCAGATCTCGTCGCCCGTGGGATTGCGTTGGATTGATTGGACTCTTGCAAGGACTATTGCTTTCGTTTATCTGGCACAAGGATTATTGGGAGGTTCCCCGGATCTGTTTCCTTTGTTTCAACTCATTGCGGACTCTGCAGATTTACCCTCATGTGTGTTGTTCTAGCTTTCTTGTTTAATAAATCTCCTTGGATTGATCATCGGCTGGGTGTCCCTTCCTGCTCTGTCGCACACCCCGTCACAAAGATGTCCCCTAAGTCCCCTTTGAATTGACTGCTCCGGTGCCACAGAACGGGTCATGCCACCGTAACATCCCGGACATCATCAGCAGACCCAGCTCCGAGTACCCCATGGCCCCCACGAGGCGCGTTTCATGCAGATAGCAGCACAAACACTATCTTATAAAGGCCTCTCTCACTGAAAATAGGAACTTTTTGAATTGAAACTATGTTCTTCGTTCTCCCACCCTTCCACTTGTTGCAGCAGTACTGTTCCACTTTCCAGCCACCACCCCTTTTAACACTAATATTCTCCCTTCAACCTATAATTCCCTCTCTGGTAGTATCAGTTTCTCTATTCCCACCCTGACAGCAACAATCCCACCACAAACCTCACAATACAGAAGAGACTGAATGATGATGAATGCAGAAGTAAGGTGGAAATGCTGGTAGTGGGATCAAAGGTGTCATAGAGCTCTCTAGGATCCACTTCTACCACATCTATAGTACTTGTGTAGTCTAAACACTCATGCCTGGATGCTAGACCTTTAGGTTCATGATTATCTAATCATGATTTAAGGGGGTTATCTACTACTCAGAGAACTCTTTCTCAATCACTTCCCCCATGTAAAAAAAAAACAGCTTATCTTCACTTCTGGTGGTGAAGCCTTAACAGTAGTGATGGGCGAATCTACTCGCTAGGACTCGTTACTCGGTGAGTAGTAAGGGACTCGCAGGACTCGGTACTCTGCGAGTTTCCCAGTGATTACTCGCACAGTAAACGAGTCCAATGCAAATCAATATCAATCCTAGTTTTGTCAGAGACGCTGACAAAACTAGGATTGCCTTTGACTTGCATTAGACTCGGCTACTGTGCCAGTGATAGCAGGGAAACTCGCAAAGTAACTGCTGTTACTTTGCGAGCCGAGTCCAGCTGTCTTCAAATAGGCACCTGGGGGTTGGGGGCAGCCCGTCGCTGCCTGCCGGATCCGGCTGGTTCCAGAAATACGGCGAAGCCCACGTGAAATTTATTTCTGACAAATCCATAAAACAATGTAAATAAAAGGGACTGCATCTTTATTAACCCCTGGACCAAGGTCGAGGGGTTAATAAAGATGCAGTCCCTTTTTTAGGATTGTTTTATTGATTTTTCAGAAAAAAAATTACATGGTCTTCGCCGTATTTCTGGAACCAACCGGATCCAGCAGACAGCGATGGGCTGCCCCCAACCCCCAGGTGCCTATTTGTACCTGGCCAGACACAAGAATATAGAGGAGCCCTTTTTTTTTATTATTTTATGAATTTCATGAAATAATTAAAAAAAAATGCGTGGGGCTCCGCGCAATTTCTATGTCTAGCCAGGTACAGCTAAGCAGCTGGGGGCTGGAATCCGCAGCGCAGGGATGCCCAAGCTTTCTGGGCACCCCCCGCTGCAAACTGCAGCCCGCAGCCGCCCCAGAACATGTCGCGTTCATTGAAGCGCCATCCTCTGGCGCTGAACCCCGCTCTTCCAGCGGCCCTGGTGGCGGTGGCACGCTGGGTAATAAAGAGGTTAGGGCCAGCTTTGTATTATCAGCTGGCCCTAAGCCCGAAATTTATGGCGGTCACGCCAATATTAGACATGACCGCCATGAATTTCTATTAAATTGTTTTAAAAAAACACAACACAGAGAAAAAATTTTATTAGAAATAAAAAAACAAGCCATTAGGGACTCCATCTTTAATTAAAAAAATCCTCTTCCGGCCGACGCAGTCCAAAACGCGATGTCCTCTCTGCTACATCCCCTGTGCATAGATATAGATGTCTATGCACAGGGAATGAGCAGACTGAGAACAATCTCAGCTCTGCTGCAGCATGCGGGCTCTAGGACCCTGGAGCTGCGGCAGCCAGCACAGAGGAGACAGCCGGACTCTTATCTGTGCGAGTTTCCCAGCGATTACTTGCACAGTAAACGAGTCCAATGCAAATCAATGGCAGAGACTCTGACAAAACTAGGATTGCTTCAGGCTGAAGCTTCCGAGACACATCTGTGATTTGTAAATCGCACACTACTCGCTATTACTCGCTTCCCCATTCATTAACATTGGACTCGCTAGACTCGCAACGAGTAGCGAGTCCCGAGCTCGGACTCGCTAGAGTCAAGCGATTCCGAGTAATTTATGATTCGCCCATCACTACTTAACAGCAATGTTAGCTCCTTGTATTCTGGGGCTTGTATGACATTGCTATGTCACATTAACCCTGCAACCACATCTGCTTCACTCTCATTACCTTCAGACAAAACTGTTACCCAGAAGAATTGAGAACTGCTGCTGTTTCTTTCTGTTCGTTTTGTCTGAAAGAAATGAGAGTGAAGCAGCTGCCGATTTGCTTCACACTTCAGAATAACAATGTCACATGAGCCCCAGGAGTCAAGGTATCAACATAGGTTGAATAGCACCAACACCAGAGGTCAATACTGTATAATATATTGTGTGGGGAAACTATAGTGAGTGAGAACTGGTTATCCAAGTAGTGGAAAATGCCTTTAAGTGCATGTTTTCTTTCACATTTCTAGCAACAGAAACTGCAATGATAACACAGAGGAGGTATTATCAGTGCAGCTTCATCTTTGAAGTTACCCACCAATCTTGTACCTTGTACCTTGTACCTTGTAATCTTGAATGCACTACCAATCTTGGAGTTTCCCATTTGCTATGAGTCTGACACATACATTGAGAAACACCGCTCCATATATATTTTCATTGTTACGCTATAAGAAAGGCCAATTCAGTTGCCGACATATAGTTTGATTATTAATAGTGATGAGCGAGTGCGCTTGTAGCTACTCGGTACTCGCACGAGTATCACTGTACTCGGGCTACTCGGCGAGTACCGAGTAATCTCGCGATACTTGTGCTGTGCTCGTGGTCCTCATCCCTGCATGTTGGCGCTCTTTAGAGAGCCAGCCCACATGCAGGGATTGGCTGGCAGACCACTGCAATGCCACAGCCCTGTTAGTTGTGGAATTGCAGTGATTGGCCGCACAGCGTGACCAAGTCTTTATAAGACCCGGCCGCTCTGTGCTCTGCACACAGCGGTCCAGACAGTCAGTGCAGGGAGAGTAATGAGATATAGAAATTGGTTGCGCCACGCTGCTTTATGTTCTATGTCCACCCTCCGTTAAGTCACCGTTACACTCACCTTTTCCTGTTGTGCTGTCCGCACAACAGGGGGGCTCACGTAGTGAGTGCACGGGGTCTCTCTCTATGCGGTGTGGATTTCTTTCCCTTTTTCCTCGGTGTCCACCTGTGTAATTGCACGTGATCCCTCACGTGTTTTCCTCTCCTCTGTTAGATTTGTCTTCTCCTCCGGAGCTGCTCCACCGCTCTCCCCATAGGGAGATGGATATGCAGGCAATGGAATAAAGCGATGTTTGCGTGAGCGCTGGGATATGAAGACAGCCACACTTCAACAAGTATTTTACCTGTAAGTTTATTGTTCAATTCACACTAGGTCCTCTCCCACAACATGTTTCGACGCTCAGGGCGTCTTCCTCAAGTGGATCTTGAGGAAGACGCCCTGAGCGTCGAAACATGTTGTGGGAGAGGACCTAGTGTGAATTGAACAATAAACTTACAGGTAAAATACTTGTTGAAGTGTGGCTGTCTTCATATCCCAGCGCTCACCCAAACATCGCTTTATTCCATTGCCTGCATTGAGTGCAGGGAGAGTGTCTGCTGAATCAGGGAGAGTTTTGCAGGGCTGCAAACTGGTGACCACAACAGTCCTTCTCAGGACTAATCTAGGTGGATATAGGCAGGCAGGGAGGGTATAGCCAGGTCGGAGTAAAGGCTTTCTAGTGACCACAACAGTCATTCTCAGGACTATTGTAGCTGTAGGCAGGCAGGCAGGCAGGGTATATAGCAATTCCTAGTGACAGTATACCAGCCTTCATCATATCTGGGGCTGGTGTACACAGTCTAAAACAGTCCTGATAGTGTCAGACTTCTCACTAATTCTCGCTCCTAAAAAGCTGTTAGGTTCTTAGTGCGTGCATTTACAAACCTCAAGTGTGTGCCCGTCGGTGGCAGCGTACGGGTGCACTTTTGTGTGTTTTGCACAAACTAGGATATAACACATGAGTACAGTGAATAATACACGTCAGCAGCACGTGATAGTGTCAGACTTCTCACTAATTCTCGCTCCTAAGAAGCTGTTAGGTTCTTAGTGCGTGCATTTACAAACCGCAAGTGTGTGCCCGTCGGTGGCAGCGTACGGGTGCACTTTTGTGTGTTTTGCACTAACTAGGATATAACGCACAAGTAGAGTGAATACACATCTCCGTCTGTGTCTGACTTAATCTCTAATTGTCGCTCTTAAAAAGCTGGTAGCAATAGCTATAATCTGATTGTCCAGGTAAAACCCGTCTGTTGGGACGCCTTCATTTAGCTGTGTACCGTCAGCACAGCATTGAAAATGCGCAAGGGCGTTGGCAAGGGACAAGGAAGTGGACGTGATGGTGGTGCAGGCAGAGGCCGAGGTCGTGTGCAAGCTCTAATTTCGCCACAATAAAGGGCCACATCTACTCGCTCGCACGTCCTGTCCCAAATTCTTGGGGACCGCAGCAGTACACCGCTCTTCAACCCAGACCAATGTCAACAGGTTGTTAGTTGGATAGCGGATAATGCTTCCTGTCAGATTGGCACCACCACAAACACCCTGTCTTCCACACGGTCAAGTGTCAGTAGCCGTGATACTGCACCGCACATTCCACAACCTGATCCTCCTTCCTACCACCAGGACGAGTACAAGTCCACGGACATTACTGATCCCACACTTGGACACTCTGAAGAGCTGTTCACGTATCCATTCGCACATTCTGGCCTCTCGCCATCTCCTGTTGAAATGGGTCATGAGGAGAACATATGCACCGATGCCCAAATATTTGAGCAGCCACGGTCTCATGAAGGCAACGGTGGGAACGTCTCTCAACAAGGGGTGGACGATGATGAGACACGATTGCCAGGAAGTCAGGAGGAGAAGGGTGTTGAAGAGGAAGACGACGTGGTGGATGATCCAGTAACTGACCCAACCTGGCAGGAGGAGATGCAGAGTGAGGACAGCAGTGCACAGGGGGAGAGAGGCTTAGCATCACAACAGGCAGTAAGAAGCAGGGTGGTGGCCCCAGGCAGAAGTCAGGCAACCATTCCCCGGAACAACAACACGACACAGGGTGCCTGTACAAATGTTAGGTCTTCCCGAGTCTGGCAGTTTTTTAAGTTGGCTCCAGATAATTCTAAAAATGCCATTTGCAACACCTGCCATGCCAGCATCAGCAGGGGTACCAAAACTAGCAGCCTGACCACCACCAGCATGATCAGGCACATGCCAGCCAAGCACCCGACTTTGTGGGATGTACAACAGAGTCGAGGAGCATTGCTTGCTGATGTCACTGTTACGTCTTCGGGTGGTGTGCGTGCGAGCCAATCCCTGTCGATGCTGCATGCGAACAAGCCTCCTGCCCTGCACCTGTAGTTGCCCACGCACAAATAACACCATCATCAAGCACATCCTTGTCCCAGCGCAGCGTTCAGTTATCCATGCACGAAACTTTTGAATTCAGGAGCAAATACGCTGCCAACGCCCCACATGCCACAGTTCTTAATGCGAGTGCATGTGCTGGAAATGCTGCCTTTTAGGCTGGTGGAGACAGAAGCATTCCGCGACCTGATGGCGGCAGCTGTCCCACGTTACTCGGTCCCCAGCCACCACTATTTCTCCAGATGTGCCGTCCCCGCATTACATAACCATGTGTCACAAAACATCACACGTGCCCTGAACAACGCTGTTTCAGCCAAAGTCCACCTAACCACAGACACGTGGACAAGTGCTTGTGGGCAAGGCCGGTACATATCGGTGACGGCACACTGGGTTATATTGTGGAAGCTGGGACCCTGTATCAGCAAAGGATGTAACACGTCCTTCCCACACCAAGGATTGCAGGCCCTACCTCAGCCGGGTTTCACCCACACTCTACAGCTCCGGAATGTCATGCTCCTCAGCCTCCTCCTGCGCATCCTCATCCACTTTACCCTCCACACCAGTCCCAAGCTGGAAGCACTGCAGCACTGCCTCGGCGAAGCGGCAACAGGCTGTGCTGAAGCTAATATGCATAGGTGACAAACCCCACAATGCAGAACAGTTGTGGACAGCTCTGAAACAGCAGGCAGATCACTGGCTCACACCTCTGAACCTAAAGCCAGGAAAGGTCGTGTGCAACAATGGCCGTAACCTGGCTTTGAGGCGAGGCCAGCTGACACATGTTCCATGCGTGACCCATGTGCTCAACCTCGTGGTTCAGCGGTTTCTAAAATCATACCCAGAGCTGTCTGATCTGCTCGTAAAAGTTCGCCGCCTGTCTGCACATTTTCAAAAGTCACCTACTGCTTCAGCCGGCAGAAGAGGGCAGTTGTTGAGTACCTGCATCACCTAAGCCGTCGGGAAATGGGTCAAACTCCACACATAACACCTGAGGAGTGAAGATGGATGTCCGACCTATGTACCGTCCTCCAAAACTTTGAGGTCTCCACCAAGATGGTGAGCGGTGATGACGCCATTATTAGCATCACCATACCGCTTCTCTGCCTTCTAAAATGGTCTCTGCTCAAAAACAAACATGATGCATTGCAGGCGGAGCGCGATGAGTTGGAGCAAGAAACAGTAGTGGGTGTGGGTGATAACACACAGCCCAGCCTCATCTCATCACAATGTGCAGTGGAGGACTATGACGAGGAGGAGGAGGAGAAGGAGGATGAAGATATGGAGCAACTCTCCGGCCAAATTGAGGATATGACATGCACACCAGTCATACCCTCGGTTCAACGTGGCTGGCCAGGGACCGGGGACATGAGGAGGAGAATGAGGAGGAGGACAGCGTGTTCAGTCATCGTGTTGGTCAGGACACTGAACTGATGGCTGTTAAGAGTCTGGCGCACATGGCTGACTTTATGGTAAGCTGCCTGGGCTCGGTGCTCGGACCGAGTACACGAGTATCTTGGGATGCTCGGCCCGAGCTTCGAGCTCCCGAGCATTTCAGTACTCGCTCATCACTAATTATTAACAGTTATAGACTGAGGTTCTTTGACCCTCTATAAGAAAAGATACTGAGGGACCATCAAATATCTACGCAGAATGTGTACGTGATCACTATCAAATACATCAAATATTTTGTTGCACATAACATGCACAACATAAAATCAGAAAATAAAGTAAACAGATGGTTGCAAAGTCAGCTCCCATAAGATACTTGGCTTAACCATTGATTAGGCCCAATGTATAATATCCCAAGTTGGCCAGCTTACAAAAGCTTCGGGTATGTTCAAGAGATTACAAATATACAGTGTTCTCTGTCCAAGTCTTCAGGTACTATGCAATTTTTGGCAGACTATGTAGACACAGCTCAGATTTTAACAATTTTCTTTATTTGGCAATTTTACAATAGAAAATACTACTGTTCTCAGTGATAACGATATGTTCCAAGTAAAGATTGAGAAGAGTATAACAAAATAAGAGCGATAACAAATATATGGAAAATGTATTACAAGTAGTAAACATTAAAACATGTGGATGTTCTTTTGTAGCCAACTTTATAACCCGCTGTGCCATTGTCACATACCAGGAAGTCATAAATCCTCACACTCATTTTGGCAGCAAATGAACAGTTTACCCTGATCTTGCTGTCACTTCTCTTCAGAAGCTTCTCAGTGAATATACAGAGCAAATGAGTGGGTGACTGATGATATGACATCTCAGAGGGTTAAGTCATATTGATCTTATTGACATGGGATTCATTAGTAGTCTCTTGAGTGTCAATCAGATGATTGCAAAGCGGTTAATATATCATCCTGGAAGATTTCAAACCACTGAGGTTAGATGAAAGATGAATAGATGAAAGTCATAAATAAGTAAATAATTCACATCATCTATCAATAAACTGCCTCTATTTTATTTTTTTTACTGAGAACATTTTTTGGGCGTTGCATAGTAATGTACTTATTTTTAGTGCCTTGTGACATTATTCACCCCATTTTGTGTTTTGCTACCTCACAACCTGGAATTTCACAGGTTTTTTTTTTGAGGGTTTGCATCAGTTCATGTACAAACATGCCTACAACTGTGAATATTTAGCTTTACTTTTATTGTCAAGCAAAGAACTAATAGGACAAAATAACTGAAAAATGTATTGTGCATAACTATTCACACTCATAAAGTCAGTACTTTGTAGAATCTCATTTTGCAGAAATTACAGTTGAAAGTCAGTATGGATAAAGCTCTATGAGCTTTCCACATCTTACCACTGGGATTTTTGCACATTCCTCAAGGCAAAACTGTTTCAGCTCCTTCAAGTTAGATGGGTTCGTCTGATGACCAGCAATCTTCAAGCCTGTCTACAGATTCATTAATAAACTAAGGTCTGGGCTTTGAGTAGGCAACTACAGCACAATAACAAGTTCCCCTTAAAGAGGACCTGTCACCCCCCTTGTGCTATGCTAACTGAATACAGCACTGAATGCAGCGTGAGGGAAGGGGTCCCCCATGTCTCTAGCCCCTTTGTAAGTTGTTAAAAAGACTTTAGAAAGTGTACAGATAACGAGGGACTTACTCAGTAATGAGTCATCACTGTTGCTGGTGTCCTCCCCGCCTTCAGCCCTCTCTGTGCCACCTCCAGCCCTTTCTTGTTCAGCCTCCTGAATGCTGGAGGTGGTATGTTCTGATAAGGGTAAATAGGGCTGGGATGTCAAGCCGCGCTGACCCAAGGATACACACAGAGTTAATCACACAATCTGTTTATTCAAGCCTACGCGTTTCGTGGCAAACAAGCCAGTTCATCAAAGCATCACGATCTTAAAACAAACAAGCATATATATATACACACAAAAAAAGTGTCATGCTGTTTGTATCCCGCCCTCCCATGATGGGAGTTCTGGAGAAAACGCCCACTTTTGCTGAGTAAAAATAGATACTTCTCTGTGCCTCCAGCCCTCTCTGTGCCACCTCCAGCCCTCTCTTGTTCAGCCTCCTGAATGCTGGAGGTGGGGAGTGTTTTTTTAACAACCTACAAAGGAGCTAGAGACATGGGGGACCCCTTTCCTGAATGCAGCAGACACACTGCATTCAGTGCTGCATTCAGTTAGCATAGCACCAGGAGGGTAACAGGTCCTCTTTAAATGATTTGAGTGTATCTTTAGCAGTATGCTTTGGGTCATAGTCTTTTTAGATGGTAAATCTCCATGTCAGACTGAAATCACTGCCATTCAGAAAAAACTGCGACACTCAATCCTGTCAGTGTGCACAGGTGCATTGCCAAACACAATAATTACAATGGAAACAAAAGCGACACCCTGCTATGACAATTAGAATACAGAAATATTTCAGTTAAGCAAAAAATGCAAAATTTGAGACACTAGGTTTATAAATATGGCCATATTGATAAACCGCCCAGTCACTGCATCAAGGCGTGCATCCTTGACCAGGTCCCTAACCTTCATTTTCAGCCTCTATCTGGATTTAAAACTTCCTCTTTTATAGGTAAACTGAAAATAACTGATACCAGAGAACACTAGCTTTACGGGCCAAGGGCAGGGAAAGGTACACAAAAGAGGGCATGAACCCATACTACAATTCAGAAATAAACTGCAATAAGACACTTAGCTTTATAAATATAGCCATATCAATAAACCACCCAGTCACTGTGTCAACGCGTGTCTCCTTGAACGGGTCCATAACCTTCTAATTGTCATATTTTAGAAATAAAGAAAAAGGCACTCACCAAATCTTGCCTCATAAAATCCTCTTTATTTCATCTTCTTAAAATTACATGCGGTGGCAGGTGGACAAGCGCAGTATAATATCAGGACAACAGCTGTTTTGTGTCAGCTCGACACTTCTGCAAATCTGTAGAAGTGTCAAGCTGACATGAAACAGCTGTCATCCTGATAGAATGCTGCGCTTTTCCACCTGTTATTGCATGCAGTTTTAAGAAGATGAAATAAAGAAGCTTTTATGAGGCAATATCTGGTGAGTGGCATTTTTCTTTATTTCTACTAATGGATATGCCTTAACCTGGAATGAACACCACCAGTCTGCCTGTTTTTTCTCACACAACACTCTAAAATCTCATGTCTGTATGCCCAGAATAGCTTTTTCCCAAAATAGATTGGTGCAGAACTTATTTCTTCTTTTTTTGATTTGTTATAAATATCATAGCAGAGTGCCACTATTTTACCATTGTAATTATTGTGTTTGGCCATGCATCTGTGCACACTGATAGGATTGAGTGCCACAGTTGTTTCTCAATTGTAGTATGGGTTCACACCCTGTTCTGTGCAGCTTTCCCGGCCCTTGGGCCATAAAGTTAGTGTTCTCTGGTATCAGTTTTTTTCCAGTTTGCCTATAATTGAGGAGGTTTTTAAGCCAGATAGAGGCTGAAAATGATGCCTCAATTCGGTAACTGGGAGGTTTATCGATATGGCCATATTTATAGAGCTAAGTGTCTCAATTTTTGCATTTATTTGCTTATCTGAAATAGTTCAGTATTCTAATTGCCATGGCCGAGTGCCGCTTTTTTTTTACCTTTGAAAACACTGATAGACTGAAACAGCTTTTGCTCAAGAATTTCCCCATTGACTCAGACCATTTTCATTGTCCCTGTTACTGAAAAACATCCTGACAGCATGATACTGCTACCAACATGCTTCACTGTGTGGATGGTGTTCTCGGTTTCAGGAGCTCTGTGAAAGTTTGTTGCCAGACATAGCATTTACATTGGTGGCCAAAAGTTAAATTTGTCTCCTCTGACTTTAGCACCTTCCTTCATACATTTGTTGAGTTTTCCACGTGACTTTTGGCTAAATCAAAAAAAGACTATCGTTTTTTACTACAAATAAAAGTATTTTTCTGGAAACTCTTCCATAGAGGCCAGATCTATGGAGTGTACATCATATTGTGGTCATGTGGACAGATATTTCAGACCTTGCTTGAAAATTCTGCAGTTTCTTCAGAATTACCTTTAGTCTCTGTACTGACTCTCTGATTATTGTAGGGGCTGAGAGTTTTGGATGACGGCCCTCTCTTGACTGGTTTCTTATGGTACCATGCTCTTTCTTGTTAATAATAATGGATGGCGATGGTGCTCTAGGAGATCATCAGAGATTGGTTAGTGGTCCCTTTTGCTTAATGATGTTTCAGCCTCTGTGGCCTTTCAGAAAAGGTGTGTATGTACTGACAGGCCATGTGACACTTCGAGTGTACATCGATGGATTATAACTAGTTATGTCATTTATGAAGGTAACTACTTGCACCAAAAGTTTTCAGGGGCTTGGTAGCAAAAGGGGTGAGTACTAGTGATGAGCGAATACTAAAATGCTCGGGTGCTCGAAGCGCGGGCCGAGCATCCCGAGATACTCGTGTACTCGGCCCGAGTACCGAGCCCAATGTTATCCTATGGGAGACCCGAGTATTTTTATGAAATGACTACCGGCAGCATGTAGAAACCCTAAAAATGTCACAAAACTCTCAGAAGAGTGCTCAAATGACATGGCAACACCATGGGGAAGACCCCTGGAAGCATTTCTCACTCAAAAGTCACAGCTGTGAACAATGTTGTCCGAGTTTCACGCCAATTTTACGGAGTCATCAGAAAACCTTCCAAAATGACACCAAAATGAATATTTAGGGTGGAAATGTTAAGGGCACATACCGAATAGTGAGATACAGCTGGTGTATGTTACTTTTTGTGATTACATGAAAGATTTTACGTGAAAATATTGTGCGGCACTCTGATGACCCTGAGAAGAGACGTACATGAAACCCTGTCTTGACATAATGTGCCCATTTTGAGGAACTGGGTCTATTGTAGTATTTTCCTTTGCCAGGGCAGTCCAAAATTGGGAGGTTCACCAATGCCCCTGGATAGAGACGTGCAGGAGGGCCTGTAAACCTGAAGTGGGTGTATTGTAGAATAGCCCTTTGGCAGGGCAGCCAAAAATTGGGAGGATCCATATTGTCCCAGGATAGAGACGTGCAGGAGGGCCTGTAAACCTGAAGTGGGTGTATTGGAGTATAGCCCTTTGGCAGGGCAGCCAAAAATTGGGAGGCTCCACATTGTCCAAGGATAGAGACGTGCAGGAGGGCCTGTAAACCTGAGTGGGTGTATTGGAGTATAGCCATTTGACAGGGCAGCCAAAAATTGGGAGGCTCCATATTGTCCCAGGGTAGAGACGTGCAGGAGGGCCTGTAAACCTGAAGTGGGTGTATTGGAGTATAGCCCTTTGGCAGGGCAGTCAAAAATTGGGAGGCTCCATATTGTCTCAGGATAGAGACGTGCAGGAGGGCCTGTAAACCTGAAGTGGGTGTATTGGAGTATAGCCCTTTGGCAGGGCAGCCAAAAATTGGGAGGCTCCACATTGTCCCAGGATAGAGACGTGCAGGAGGGCCTCAAAACATTTTTCCCATTGAAAAGGAGCGGGTCTCCTGTCGTTGTAATGCCCATTCTAAAAGAATGGGCGAAAAAATTTACCACTGGGGGTATACCTGAAAAAACAGCCTAACTATTGTAATGGTCATCATGGTGGCACATGAGGAGAAGGAGGAGCAGTCCAGCGATTAGCCAAAGTGCAGAACTGTGTACCCATGGGTGAGTGGAGGTACATGGCAAATTCCCATAACAAAATTTAAATTCAGTTGTCATTTGTTGGTGGTGTGGTGAAGTCTTGCCCAATCCAACCCTTGTTCATCTTGATCAGAGTCAGCCTGTCAGCATTTTCAGTTGACAGGCGGGTGCGTTTATCAGTAATGATTCCACCTGCGGCACTGAAAACACTCTCTGACAAAACGCTAGCGGCAGGGCAGGCCAGGACTTCCAAGGCGTAGAGAGCCAATTCATGCCACGTGTCCAGCTTGGAGACCCAATAATTGCAAGGCACAGAGGAATCTCGCAGTACAGTTGTTCGATCTGCAAGGTACACCTTCAGCATCTGGCCAAACTTAGCATTTCTTGTGGCACTACCCAGGGGCTGTGGTACGTGAGGGGCTGAGAAAACTGTCCCACATCGTAAAGACTGTTCCCCTACCTCTGTCAGATTGGACTTGTGCCCCTCTCGGCCGTACGCCTTGGTTGTCCACCGATTCCTGACCTATGCCGCTAGCGTTTTGTGAGGGGAATGATTTGCCTAATTCCGTGACTATGGCCTTCTGGAACTGCTGCATTTTGGCTGACCTCTCCGCCTCAGGAATGAGAGACATAAAGTTCTTCTTGTAGCGAGGGTCTAACAGTGTTGCCAACCAGTACTGATTGTCGGCCAAGATGTTCTGAACGCGAGGGTCACGAGCCAGGCAGCTTACCATAAAGTCAGCCAGACTCTTAACAGCCATCACTTCAGTATCCAGACCAACACGATGACTGAACATGCTGTCCTCCTCCTCCTCCTCCTCCTCATCTCCCCTGTCCTCTGGCCAGCCACGCTGAATCGAGTGTATGACTGGTGTGCATGTCATATCCTCAATTTGGCCAGAGAGTTGCTCCATGTCTTCATCCTCCTCCTCCTCGTCATAGTCCCCCACTGCACGTTGTGATGAGATGAGGCTGGGTTGTGTGTTATCACCCACACCCACTACTGTTTCTTGCTCCAAGTCATCGCGCTCCGCCTGCAATGCATCCTCTTTGTTTTTCAGCAGAGACCGTTTTAGAAGGCAGAGTAGTGGTATGGTGACGCTAATAATGGTTTCATCGCCGCTCACCATCTTGGTGGAGTCCTCAAAGTTTTGGAGGACGGTACATAGGTCGGACATCCATCTCCACTCCTCAGGTGTTATGTGTGGAGTTTGACCCATTTCCCGACGGCTTAGGTGATGCAGGTAGTCAACAACTGCCCTCTTCTGCTCACATATCCTGACCAACATGTGCAGAGTTGAATTCCAACGCGTGGGGACATCACACACCAGTCTGTGGGCCGGAAGACGCAAACGGCGCTGAAAGCCGGCAAGGCCGGCTGAAGCAGCAGGTGACTTGCGAAAATGTGCAGACAGACGGCGAACTTTTACCAGCAGTTCAGACAGCTCTGGGTATGACTTTATAAACCTCTGAACCACCAGGTTGAGCACATGGGCCACGCATGGAACATGCGTCAGCTGGCCTCGCCTCAATCTGCCACCAGGTTCCGGACATTGTCACACACGACCTTTCCTGGCTTTAGGTTCAGAGGTGTGAGCCAGTGATCTGCCTGCTGTTTCAGAGCTGTCCACACCTCTTCTGCATTGTGGGGTTTGTCACCTATGCAGACTAGCTTCAGCACAGCCTGTTGCCGCTTCGCAGAGGCTGTGCTGCAGTGCTTCCAGCTTGGGACTGGTGTGGATGGTACAGTGGATGAGGATGCGCAGGAGGAGGAGGCTGAGGAGCATGACATTCCGGAGCTGTAGAGTGTCGGTGAAACCCTGACAGAGGTAGGGCCTGCTATCCTTGGTGTGGGAAGGACGTGTTCCATCCCTCGCTCAGACTGGGTCCCAGCCTCCACAATAATAACCCAGTGTGCCGTCAAGGAGATGTAGCGGCCTTGCCCACAAGCACTTGTTCACGTGTCTGTGGTTAGGTGGACTTTGGCTGAAACAGCGTTGTTCAGGGCACGTGTGATGCTTTGGGACACGTGGTTATGCAATGCGGGGACGGCACATGTGGAGAAATAGTGGAGGCTGGGGACCGAGTAACGTGGGACAGCAGCCCCATCAGATCGCGGAATGCTTCCGTCTCCACCAGCCGGAAAGGCAACATTTCTAGCGCTATGAGTCGCGAAATGTGAGAATTGAGGACAGTGGCATGTGTGGCGTTGGCAGCGTATTTGCACCTGCGTTCATAGGTTTGCTGAATGGATAATTGAACGCTGTGCTAGGACAAGGACGTGCTTGATGGTGGTGTTATTTGTGAGTGGGCAACTTCAGGTGCAGGGCCGGAGGCTTGTTCGCGGCCAGCATGGACAGGGGATTGGCTCGCACGCACAACATGCGAAGACGTAGCAGTCACATCAGCAAGCACCGCTCTTTGACTCTGTTGTACTTCCCACAAAGTCGGGTGCTTGGCTGACATGTGCCTGATCGTGCTGGTGGTGGTCAGGCTGCTAGTTTTCGTACCCCTGCTGATACTGGCATGGCAGGTGTTGCAAATGGCCTTTTTAGAGTCATCTGGAGCCAACTTAAAAAACTCCCAGACTCGGGAAGACCTAACATTTGCACAGGCACAATGAGTCGTGTTGTTGTTCCGGGGAACGGTTGCCTGCCTTCTGCCTGCGGACACGACCCTGCTACGTACTGCCTGTTGGGATGCTACGCCTCTCTCCCCTGTGCACTGCAGTCCTCGCTCTGCATATCCTCCTGCCAGGTTGGGTCAGCTACTGGATCATCCACCACATCGTCTTCCTCTTCCGCACCCTGATCCTCCTCCTGACTTCCTGGCAATTGTGTCTCATCATCGTCCTCCCCTTGTTGAGACACGTTGCTAACGTTCCGTTCGTGAGAACGTGGCTGCTCAAATATTTGGGCATCTGTACATACCATCTCCTCATCACCCACTTCAACAGGAGCTGGCGAGAGGCCAGATTCTGCGAATGGATACGTGAACAGCTCTTCCGAGTGTCCAACTGTGGGATCAGTAATGTCCGTGGACGTGTACTCGGCCTGGTGGTAGGAAGGAGGATCAGGTTGGGAAATGTGCGGTGCAGTATCATGGCTACTGACACTTGACCGTGTGGAAGACAGGGTGTTTGTGGAGGTGCCCATCTGACTTGAAGCATTATCCGCTATCCAAGTAACAACCTGTTGACACTGGTCTTGGTTCAAGAGCGGTGTACTGCTGCGGACCCCAAGAATTTGGGACAGGACGTGCGAGTGAGTAGATGTGCCACTTTGTTGTTGCGAAATTAGTGCTTGCACACGACCTTGGCCACTGCCTGCACCACCATCACGTCCACTTCCTTGTTCCTTGCCAACGTCCTTGCCAACGCCCTGGTGACTGTAATGGTCACAGGAGAGAAGGATTTTAGTCCCTAACCTGTATCAAGGTAGTAAGTACAACAGTCTGGTGACTGTTCAGGTCACAGGAGAGTAGGATTTTAGTCCCTAATCTGTATCAAGGCAGTAAGTACAACAGTCTGGTGACTGTAATAGTCACAGGAGAGAAGGTTTTTAGTCCCTAACCTGTATCAAGGTAGTAAGTACAACAGTCTGGTGACTGTTCAGGTCACAGGAGAGTAGGATTTTAGTCCCTAACCAGTATCAAGGTAGTAAGTACAACAGTCTGGTGACTGTTATGGTCACAGGACAGTAGGATTTTAGTCCCTAACCTGTATCAAGGTAGTAAGTACAATAGTCTGGTGACTGTAATGGTCACAGGAGAGAAGGATTTTAGTCCCTAACCTGTATCAAGGTAGTAAGTACAACAGTCTGGTGACTGTAATGGTCACAGGAGAGAAGGATTTTAGTCCCTAACCTGTATCAAGGTAGTAAGTACAACAGTCTGGTGACTGTTATGGTCATAGGAGAGTAGGATTTTAGTCCCTAACCTGTACCAAGGTAGTAAGTACAACAGTCTGGTGACTGTTATGGTCACAGAAAAGCTTGGATTGCGATCTGGATCACTCTGCCTATATCCTCCTAGATTAGTCCTGAGAAGGACTGTTGTGGTCAGCAGCGGTTTGCAGCCCTGCTCTGGATCTACCTATGAGGGCCGCATATCTGTCCCTAAGCAGCAGCAGACACTCTCCATACACTCACTGTCTGGATGGCTGTGTGCAGAGCACAGCGCGGCCGGGTCTTATAAATGCTCGGTCACGCTGTGCAGGCCGGCCAATCACTGCAATGCCATAACTAACAGGGCTGTGGCATTGCAGTGGTCTGCCAGCCAATCCCTGCATGTGGGCTGGCTCTCTAAAGAGCGCCAACATGCAGGGATGAGGACCACGAGCACAGCACGAGTATCGCGAGATTACTCGGTGCTCGCCGAGTAGCCCGAGTATAGTGATACTCGTGTGAGTACCGAGCAGCGCAGAGCATACTCGCTCATCACTAGTGAGTACATATGAACATGGCAATTTATTATTTATTTTTTCCAAAAAATCTAATTTTGTCCTATATTTTTCTTACATCAGTTACCCAACTTAGACTATTTAGTGCTCATGAATCATACACAAATTGAATTACAAAAACATTTATACACAGATTTTATTGTAAAAAAATAGGTAAAAAGTCAAGACATGTGAATACTTTCACAAGACGTTGTGCTGTGTATTGGAATACACTTCTGCTTGAAGTAGAGAATCCAGTCATGTTGCAGGATTATAAGTACAAAGATTAATAGAATTGTCTCTATATTTTCCCCTCATATATTTGTCCAACTCCTAAGCATTCATTTTTCCAAACTGAATAACTCAAAGTTTAAAGGGATCCTGTCACCTCCAAAACGCCTCCTAAGCTAGCAAAACATGTCCCTGCAGCATAGTATCACTAATCTCACACTCCTTTTGTCTCCTAAATGCATCCTGTAAAAGTGCAGAAAAACGTTTTAATACTTACTCATTAGTGATTATAATTAGCAGTGACTATTCTTTAGTCACCAAGGCGGGCTGTTTTGCAGCTCCAGGGATCCACCCTGTCTCTGTGTGTTCTTCTGTGATGTGTAAGCATTGCCCTCCCCCTCTCTATCACTCACAGAATGCAAATCATTAGTCCTGCCTTCAGTTTCAGTTTCACAGTAGCACAGACAGAGAGAGGATGGATCCTCGAGGCTGCAAAAGAACACCCCCTGGTGACTAAAGAATATGGCCCCTGCTAATTATAATCACTAATGAGTGAGTATTAAAATGTTTTTATGCACTTTCACAGGATGCTTTTAGGAGACAAAAGGAGTGTGAGACTAGTGATAGGATGGTGCAGGGACATGTTTTGATAGCTTAGGAGGCGTTTTGGAGGTGACAGGATCCCTTTAATAACCTGTCTTACTATTGCAGACCACTCAGTCTTTAATAACCATGGTTACTCTTCTCTGGACCTGCTCTATTTCAGTTATGTCCTTCTTATACACTGGAGGCCAAAATAGTTGCACTACTGACTTGTATAGAGGTAAAACTATGATCTTCTCATGAGCATCTATGCATCTTTAATATATTCCATTATTTCATTAGCCTGGTCAACAGCCAGCCGAGACTGGTCAGAAAAGTTGAGTGTGCCGTTGAGTGTGCCGTCCACTTATATAGCCATGTCTTTATCAATGACAATTAAGTACATAATTATAAATTCTATTTCCTCTGCCCAAGTACATGAACTTAAATTTATCCACAATAAATTTCAATTGCAATTTCTTAGCACAAGCCTCTAGCTTACATACATCGTTCTGTAATAATAAATTACCCCTCCCCCCCTGTATTGATTACCTTGCAGAATTTAGTATAATCGGAAAATATTGAAACTATACTGTGTGTAATTCTGTTGTATGCGCCTTACAAGGTCATTAATAAATATATTCAAAAGAAAAGGTCCCAATACTGACCCGGGTGGTAACCCACAGTTAAAGAGGACCTGTCACCCCCCTGGTGCTTGGCAAACTGAATGCAGCTATGAATGCAGCATGTGTGCAGCATTCAGGGAAGAGGTCCCCCATGTTTCTAGCCCCCCTGTAAACTTTAAAAATAACTTTAGAAACCTTACAGTTAAGAGGTCGCTTGGGTGGGATCTTATTAAGATGTCCTGACTGCAGACACAATCCTCCCTGCCTTCTCCTAGTGTGTTCCGCCCCTTTATGTGTCTGCTGCCGCCTCCTCTTGTTCTGGGTCTGCCCTCCTCTTCAATTCCTGACATCACACAGAGCAGGAGCAGAAGAGGAGGCGATGGCTGACACATAGAGGGGCAGAACACACAAGGAGGAGGCAGGGAGGGCTGTGCCAGCAGCGAGGACCTCTTAATAAGATCCCAACAAGGCGACCTCTTACTGTAAGGTTTCTAAAGTCTTTTTTAAAGCTTACAGGGTTGCTAGAGACAAGAGGGATCTCTTCCCTGAATGCAGCCGACATGCTGCATTCAGTGCTGCATTCAGTTTGCCAAGCACCAGGGTCTTATCTTTTTAACAATCGGCGGATTCAGAGCCGTAATAATCACTGCTCACCTGGTCTAGTTGTGTGACACACAACCAGTATGAAAAGCATGTAATGGCAGCTGCTGCTGGACCCCCACCTCCTCGTGCTATGTGGTCAAATTCCAGAATTTTCCAGGGAGAATGTGTCGTCGGTCCGCGCTGCCACAAATAACTCAAATGCAAAGTTCACTTTGTACATTTATTGGATCCATCCAATGCATTTCGGAGCCTGCTACGCTCCTTCATCAGGGAGTGTAAACTCCCTGATGAAGGAGCACAGCAGGCTACGAAACGTGTTGGATTGATCCAATAAATGTACAGAGTGAACTTTGGATTTGACTTATTTGTGGCAGCGCAGACCGACAACAAATTCTCCCTGGAAAATTCTAGTCTGTCTACACTGTCACTGGACAGCCGCGTGAACTTTTCCGTCAGCACACTACCAGCAGAGCTGAAGACACGTTCAGAGAGAATGCTGTCTGCGGGGCACGACAAAATCTCCATGATATGAGTGGTGAGCTCAGGTCATTTTTCCAGTTTTGAAGCCCAAAATGCACAAGGGTCAAGTTCCACAGTCATGGCATCGATGTTCAGCTGTAGATAATCCTGTACCATCCTCTCTAGGTGTTCACTATGTGCCTGACTTGTTCTCTCTTCTGGCGTTGCAAAGGATGGTCTAAAAAAAGGTGAAAGGATTCTACAAAATTGCTGTTACCACATACACTGTTACTGTTAACATTTGAGTGATGACAATTCAACGTTCCCCGGGTTGGAAAGGTAGAACTACGATATTCACTATGTGCACCACTGTTGTTTTGGGGAAAAGCAGTACTAAGATTATCTAAAAGCTTCTTTTGATACTCCTGCATGGGTGCGTCCATTTCCAGGGTAGGAACCATTTGGCAAAATTTAGTCTTGTACCGGGAATCTAACAGTGTGGCAACCCAGTAGTTGGCATTACTTCAAGTTCTAACAATCCGAGGATCATGTTGCAGGTAGAGCAGCAAGAAAGCACGCGTGTGTCTTGCGCATCCAGTAGACCCAAATCCTTGTTGTGGTAGTGGCGGTGGGGTAACATTCACGCTTGCATCCTCTGCCCTCTCCCCCCAACCTCGCACAACAGAAATATGATCAAGATCTCCCTCATCTGCTGAGTCTTCCATGCCCATTGCCTGTTCATCCTCCATTTCTTCCTTGGCTCCGGCATATTCATCAACAGTTTGGCTGCTACCATGCGCCCTCGTTGTTCCATCTCCCCCACCCTCCCATGCCCACGGCCTTGGTGCTGCTGACCATCTGGACATTTGAGATCTTGTTATCAATTCCGCCTACTCTACTTCCTCCCCTTCTTCTTGGCCCATCACCTGACTCTGAATACTGGTTAAAGTGTGCTCCAGCAAGTAGATGACCAGAATAGTCATGCCGATAATGACATCATCAGCGCTAAATATCTTAGTAGCCATTTCAAAACTCAGCAGAAGGGTGCAGAGGTCCTTGATCTGAGGCCACTCCAGCAGCGTGATTTTCCTCACCTATAGATCGCATTGGCTGAGGCTTTATGTCATAACATACTGCATCAGGACTCGTTGTTGCTGCCACAGTCGCTGCAACATGTGCAGAGTTGAATTCCAGCGTTTCGGCACATAGCACTTCAGGAGGAGAACCGGCAGGCCGAAAGACTTCTCTAGCGATGCAAGTTGTTGAACTGCGGGATTTTAACGGCGGAAGTGAGCACACAGCATCCATGCCCTCTGCAGAAGCGCATCTAGGCTGGTATAGTGGGATAGAAATTGCTGGATTACCAGGTTCAAAACGTGAGCCACACAAGGCACGTGTGTCACTTTGCCCCGGCGAAGGGCTGATCCCAGGTTTGCAACATTGTCGCACACGGCCTTCCCTGGCTGCAGGTTCAGTGGAGAGAACCATTGATTAAACTCAATCTCCATAGCTGACCACAACTCCTCAGCTGTGTGACTCACATTTTCCAGATATTTTAATGTAAACACCGCCTAATGGCATTGAGCCCTGTGGGCAGCATAGTGAGGAGGTGTGCTGGATTCATTCTACGCAGTTTGAACACGGGTCACATTAACAGACAGGCTTTGGGCGCAGGTGAGGATCTAGCAGAGGTTGAGGATCTAGAAGCAGTGGAGGAACTTCTACATACAGAGGTTTGATGCACAACACGTGGGAATGGCAAAACTTGTACAGCAGCCCCTTCTCCTGCTATCACCATAGTCACCCAGTGCCCAGTCAGTGAAATGCAACACCCCTGTCCATGCCTACTGGTCCAGGTGTCTGTTTTGAAATGCACCCTGTCAAACACAGAGTTTCTCATCAAAGTGGTGATGTTGTGTGCAACGTCCTGGTGTAGTGCAGGCACAGCTTTCTTTGTGAAGTAGTGGTACTGGTAGTGATGACCGGGCATCTGGTACTGGGGCACTGCGACAGCTATAAAGTCTCAAAAGTCCTCTGTATCCACCAGCCATAAAGACAGCATTTCGGTAGCCAACAGCTTGCAGATGGTGAAATTCAACCTCTTAGCTTTGGCATAGGTTGGAGAAAATGGTCTTTTACTTGTCCACATCTGAGGGCTGAGGGCTGGCTGCTGTGCTGAGACAGGGTTGAGTAGGGTTTCCCAGACAAACTGCTGGACTGTGATGGAGATGCAGACGGACATATTATGTCGCATTCATAAAAAGGTGGTGCTCTCAATGTCCTACAGCGCTCAACATCACTAGGTGTTTCCACTTCCAAAACAGCTGACGACCTGTCAATCACACTGGGTGTTGTGGGTAAAGAGGTGGAAGTTCTGCGGCTGAAGGTTTGTGTGAAAGCTGTCCCCACGGTCACAGAGGATGAAGAAGCCACTGATGCACTTGATGGGGCCGCATTGTAGCACAGTGAGCTTCCCACTGTGATTTATGCTTCATGTCCATGTGACGGTTCATGCATGAAGAACTTAAACTATTGATTTTTTGAGCTCTACTCAGTTCTTGTTTACAAATTTCGCAGATAACATGAGTTGGGTCATCCTTTGCGGTCTGAAAAAAGGCCCAGGCTAGGCAAGGCTTAGCGCTCATGCGACCTGCAGCGCCACCACGGTTTCTTCACAGAGGCAGAGTTGTGGATGTGCTTCCAGGACTCTGTCTCTGTCCAGAAAGCCGAAACCTAACCTCGTCACTAGCATCCTCCTCCATCTTTTCTGATGAGCTCATCAAATGCCTGCCTGTGGGTTGACCATCAGTGGGATCTCCAACCTCATCATCACCCTGTGAGTTCTCACACTCGTCATCCTCAGAGCCAACCTCTTCTTGCCCCGAGCGCAAAGTGAAGTTGTCGTTCCAATCATGTATCTGAGTCTCCTCAACATCTGCCTCATTGTCTCCACCCACAGGGGTACAGTTTGGGAATGAGGGTCTACATTATGCTCGGATCCTTCTTCATCTGGGCCTGGATCCGACTCACAAAGATTTTGGACATCGGTGCAGATCATTTTCTCGTCTTGACTCACTAAAGCTTTGGAGCAGACCTCTGATTCCCAGGCTATAGTATGAGTGAACAGCTCTGCAGACTCACCCATCTGTGTTAACCAATAGTAAATAGGGTGGCTGGAGACTTGTGAACTGTTAGGAAACAAGTGTGATTGGGATGACACCTCTGAGCACTGGAGTGTTTGTGATGTTGAAGTTGAGGTGGAGGAGAGCTCACTTGATGGAGCGCTTGATAACCATTGCAACACCTGCTCCTTCTGGGCCTTATCTGCAAGTTTTAGCTGTGCTCTGCTGCGTTAGAAAGGGATGATAGCAGATCGTCTATGAAAAGAAGTAGACATTTTAGTTAGGCTTGAAGACGGTACTAGTCTTTCCTGTAATGCTCCACGAAACTGATAGTTTTCCCACCAGTGTGTGGCGGGGCATAATATTGATAGGAGCGCTTGCATGAGCTTTGAGTTTATCCAACCCAGTAGGCCTAAACAGGTCACTGACTACCTCTCTATTATTTCCTGTAATACTTCACAAAACTGATAGTTGTCTCACCTGTGTTTGCAGGGCACAACATTCATGGGAGTGCTTGCATGGGCTTTGAGTTTTTCCAGCCAAGTAGGCCTAAACAGGTTACTGATCTACCTGACTAGTTTTTTCGGTAAGATTCCACAAAACCTATAGTTGTTCCACATGTGTGTGACAGGACATAACAATGATGGGAGCGCTTGCATGATCTTTCAGAGTGTCCGGTCCGGTAGGCCTAAACAGGTCACTGACCTACCTCTCTATTATTTCCTGCAGTACTCCTGACCTGCCCCAGGGCCTTGGGGTACCCAGTCCCGGGCGTTGTAGTTCAAGGGGAATATCACGGGGCCTGTGCCCGCTCCCGTGGCCCTGGTGGTCCCTGAATAGTGTCAGTAAAAATAAAATAAAGGTGTTTCGTGATGCCACCTATGGTTCCAGTAAGGTTACCGGCGCTACGGGACAGTCCTGTTCCCTGAGGAAGGAGCTCGGGAGGAGGCTCCGAAACGCGTCGGAAAATAAAAGCTGTAGCTGTACCAGACATTCCCGTGTCTGTGTTTCTTTGGTCTCGGAGCAGCAGCGCGGACACCGAAGCACTTTGTCCAAGAATCTACTTTACTGAAATACTGAGCAAGATGAAGTCCAGGTTACAGTCCGAGTCGTCTGGGAGCAGTTTGGGATCTCCACATCCAATGAGTTTTGAGGCCTCCCTTTTACTCTGTGTGTGCGCTTTAGTTATGGGCTGTCTGAAGCTAGCCCCTGACCCTCTCCTGTGTCCACAGTTGTATGGCAGGCAGTGTGAGCTCTGCTGCGGGGAACTGCTGCATTTGCTGCGTCCCTAGCTCTGCTGGGTGGCTGTGCCTCAAGTGGTGCACCATGAGACTTGAAATCTCCCTGGACTCCGGTCTTTACTGCTGGGCTGACTGAGCCCGTGCAGTGTCGGACTCCGGTGTCCGGGTTGTCAATGTACTTCTTTTGGGGCGAACCGGTATAGCCACACTCCCTGTTGTGAATTCATTTAGGAGGAATTCTGGTTGTCAGCTCCCTCCGGTAGTTGTTGTTGGTAATGCAGCTGGCTGTGTGTTGGAGAGTTTTACAGCTGATCTTGATGATTGGCAGTCAGGGTAAATTTGGAGCATATAGTGGTTGGAAGATGATCAGTCCTTGCCAGTTGTAAATGTTCCTGGAGGTGTCCACACTTTTTCCTTTTTTCTCCTGGTCTGCTGAATTCCTTGTAAGCTAAGTGAATGGTTTTTGTTACTTTGTGACACACATGTTGTGTGCTTGTGGATCTGTTTTCAGTTTGTCTTGTTCCACATCTCCACCAGACCTTGCCCTCGCGACATCTGATTTTGTCTTTACGCACCCCGGCATTCACTATTGAGGAAATGTGGTTGATAAAGACAATTTAAGAACCAGAAGCTCTGGACAGCGCATACATTGCACATTCACTAAGGTTGGAGTGGCTGGGACCTGCAGTACCTTTAAGTCTGACAGAGTATATTTGTGTGCTTTCAACTAAATTCATCAGCTCATGACTCCAACCTATTAGAAGGTTCCACACGCTACTTAATAATCCAGCTTTTTGCTTGAAACTGCCAGATATAGCTTATGTTTCCCTTTTCTTTCTGTTCTCCTGCTCTTTATATGTGTTTTCCTGGTTTACTTTGGTGTGCTTTTGGATACCTCTACCTCCTGTCAATTTTGACTTTGCTGGCATTTTGCTTTTGACCCAGATCCCTGACTATTCTAATGGATCCTGATTTTGTTCTTGTGACTTTCTGACTTTGAACCTGCTTGGCACCTATTCCTGCCTCCTGCTTGCTCCTCTTGATGGCAGCCCATCCATATGCAGCTCTCTTCTGGACCCTGTTGTAAATCCAGATCCCATTTTAGGGGGTAAAGGATGCAGGGTCTCTTGGGACTCTGTCAAGTTGTGGAACTTGTGCCAATTCTTTCCAATTCTTTCTTTTCACATTACATCTGACTCCCAAAATATAAGGATCATCTCTTAACAGGGGGGGGTTTGAATGTAATATTTTGCCTATTTAGTCCAAGGTTTTGCCGAAGAGATTCAACATCTAGAATCCTTTCAGGTCCAAGCCCCTACAAGACCTCCCTTGTTTTTTCTGGAGTTCCACATTAACTTCCATCAACTTAAAGAGTTGAAGCAGCACAAACCAGGTTTTCGTAACCACTGTGTAGAGTCTGTACATCAAATATCTCACTGTCAAAGGCAGCCACCCCCAGACAAACATCAGCACCTGGGTGGGCCCAAGGATGCCCACCTTGGTCCCCTTTCCATGATGGTCACTAATTTTGTTGTACAAACTATGGAGCCTCATTCTGAGAATTACTGGGATGTGCAGAGATTACTTTAGTACTGTTGCCAATCATCTCTGCTCTCACTGAGTGAAACAGAGGGAAGTCAAGACCTGGAATGTGCAGTGATGTTACTAACTCAGTGATATCCCCAGTCATCAGTTATTCTGAGTCTCATGCTGCCCTCTATGTGAAACAGTAAGAACAGTGATAAATGGTAATGTTACTGACATTATTGTCACACGTTATACATTCAGGGGTAATGAGAATGTGATGGACTTTGTTGCAGTTGTGAGATTTATTTTAAATAATAAATTGACCTATTGACTGTCTATTCTTTTAATTTCTGTAATGTTATGTATTTCAAGTTGTTATTTCTGGAATACAATAGACTCAGTGAACCACTTCAATTTTTTTTTTTAATATATTGGTGATTCGGGGCCAGAGTCGGTCAGTGTTTTTTAAAATATAATATTTTTGTATGCATTTTTGCTTTTGCCTAATACTGGGTTAGTAATAGGGGTACCTGATAGTAATTGAGAAGTGTCTAACACCAGAACTTGATGCCAGTTCACATTACACAACTGACATAAAGCATTACCCTGATTACCACTGCAATAAGACAATAAAGAAGAGCCGAAGTGAAGCACCAGAATTGGCACATATAATGTGCCACTTCTGGGGTAGCTGTGGGCTGTTATTTTAGGTTGCTGTGTACTTTACCTTGGTTGGTTATCAAAAAAAGGGGAGACCCACATCATTTTTTTAAATTATTTATTTATGAATTAAAACAAGGCTAAAAATAGCCTTCAGTGCCACATTAAATGCACTTTGTGGCGCAAGTGTATAATGTGTGGGAGTTGGACATTACTTTTCTTAGGTGTACTTCCTGTTTCTCCTACTTCCTGTCTTTGAACCAACATTATTGAGACAAATGGCATACGTTAAAATGCGGCAAAACACATGCAGCAAAAACCATAAACATGTGAATAGAGGTGCGGGATTCATGTGGAAATCCAGCTATGTGAAAGCCTTAATAAATGTTGATCATGACATACATTTAAGGATATGTGCACATGTGGTGTTTTTATTGCTTTTGTTAATGCATTTTTGACTGCAAATTTGCCATAATTCTGGCAGCAAAGTAAATGAGAATCCCGTAGGGTCATGAACACATTGGTTACCTATGACTTGTGGATTTGGTGCAGAAAATAATCTGCAATATGTGAATTCTTTGGGTATGTGCACAGTGTGAGTGCGCCACTCACTTGACATCGGAATTGAAGCTCACAGCAATGATTTCTATTTACAGTAGATCAAGCCGCATCGGTTTATTTTCAAACACATAAACTGCTTGATGCAAACCAAATATACACCGTCCTCTGACTTTTCATTAACAGAAATTACATCCACAGTCCATTTCTAACACGGGGTTGGTCCGCACAATTCACTGACCTTTGGCAAAACACAGCCTCCTTTCCTGAGCTTACCTTTTCCAGGAATAATAACAGATACCCCTAAGGGTATGTGCACATCAGTCGTTTCTGCTTCTTTGCAGAACGACCGGGAACCGGTGGAGACTGGCAGAAACTGAGTTTTCTGCACTCGCCAGTGTCCCTGGTTTTGTTAGCGATTTGCTAACGTTTTGCGATCGCTTTACTAGCGGTCGGACAGCGTGTTCTTGGCGATTTCCCCGGCGTGTTCCTTAGCGATTTCCAGACTGGTCTTTGCTGCACTTGTTCAGCTGGACCCGCTGGAAAAACGCTAAAAAGAAGTCGCTTGCTCTATCTTTGAGAACCGGTCGGACACCGGTGAATAAACTGAAATCGTCAAGAAGAAAAACGTAATGTACACAGCGTTTTCTAAACTCCATTGACTAGCATGTTAATCCTATCGGTGGGTAGGATTAACATAAATTAACATAAAACTCAGCGGGAACCGCCGACGGAAACCGGTCAAAACCAGCCCATAAAACGACTGATGTGCACATACCCTAAAGGTACCATCACACAGGGCAATATCGCTGGCAATTCAGGGGGGTGTCAAAGTTGCAGCAACATCGCTAGTGCATTGCTACGTGTAACAGGGCGATTTCAACGGCAATAAGTTGCTTGAGCACAGTTGCCTGGTTTCCCAACATAGTGGAAAAAGAGGCAATGTTGCTCAGGTGATCTGCTGTTATCGCTCAGTGTGACACCGCAACAGCGATGTTGAAAGCAACTTCCCCTATTCACTCCAATGTTAAGGATCGCTTGCATGGTTGAGTTTAACCCTGTCAGCGTACGTTGCTTTCAACATCGCTGCTGCGTTGCCTGCGATGTCGCTGAATGTAATATCTCCACAGCCATCTTGGCTAAGTTCCAAAAATGTGCGCACGCCCGTGAGTTGCCGGCGATGTTGCCCCATGTGACAGTACCTTTACACTGTCTCCTGAAAGTACATGATTCCCAAAGCATTAAGTATTTGGTTGCAGAAATTCCTGCACTATTTCTTCATCTCTTGACAGAAAAAAATGCATCATCAAAAATGCTCTTTTTTCCCTATTTTCAATTATTTTTTGCATGCACTTAGCTGGCTTTCTTTTACCAGTTTTAGTCTCCAAGAAATAATATTGAAAGTGTAAAAGCATGGAAAAATGTATAAAAAAATGCTGTAAAACTCACATTTTTTTCACTGTGTTTTTCATGCAAAGAGAAGCAGAAATTTCTACAATCAAATGCTCAACATGTGCACATACCCACGGGGTGGAGGAGGTTATTTTTTTCACTTTTTAATGTAGCCTTATATATAAGTCCTAAAGAATGTTTCCTTAAGGCCCCTTTCACATTTCTGCGTTTGCTGCGTTTTGCTGCGTTTTGCTTCATTTGCGTTTTTTTCGCGTTTTTACCGCTAAAAACGCATGAAAACGCATGCGTTTTTATCCCCATTGATTTTAATGGGGACGCATGAAAAACGCATGCAAAAACGCATGTACAAACGCATGTGCGTTTGCAAAAACGCATAACGCATGCGTTTTTGCGAACGCAGCCCAAAACGTTGTTTGCCACGTTTTGAGCTGCGCTTGCAAAAACGCATGCGTTGTGCGTTTTTGCAAACGCACATGTGTTTGTACATGCGTTTTTGCATGCGTTTTTCATGCGTCCCCATTAAAATCAATGGGGATAAAAACGCATGCGTTTTCATGCGTTTTTAGCGGTAAAAACGCGAAAAAAACGCAAATGACGCAAAACGCAGCAAAACGCAGCAAACGCAGAAATGTGAAAGGGGCCTAACATTTTGTCTTGTACAATCCATTTTATCTTTGTTTCTATATGTTGAACAGTATGTGCAAATGCTTAGTTTTTGTTCAGGATTTCACACAACTGAATTTCTTCATAAATCTTATACCTCCACTCAGGCTGGGGTCATACATAAGCCCTTGGTCCGTTTTTGCCATCAGTTTTTGCATTTATTTTTTCTAAGTACAAAAACTGATAGAAAAACAGATTATATGTAATAAACACCCTAGCCGTTTTTTTCTGCACCTAAAAACATTGCTAGGTACGTTTTTTACCCAAAAACGTTGCTCCCAATGTTCTTGGGTGCCGTTTAAAAACGGATCAGTTTTTTTAATATGGGGCCCTATGGAAAAACGGATCCGTTTTTTTTGGTGCCTTAAAAAGAATCAATTTTTTCTAGCATTTTTGGGCAAAAAATGACTAAGTCCAAAAACGTTCAGGGGCACAGGAGACTCAAAAAGCACAAAAAAAAAAACGGATTGGTCATGGAAAACACTTCCAAAAACGGATTGCTATGTGTGGCCCTAGCCTCACTTGTGTTTTTTTATGCTTTTTTGCAGTATTTTTGATGCATGCATTTTTGCCTCAAGGAGGCAGAAGAAACTGAAATTTGACCAAAGCAATGCTTTGCTCCACTACATATTTTACACTTACATTTATGTGCTATCCATTGATGTGAATTGTTATATTTTATCCACAACATGGATCAAAATACGACATTCCATGTGAAAAAAATGACATGTTAAAATCACATTCACAGCAATGGGTGTGTGATCGATCTGCAAAATTAATGATAGCACATGTACCAAAATATTGCCATGTGAATCCTGCTCCACTACAATAGATAATCTTATAACGAAGTCATTGATTTCATGTTCTTGGTTATTGAGATATATAAGTCTGCATAAGGGTAGAGTATCACTAGCTTATGGCATAAAAAGTATCAAATGCAATATTCTAATGACCCTCAGCTCAGGCTCTGCTGTGAGAGTGAGTTGAGTGTCATTTACTGGGATCCAATCCTCCGATCAGATCACAGGTGCGGAAGAGGGGAAGAGATTAATCTCCCCATCTCTTCCATTGCCTGTCTTGGCATACAGTGAGTACAGAATGTATTCAGACCTAATTACATTTTTCACACTTAGTTTCATTGGAGACATTTGGTAAACTCAAAAAAGTTCTTTTTTTTTCTCATTAATGTACTCTGCACCCAATCTTGACTTAAAAAACATGTAGAAATTTTTGATAATTTATTAAAAAAGAACTGAAATATCACATGGTCATAAGTATTCAGACCCTTTTCTCACACACTCATATTTAAGTCCCATGCTGTCCATTTCCTTGTGATCCTCCTTGAGTTGGTTCTACTTCTTCATTGGAGTCCAGCTGTGGTTAATTAAACTGATAAGACTTGATTTGGAAAGGCACACGCCTCTCTATAAAAGAGCTCACAGTGCATGTCAGACCAAATGCTATTCATTCGCTAGTATTACTCCAGCCTTAAAGAGAGCCTGTTGTGTAATTTTTTGTTTTTAAACCACCCCCATCGTTATTTCGAACATGCACTATGCATCACTAACTTGGTTTAAAAAAAAATCCATGTATTTATTATAACACAGCACTTTAGATCTGTTTGCATTAGGTACTTGTGCAAACAGTCATCGGGGTCGATACATCAACTGGTATCAGTCACGTCAATACACTTTCGGTCATGCAGTTTTTTATACATAATTAGGCCCCCTAAATTGCAATATATTAACATTACCTAATTAATGTTACCTGCAGAAATTCACTAATGCTGTAGGAGAACCTGTGTGAAGTCACAACCATTTGACTATCATAGGTAGAGCTAACCCTACATTTTCTTTAATTTCAGGCCTGCTTAGAAATACCCACTATGGTCACATGGTTGTGACATCACCACAGGTCTTTAAGCAAACTCTATACTGAATACATACACAGAAAGCAATATACTACAATGCAGGGGGTTAGGATGTAATTCAAATAATATAATGAATGCTTTTGAGTGACAGTAAGCCAAAGCGCCGCCCTTATCACTGATGCCAGGCATGTGTGCAATCATCTCAGCATTTAAAGTCTTTTTTAAAGATAAATATGTGGAACTTGTTTTTAATAAACCATGTTAGTGATGCACATTGTGTCATTTAAGACACATTGGGGACAGTTAAGTATGACAAAAGGACATGACAGGTTCCCTTTAAAGTATCTTCGGCACTAACTAAATACAGACATTTGTGATAATTAATATTCTGTTTTATACATTGATAGTTCTGTTTTTGCAGCACGTGAGTCTGACTTTACAATTCCCATTCAATGTCTCTAAAGTAGTGAGGTTTGACATCCTTTGACAATTTGGCAATTCCTTGGTCTCTAGCACCATTCGAGTTGTCCAGCTGGTAAAAGATGTGAAAGCAGCATGTACTGAAATAAGAAAACAATCCATACTGAACTAATAAATCCCCTGCTGATCCAACAGTAATAGTCTTATGGTCCTCCAGCCCTCTGTGCTTATAATAGGAGCAATGACATATCACACCAGCAATAATCTCTTCTTCAATTTAAACAGAGACCAAAGCCCATCTGCACTGGTACAGTAGAGGATTTCACATCTTTGTTTTGCTTTCTTGTTTTACCACACATGTTGCTGCGGGAAATCTTTACCAGTTGGACAAACCTTTAACTGAGGTAACATTTCACCTTTTGATTCTCCACTAGTGATGAGCAAGTATACGCATCACTATTCATTACTCACATGGATATTAGGGTATTCAGGCTTCCTAGCATGTTTGCTGAATGATTTTCCTCCAATAAACATGCTGGGATTGCTGCCAGTAGTGATGAGCGAGCATTAAAATGCTCGGGTGCTTGATGCTCTGGTCGAGCATTTCAAGATGCTCGGGTGCTCGACCAAGCACCGAGCCCAATGCAAGTCAATGAGTGATAGGCTCCGCCCTCAGACATCCAGCTATAAACCAAGTGTTTCTGGGAAAGGGCGAGAGGGTGGGATTTTTCAAATCGTCACAGCATACACAGCATCCAACACCTTGCTGTGCCCCCAAGAGGGACCCTAACAATCAATCTGCTCTTTGTGAGGTGCCAGCTTACTTTGTACACTGAAGGGAACTGTATACTTGTCTCACATCGATAATGGTTAGTGATGAGTCCGAGCATCTCGGTGGTACTCGGTGATCGCCGAGCATCCTGAGTAACAGGATACTCATGTGAGTACTGAGTATCAGGGAGCATGCTCACTCATCACTTCTTGCCAGTCATAGTAATAACATGCATTTTTGAAAATGGCATTACTGTAGCATTACTGTGGCAGGCGCAGTATAACCAAACAAAAAAAGATGCTCTAACCAATTAAGCAATGGGGTCTGGGTAGGGGTTGTAAAAAGGAAGAGATGGATGATAAAGGGCTCAAACTGCACGGGAACAGTATGCAGATATAATGTAGACTATGTCTGCTTGCTTTTCTGCCATACAGCTCTCTGCTCTGAGTGACAAGACCTAGTGAAGACAGATAGATAGATAGATAGATAGATAGATAGATAGATAGATAGATAGATAGATATTAGAAAAAACCTTTGAGCAGCACCAGGATTTTGGATGTAAAATCTGTGCAGCAATCCAATCCTTGCTAGATATATCACAAAAAACGACAGCAGCACTCTAGTCCAAGGTCTTTAGATGCTTTTAATCTGGCCCACAGGGCGACGTTTCAGTCACCAAATGACTAGACAAAAGTCACTTGGTGACTGAAACGTCGCGTGGTCACCCTGTGGGCCTCATTAAAGGCATCTAAAGACCTTGGACTGGAGTGCTGCTGTCATTTTTTGTGATAGATAGATAGATAGATAGATAGATAGATAGATAGATAGATAGATAGTAAAATAGGTAGTTCAGGCTTACAAATCTCCCACTGCTTCTTCCAGGGCCGCCCATTAAGATTTATGCATGTTCGCTGCACTGACCAACAAACAGTCAATCTTAGACATTCACATTCTGAGAGCATCTGTGATTGGCTGTTGCAATCAGGCTGCATTTCCACAATGTGGTCTGTGATTGTGTTTCGTTGCCATACACATTAGTGTATGTCAACCAACCTGCCATCATAGTATGTTAAATAAATAATTAAAAAAAGTGTGTAAGACTTCACAGTATTTTTTAATCTAGCCAAGGGAAAGCAGACAGCCGCGAGCTGCCACCCTCAGCTGCGTAATTTTACCTTGGCTGGCAAAAAGCAATGCGTGGGCTCTGCCATATTTTTAAATGCCAGCCAAGGAAAAACTAGGTAGTTGAAGACTGTCATTCCTAGCAGTGTGGGGACCCATTCTTTTAGAGCGCCACCATGCTAAAGAATAGCAGCCCAAAGCAACCCCTAAAAATGGCACATTCATGAAAGCACCATCTCCACGCACTTTACCAGGGTCTTTCAACGGCCCTGGTGGGAGGGGGGTGACAAATTGGGTAATAAAGGGTTAATACCAGCTTTGTATTTTCAGCTGTTATTAAGCATTGGGATTCTTAATGTCAGGCCAAGTTAGACTCAGCCATTAACAATCTTAAATAAATGGTTAAAAAAGACACGACACAGAGAAAAATCATTTTATTATAAATATCTATCTAAAAAACAACATAAAAAAAACACAGAAAAAAACTGCACAGCACTCACAGACATAATGTGAACTGGTGCCAGCAGGGACACTGGGTCAAGCAACTAGAAACAAATTCTCTGCAGCACTCAGCTACTACCAATGATGCAGCTGAGTGCTGCAGAGAATTTTTTCTAGTTATCTATCTATCTAGTTATCTATCTATCTATCTATCTATCTATCTATCTATCTATCTATCTATCATATATTAAAAAAATGGACTGCAGCACTCACCCAGTTTCTTTCATGCCTTTATTGGCCTTCAAGTGAGTAGTGGCGACGTTTCAGTCAACCTGTGACCTTCCTCCAGCCTGGAGGAAGGTCACAGGTTGACCGAAACGTTGCCACTACTCACTTGAAGGCCAATAAAAGCATGAAAGAAATTGGATGAGTGCTGCAGTCCATTTTTTTAATATATGGTCGGTATCTTGGTAGCTGAATCCTACCTAGGGCTGATTCAAGCACCAAGCTTATGCTGCTCTATTTTTTCTTTTTGTATCTATCTATTTATCCATCCACCCATCCATCCATCCATCTTTACTAGGTCCAGTCACTCAGAGCAGACAGCCGTATGGCAAAACATCATGCAGACATATTCTATGTTATGTCTGCATACTGTTCCCATGCAGTTTGAGCATATTATCATCCATCTCTGCCTTCTTACAGCCCTCCCAGGCCTATTTGTTGGGTCCAGCAGAAAATTACTCGCATTTCACATTGACTTGCATTGTACTCGTTATTTGGAACAAAGTACGTGTTATGAGTATAGCGATTATGAATATTTCAATATTCACTCATCCCTATTCTTCACAAATATTAATCTGCTACTCACATAAATTGGTGATTATGGCATTTTAGAACAACTAAAGCGACTTTACAATCTGAGGACTCGCTCCATTAAAATAAGGTCACCTATCCCTATCTAGACCAGAATATGTGACAGATAATGGAGACTTTGAATGATTTATTATTAATTCTACAACCACACATTTTTTCTACACAAAGTCATGATGCACCAGTTAAAGCTCATAGTTGATTTTTTCATTTCAGAGTACAATGAAGAATATTGAAGACTTTAGTCCTTTTCTCTACTGTTTTCTTAAAAAATAACTGTAATTATACAAGGGTTTCAACAAAATTGTGCCATTACCCTCGTATAGTAGCCTTGACAAAAGTCTAGATAAATAATAGAGAGAACCTTGGGCACACTACAAAGAAATCTCTTGAGAATATGCTTGGAAAAAATATATCTCTTGTAATAAGTAGGCTTTTAAGTTACACAATTGATCTAACATTTTGGCCTTAAACAACGGGTCTTTATCAAGGATCTGGTCTTATTGTATCTAATATTTTATTCTTGCTCTAAAGGCTAGAAAAGGCCACAAATAGGTCTATAATCTCAATAATATAGTCAAGAATGGAGGAATAATGAGGTCAAAAGTAGGTAGAAGTAGAGGAACTCCAAAAGCATCAATTAAGGGTATCAGATCAAATATTAGACTGGTATACCCTATCTCTGTAGACATATCAATTATTGTTATTTTTGCTTAGTACTTACTTGGTATATGGCCAATGTAGTGGGACTGTGGTAAATACCATGTAGGGAAATATGCTTTAAGCTAGGGTCAGACCTGCATCAGCCCTCAGGGTCACGATTCCATTTAAAACTTAGGTTTTCTCAGCCTGAGCGGATAACGTTAACGGCATGTAACGCTATGCGTCAGCTGCCTATTCATCACTATGGATATCTGATGCTTTGCTCAGCCGCCGACTCCACACACAAGAACCGGATATGCGCTTTTGCTAAACGCACAGGAAAACGCTGCAAATCATATTTCCTGTGTGCCCTGCAATAGCGCATATCCGGTCCTTTTGTGTGGAGTCGGCGGCTGCGTGAAGCATCAGATATCCATAGTGATGAATAGGCAGCCGGCACATAGCGTTACATGCCGTTAACGCTATCCGCTCAGACTGAGAAAACCTAAGTTTTAAATGGAATCGTCAGCCTGTGGGCTGACACAGGTCTGAGCCTATCCTTAGAGAGCCAGGAGAACAGTGTCAATCTCAAATGTCAAAAGTCTGTGGCTGCCAGATGAGAATGCAGAAAATGACTTTTTTCCTGCTTGCATCTCTTCTGCCCCTTCTAATTTATAGGCTCAGAGTGATGTTATCGTTGCAGTGCTTGGCATATTCATTATGTTGAGCTGGACCTTCTAATCAGAAGAGACATTGAGGATGCCAGCATATAGGAAGTGGTTCACTGGGCTCCGGTTATCAGTCAATGATTACTGATGTGGTCAATGAACCAGTGTCTGCCAAATTGTTTTGATCATCTCTAATATCTGTAAAATGCAGTAAAAATGTCATCAAAATGCTCTAAAGTCTCATGTTATAAGAGGATTTCTACTCATGATATTGTACTGTAATTAGTATGTATACCTTATGAAAGTACACATCTATGTTTTCATTTGTACACTTAAACATCAAAATTAGATTTTGTGTTTTTCCCCTTTATTTGTCATAGTTTATCAGTTGTAGAATTTATGTGAACTGTTTAATATATTTGACATATAACTAAGAAATCTCTGAGGATGACGAGTAAAGAAACAACCACAACGATATCTCTAATTACAAAATACATAGTTAAAATAACAAACACCTCAATCAATAGTATATCAAAATTAGGCATAAAGAAGACAGAAATATTATAAATAAGCTGTGCTCTGTAGTTTGCCCTTTCCTTGCTGTTTTTTTCCATTCTTTCAAGACAAATTTTCAACACAGGCTGAGATAGAGATACTGTGAGAATTCTCTTATTCACATGGCTGGAACTTTAAATGAATGCTAATAGTTTCTGTATAAATCCTCATAATAAATCTGAAGCATTTACTTGCATGTAAACATATTCTAAGGCTATATGCACATCATCCGGAGACACTGCGTCGTTGACACTGTGTCTCCTCTTATGTGGGGAAGCCGGTGGTTATGGCAGGTGAAAGCAGCCACCTGTGCCCACAGTGTTTAGAGTGTGGCAGCTTTTCATTGCATTCACATGTTGAAATTGCATCTGACCCTGCAGCAATAAATTCACATGCTGTGGCTCAGGAAGCCATCGCACATGTCAGTTTATGCTGCGGAGTACAAGTGGAGTGGCTTCTCAAGCCACAGCATATCAATTTATTGCTGCAAGGTCAGATACGATTCAGACATGTGAATGCAATAAAAAGCTGCAGCACCCTGAACACTGTGGGCACAGGTGGCTGTGTTCACCTGCCATAACCACCGGATTCCCCACAGAAGAGGAGACACAGTATCCACGACGCAGTGTCTCTGGATGATGTGGATATAGCCTTATGCACAAACTTTTAGCATCAATTTAAAGTTCAAGCCATGTGGATATATATTTATATTTATTCATTTATATAGCGCTATTAATTCCATAGCACTTTACATACATCAGTAATGCTGTCTATATTGGAGCTCACAATCTAAACATCCTATCAGTATGTCTTTACAATGTGGGAGGAAACCGGAGTGCCCGGAGGAAACCCACACAAACACGGGGAGAACATACAAACTCCTTGCAGATGTTGTCCTTAGTGTCCTTGGTGGGAATTGAACCCAGGGCCTCAGGACCCCAGCACTGCAAAGGCTGCAGTGCTAACCATTTGAGCCACCGTGCTGAATCCGTAATAGTATTTTGACAGTATGTCTATCTCAGCCTGTGTTCAAAATTTGTCTTGAGAGAATTGAAAAAAAAACTGCAAGAAAAAGGCAAACCACAGAGCAAAGCTCAGCACAGTGGACACAGGATTTCTCCACATCCCATCCGTTGTGCTTGTACTGTACAATGCAGTGGTTTGGACGTAGTGACAACACGCTATGTCCAAAACACTGCAAACACTGATCGATGAAATGTGCCCTTATACTTTATTTTAACCCCTTCCCAACAATGTAATGAATCTATTAAAGGTCAAAAGCATACTCTGGAGTAAAGGAGATAACGTTCTATGTATTACCCTGAATATTGATTTAGTTATAAAATCGCATTGTTAAACTGTGTAAATTCCAGATGATGGAATATTTTGAAATTCAAATTTGCCAGATTCCTATAATTTATCCCAATAAATAAGTTTGCCCTAAATCACAACTACTCCAATTGTCCAGAAAAGATGTGCATAACACTTGGTTGTCTACAAGGTATATATCCTTTTAATCTGTTATTTGACAATACTAATATTCTGCTTGCGGTAACAGATTAAAAGGATATATACCTTGTAGACAACCAAGTGTTATGCACATAGAAATGGATTGTAATTTGAAACTTACAGAACATTTAATAACAGAGTACCCATAGACTTTTCATGTTTTTAAATTTATTCAAACTGATGATGTTTCTGTCAGTGGTATCACCATTCTGCTATGACTGAAAGAAGCCATGTTCCTATAATGTACCACATGTCCTCTTCACCAATACAGTTAATAGTCAATGGTGTTTATAAGTACTACTGCCAGAAAGTGCCAGTGATGGTGGTGATGCTTGTGCTGCTTCTAACAACTCTCACACTTAGCTCTAATATGTTTTTATTTAATATTATCAGATCCACTGTCATTGCCACATTTTCTTTCACCATGAATTTTGTACATTATCATTTTTGACAATGTATTCAACCACAAGTATTCAACCCCTTTCAAAAAGACAGAGTAAGAAATTCTAGGTTAATAACTAAACATACAAACAACAATATATAGCTGCAGTATGCAGTAAGTTTGGTTTGTACTGGTGTCTAATTGCACTGGTAATACAGGCGTGCATAAAGATTATTTCAACAAAATTCAACTGCTATTCCAAAAGTAACAAAATAAGAAATACTAGATAGGTACTTAAAGCCAGTAAATGCAACAGAGTGCTATATTAGTGTGGTGTGCAAAGATGTAAATTTCACTTGCAAAAAACATATATTTCACTTGCAAAACATATATGCTACATTCATATTTTGTGAGGTAGACAGAACTGGATTTTAGGGAATTTTCTCTTTTTGAAAAAAATCAATTAATCTACCCTTTACAAAAACAGTTGCAAAACATGTGACAAGAAATCACATCATCTGACAATGATTTCAGATTTTTTTTTTTATAAAAAATGTTGTTCTGCTTTGCTATTGCTTTCTAGTGCATTAAAAAAGAAGAATCGTTACTCAGATGCCTCCGCACTGTGCCAGTCATTGCACTGGCTGCCTATAGACTATAGGATCCATTTCAAACTGCTTGTTCTCACCCACAAAGCTCTTCACAGTGCAGCACCCCCATACATCTCCTCCCTCATCTCTGTCTACCACCCAACCCGTTCTCTTCTCTCTGGAAGTGACTTTAGACTCACTTTTGCATTAATCTGAACCTCCCACTCCCGACTCCAAGACTTCTCTCAAGCTACACCAATTCTCTGGAATGCTCTACCCCAAGAAATTAGTTCTATCTACAACTTAAATACTTTCAGGCGATCCCTAAAAACACATCTTTTTAGGGGGCCTATCATGATCCCTAGTCAAAGTCATCTAGACATAGCTTATCCGCTCCACCATTCTCAAGTGGATCACAAATAATGGGTGGTGGCCACTTATACTGCTCCCAACTGTTCCCCATCTCCTCAAGTTGACTATTCCATCATTGTAAATAAGCCCCTGTACTTTGTCACCCCCACCTCATTGTTAGATTGTAAGCTCTTATGAGCAGGGCTGTCATTTTTTGCTCTAATTGTTTTATTGTATTATTCTTTGTATTGTATTGTTTTTGGTATTGTATTTTATTGTATTTTCTAATTGTTTTCTATGATTATTTAAACATGAACTTTGTATTGTGAAGTGCTTCATAATATGTTGGCGCTATATAAATAAAAATTATTATTATTATTACTATTAAGAAAAAAATGTGTAAATGTAATTAAAATGCTGTAGGACAAATGAAAGTGTGGCACCCCTGCGGTTTGTTCACCACAGTGGTACTGCACCTATATAACAGGTGTAGTGCCATGCCTGCAGGTAAGAAGGGGAAACCCTACTGAGACACGCCAACATACACACAACACTAATTCTAACTCTAGGCCAGGGAAATGCTAGGTGGAAGAGGCTCGCTGATAGAGTAGACTCCATCTGCTGGCTGGAAGAAGGGGTAGGTTTAGGGGGTGGGAGGGCTAGAGAGAGAGAGGAAAAATCAAGATGGAGTTATAGGGGAAGCAGGGCTGGGAAGTAGCTGGACCTACTGTTCCAGGTCAGCTGCGAATCCCAGACCGGAGGACCCTGAATCTATAGCCAGTCATCTGGGATGGGTAGAGGAACAAGCTGCAAAGAGGTGCCGGTCCAAAATCAGTCTGGAATATGCAAGACCAACCGAAAAACTGAAGGCCACTGAACTGCATGTGCAGTGGCCACCACCGTGGACTCTCCCAAAATACGGGACTACAAAGGTCATGAGGACTTGCCAGGCAGTTGCTCAGATGGGTCCGCAGTTGCCTGCTTTGGGACTAGGGGACACAAGAGAGGAAAAGGAGTAGAGTGTCAGGACAGGCAGCACGGAATGGCATATACCTGGTGTCTCGGTGGGGTGAACTTCGACCACAAGTGAGCTGACCAAGCTGGAATCTTGGAGGACACAGTACCTCGGCTGGGCAATGACTGCTAAAGAACTTCAGTAAAGGAGTTGGTAAGAACTGCAATGCCCTTGTGTCTGTCTACTCCTTCTCGTAACTCCCTGCAACCACAACTACAATTTCTATCATCACCACATTTCACCCTTCTAAAACCCCAAGGGCCCACCCTGTCTGTGGGGAGTGTTCCATCAAGCTGCCTTACCACCTATCGCCTGGGGACCAAGCAGCACTGGTCATCCCTGACCAGACCCCACAGATGGCATCATGAAAACTATTTTCCCCTTGTAAATATCAATCCTCCTTAACCTATCCGGTCAGGGCCACAGAGCTCGGCAAACACCACCGTGATACCCTAACAGACTGCTTACCCGGCTACTAAGTACCCCAGCCCTTTGGACTGTGAGAAAAATTACACCACAACATTGCTGCTGGCTCCTCCCATACCTCTCTCCCCCTATCAATCTCTAATATTCTGAGAATATTACTTCCATCTTATTCAGTCCTAACATAATATACCTATTACTGCCTTGAGCATTCTTATAAAAATTTCAGGGCTTTCTCTTTCTATCTCTATTGTTGAGCAGCAATTTTTTTAATGTTCTCACTCTACTCAAATTACCCCAAAATTGCTGCTTTATTTCCTACCTATGTTTTTATACAGGCTTTGATAGTCTCTCTTCATTAACTGGGGCATACAAGATTATGTTATAGCTGGAAGGCATTGTGAGAGAGCCTATGCAGTTGTGCTTAGGTTCATGTCCTTTGTCACTCATGTCACTTTCTGTAATGTATAGAAATGACAGGTCTTTTTAGCAGTTTCTAAAAATTGAATTTAAAATTGTTAAAATTCAATGGGAGCTGCAAATATCTTAAAAATTGAGTTAAACTCGATTTGCATTGAACCAATTTGATCATCTCTAGTGGGGATAGTAACTTTGCAACAATTGATAAAGTTGACACATATCTGCATTAAATTGTGACCAGTTAAGAATTGTAAAATTATACACAATTGTAAAACTAAGTGCAATTCAAAAACAAGTTCTATAATAAACCACCTACTCTAGTTTAATTATTTGCAAATATACATGAGGTGAAATAAGTATTGAATGCATCACCAATTTTCTACTTAAATATATTTCTAAAGTTGTTATTGACATGAATTGTTCAACAGATATCGGTAACAATACATCCAATTCACACAGGCAAAGAAATCAAAACATAGATTACCATTAATTAAATCATTTATAATAATGAGAAATTACACAGGTAAAAAGTGTTGCATACATTGAAAAGCAAAGTCATGGAAAGTCATTACAGCAGCTGAAATCTTTCAGTAATTAATAACACTACTGAAACTTAGTGAAAAATAATAGCTGGTTCAACTAATGGCCTATAAAAAGCTGTCTAGTTAAAAAGATGCCACAAAAAAAACAGCTTATGATGGGTAAAAGAAGTGATCTGCATCAAAACCATTGGAGACATATTGTTACAAAAAAATAGATGGGATTGGTTACAAAAGAATTTCAAAAGTACTGAATATTCCAGTGAGAACTGTTGAGACCATAATCCGAACGTAGAGAGAACACCATTTTACCATAAACCGGCTACAGATAGGTGTTCCCCAGAGGATTTGAAGTACAAGAAGTCAATTAGTAGAGATATGAATATGTACAGTCATGGCCAAAAGTATTGACACCCCTGCAATTCTGTCAGATAATACTCAGTTTCTTCCTGAAAATGATTGCAATCACAAATTCTTTGGTATTATTATCTTCATTTAATTTGTCTTCAATGAAAAAACACAAAAAGAATTGTCCTAAAGCCAAATTGGATATAATTCCACACCAAACATAAAAGAGGGGGTGGACAAAAGTATTGGCACCCTTAGAAAAATCATGTGATGCTTCTCTAATTTGTGTAAATAACAGCACCTGTAACTTACCTGTGGCATCTAACAGGTGTTGGCAATAACTAAATCACACTTGCAGCCAGTTAGCATGGATAAAAGTTGACTCAACCTCTGTCCTGTGTCCTTGTGTGTACCACATTGAGCAATTGTCTGAGGACTTGAGAAACCAAATTGAGGAAGCATGAGCAATCTCAAGGCTACAAGTCCATCTCCAAAGACCTGCATGTTCCTGTGTCTACCGTGCGCAGTGTCATCAAGAAGTTTAAAGGCAATGGCACTGTGGCTAACCTCTCTAGATGTGGATGTAAAAGAAAAATTGACAAGAGATTTCAACGCAAGATTGTGCGTATGGTGGATAAAGAACCTCAACTAACATCCAAACAAGTTCAAGCTGCCCTGCAGTCCAAGGGTATAACAGTGTCAACCAGTACTCTCTGTCGGCGTCTGAATGAAAAGGGACTGTATGGTAGGAGACCCAGGAAGACCCCACTTCTTACCCGAGACATACAAAAGCCAGGCTGGGGTTTGCCAAAACTTACCTGAGAAAGCCTAAAACATTTTGGAAGAATGTTCTCTGGTCAGATGAGACAAAAGTAGAGCTTTTTGGGCAAAGGCATCAACATAGAGTTTACAGGAGAAAAAAAAGAGGCATTCAAAGAAAAGAACACGGTCCTAACAGTCAAACATGGCGGAGGTTCCCTGATGTTTTGGGGTTGCTTTGCTGCCTCTGGCACTGGACTGCTTGACCGTGTGCATGGCATTATGAAGTCTGAAGACTATCAACAAATGTTGCAGCATAATGTAGGGCCCAGTGTTAGAAAGCTGAGTCTCCCTCAGAGGGCATGGGTCTTCCAGCAGGACAATGACCCAAAACACACTTCAAAAAGCACTAGAAAATGGTTTGCGAGAAAGCACTGGAGACTTCTAAGGTGGCCAGCAATGAGTCCAGACCTGAATCCCATAGAACACCTGTGGAGAGATCTAAAAATGGCAGTTTGGAGAAGGCTCCCTTCAAATATCAGGGACCTGGAGCAGTTTGCCAAAGAAGAATGGTCTAAAATCCCAGCAGAGCATTGTAAGAAACTCATTGATGGTTACCGGAAGCGGTTGACCGCAGTTATTTTGCCTAAAGGTTGTGCAACCAAGTATTAGGCTGAGGGTGCCAATACTTTTGTCTGATCATTTCACACAACACTCCAAAAATGGGCCAATGTTTTGCTTTTTGCTTCATTCTCTTTTGTGTTTTTTCATTGAAGACAAATTAAATGAAGATAATAATACCAAAGAATTTGTGATTGCAATCATTTTCAGGAAGAAACTGAGTATTATGTGACAGAATTGCAGGGGTGTCAATACTTTTGGCCATGACTGTAAATATTTATTGAGATTGAATAAAATATATTTAAGATACAATTAAAAAAAGGTGATTCTCAAACAATAGCTAGAACCACACAGCAAGCCTAGGGTAAAGTTAAAGAGTATCATCAAGCATCAAGAGTAATGTAGGTTGGTAAATTTTATTGTCAAAATATAAAAAGCATGTTCAAAATAACAAGAGGCCAAATGGCAGATTACTTGATCAGATCAATATAAAACCATCTGTGAATAACAGGAAACTATATGGACCTATCACCAAAAATAAGGCTTCTGGGGAAATAATCCTACAATTAACGCAAGGGACACATTAGAAGTGATGAAACAGAGCCATATGAAAGAATGAATAGAACTAGAAATCCTGATGAATGAAAAATGAGGAGTAAACATTTTTCACATACGCCTTCTTCCGACTTTACAGAAGAGTTGTCCAAGAGCCAAAGACTACATGATGGAGAGCTACAGAAAGACCTGGAATTAGCAGGTACAATTATTTCAAAGAAAATGATATTACACTCAACTTCCGTGACCTTTATGCACAATCACCATGCAAAACTCCATTGCTGAACTAAAAGCTTGTTCAATCAAGGGGGTTTAAAGTTTGCTCAACAACATTTTGGAAAAGCCTTTGAACTATTGGGAGAAAATAGTCTTGTTTGATGAGACCAAAATTGAACTCTGTGTACGCCATAATACACACCATGTTTGGAGACTAAAAGGCACTGGATATAACTCCCAAAACACAATACCAAAAGTGATGTTTGGAGTTGGAAACATCATGATGTGGGGTTGGCTTTTTTTAGAATATGGCGCTTGCACACTTCATGCAATTGAAGGAGTCATGAATGGACAAATGTATTGAAACATTTTTTATAAAAATCTGCTGCCATCTACCTTGATAATGAAGAGGAAATGAGGGAGGACAATTCTGCATGACAATGATCCCAAACACACAGCCAAGGAAACTCTCACTTGGTTTTCCAGAAAGAAAATAAAGTCCAGCTAATCACCTGACCTAAATCCAATAGAACATTTATGGAAGCAACTAAAGCTCATTGTTCATAGAAGGAGTAAATTGAATCTTTAGAGTTTTAAGAGTGTGTAAAATAATGTGCTAAAATGAGCAAGGGATGCGACTATTTACTCGATAAAGGAGGTGTCTTCAAGCTGTTATCATCAAAAAAGGCTTTTGTAGGAAATATTAAATACATTTCAGTAAGAGTGTTCAATACTTTTTTCCTGAGTTATTTTTTGTTATTGCACCTAACTTTATTTATAGACTTCTATGGATTAATTTCTTTAGCTGTGTGGATTGGATGAGTTGTTAACAAAAATTTAAAGAAATTTATGCCAAGAGAACCTTTAGAAATATATTTACTTAGTAGTGAACATGTCACCAATTTTCTAAGTTCACTAGCTGGATATGTAATATAATGTAATATTTATTCACTTATCAAGGATCATTAATTCTTTAATGCCTTTTCATACATCAGCAAGACCTTTGGGGCTCACAATCTAACTTCCCTATCGGCATGTCTATGGAGAGTGGAAGAAAACAGGAGGAAACGCATGAAAACACAGGGAGAACATTAAAACTCCTTGAAGATGTTGCATTTGGTGTGATCTGAACACAGGAGTCTAGGACTGCTGTGCTAACACTGAGCCATTGTGCGGCCCTTATGTATAAGGTAATTAAATAAGCAAGCAAAGAAATAATTATTTTTATGTATTTTCAATATGAATAAGATACAATGTGGTACAGTTATATAATAAAACTATCTATAATTGTGACATAATTGGTACCAAATAAACTGTCATTAACATCTTGTTCACCGTAATCGTTATGTGTTTCATACACTTTTTTTTTTAGCCATCTCGACCCTCAACCATAGCGCATGACTTTTCTGCAAAAAAGCTTAATATGAAACATTATTCACCAAATTTCTGGCACAATGTAATCCATCTAAAAATGTCTTATAGATTTAGGTTAGACAGTTTAAAGGGGAACTCCAGGGAGATAATTATTTTGCATAGTCCCTGCTCTCCTATACTATAATGCTGAGCTGACTGTTACATTTATATAATGTTTAGAACTCCTATAAATCACTTTTTTATTAACTGCTCCTTACCTGTAACCCCTCCCAGAGGGGACAATGCATCATGCCTGATTGAGCAGCTCTCCTCCCTCTCTGAAAGCATCTGAGCATCTGAGAACAAACACTCATTCCATCATGTGGGTATGATGTCACAGCAAGCCCTATGGACACATTGGTCTGACCACTACTCTCTGTACAGAAGCAGGTCTCCACATTCCAGCTTAGAATATGACCTGTTGTGACATCACATCCACATGATTGAATAAGAAATGAGTAAAGGCCGGTTTACACGTCATGATATCGCAACGCAACTACGATAAAAAGTCACGTGGTAGGGGCGTTGCAGTTTTTATCGTTCATGCGTTGTGTCGTGTAAATGAGCAATGCGATGCAAGAACAATGCAAAAACGATATAGTTTGTGGATTGTGCATACTCTTCAACCGTGCAATATTGGCTATGCGATCTGGCTGGATCGTGCTGTGTGACAGCGCAACTACGATTTGGAGTGCAACTTCCCATATTCACTGCAATGTTAATTGGTCATTCCCTGAGTTGCTCAGATGCAGTGTGCAAGAGGAGCGTACTACATCGTAGTTGCGTTGCCTGCCGATATCTCCCTGTGTAACATCTCCTATGCGATTTTGGACAAGTGCCAAAATCATGCGCGCTCCCGTGAAATCATATGCAATATCAGAACGCTATTGCGACATGTAAAGCGGCCTTACGTCTTGGATGGTGCTGAAGCTTTCTGAGAGGGAGGTTGGAGATCTGCTCAATCGGTTGTGACATATTGTCCCCTCTGGGAGAGGTGACTGGTAAGGAACATTTAGTGAAAAGTGATTTATAGGAGTTCAAAACATTATACAATTCTAATAGGCAGTTTAGCAAAGAGTTTCCCTTTAAAGTTGTGCCAGGTTAATGAATCAGAGGAAAGAATTATGATAAATTTGGAGCATTAAAAGACTATCTAGCCTAAGTTTGCATAGTATTCCAGTTATAGGGTTTTAGTAAAAATGCCGTATAAAGTTGACATTTTTAATATTTTTTACTTATTACTAATCTTTATAGAAATGTCCTTGCTTTGTGTAAATTGTGCATTATTTGCCACATACACAATTTTTCCATCAGTCATTACAGATAATGGTGATGCTAAAAAAAATAAAATTCAAAGATGTAGTTCTATAAAGCATTACCGTCATACTAAGGAAAGTCCTACAGTGTTTTACATGTGCATTCTTATTCATATGGTTTACATAATGGTTATAATTAAAATGAAAATAGACAATCTATTGTTTTTTTTCTCTTTTTAGAATTTATAATTGTTTTCATTCTTTCACCTATAGTTACACAATTAATGTAGTAAAAGACTGTCTTATGAGTCAACCAAGATAAGACAGCTCATTAACTTTTGTAACTTGAGTAATTGCATTCTATTCACAAAGCCAAGGCCAGAACCTAAAAGGCTTTAACAAAACAGTTAAAAAAGCTGTTTCTGCTTTATTTTACAGAAGGCAGAAAACAAGGCACTATGATCCCATTGTGGCCTAAGATGAATAGATGGGGTTTGGCCACAAAGTGCATTATTGCTACAGAATTTGGACATTAATTTTACATAATGTTCAAAACTAGACCAGCAAATTCAAAACCAGTCTTTGGTAGGAGTCATTAAACAACCAGATCCCCAAGGAGGGAAAGGGATCCATATAATCTCTGCCATACAATGTATAATTACTTCAAGCCTTATATAAGGCATAAACATAAACATGAAATTGCTCTCTTGAAATACATTGCTATTAAAACACATTACAATTCCGCAAACCTGTTATTCTCATCATGAATGCGTATAAAACACCTTTCTAAATGCACTGATACACTGAACAAGATTTACAATAAGACGTTCAAAAGAGCAGAACAACATACTGGAAAGTAGATGTTATAAACAGCTCAAATATCAAACTGACACTAAAATGCACAGCATTTGTATGATACAGCATTTTAGCACTGAACTAGGACCTCTATATAACCCCACCTCCACCCCTGATTGGCAGCATTCTGCCCATGTACAGTTTATGCAGAAAGCTGCCAATCAATGGAGAGGGTGGGGTTAAAGAGAGCCTGTGAATATAGAGGAATACCTGGTCACAGGTTTTAATAGTTCTATAGTGATAATCTCCTACTAATTAAAATATTATATTATTAAATCCACATGAATAATCCTATTACTGCAATCAGGGTCTCTGCCCCTACATAATGGTACTTCAAGATTAGGTGGCAATAAAATGGAGGTATATTCTCTTTAAATATGGCCTAGTTATAACCATTTCAAAGAATCTGTAAAACATATAAACATTTCTCCCAGCAAAAAACAGAGGAAAATCAGCACAAACTTGGCATCTATTCATATATTGTTTAATAATCACCACTTCTTGTTGGTTCTTGGAAATCTAGATAATATTGAAGTGGTACTTAGCTGGCGAAACCCAATATTGGGAAGAAGTAATCCAGTGAAAATTGAAAAAACATGTCTTCATAAAAACTATTCAGTCTTAAATAAAGATTTTGAAACAAATCTCATAGTGGAGCCATGGCATTGTGAAGGGAAGAGGGAGCCGTGGTGCAACAGGTGCAGAGAAGACTTAGAAGACTACGGCTCGTCCAAACCCATTGAAGCGAACATTGAAACGGCCAAAGTCTCTAGCCCTTCATTGCCCCTGGTACACCTGGACTCCCTTTCCCCCACACTGCCATGAATCTGCTGTGAGTTTTGTCTTCAAGTCTTTAATAAAGACTGAATGCTTTTTATGAAGGTGAGTGCTGCAGGATTTCCTCAATTTTCATCAGCTAAGTGTTGATTATCTACCTTTTAAGTTATTGTTGAGTATATGTAAGCATGACAAAATGACTAGGGATATCAGCCAACCCAGACACACTTATACATATTATTCAACTTGTTATATCCAATAGGTGAAACTGAAGAGATTCCTTTGTGAGAGAGCTAATTTGCACATTTCTTTTCCTAGGTAACATTGTTAATGAGAGTCCATGCACAGTTTGTCTCTATAAATGTCCAGGTAGACCACACTTTACTCTACAATGATGTTCTGAAGCATTAATGCAGAGTAAGGCCGGCTTCACACCATGGTGAAATCTGATCCGGGGCTGTCAGGGTGAACCTGACAGCCCCGGACCGGATTTCAGCCCCATAGTATGGAGCCGGATTTTTCTCCCGGACACAAAAATGCTGAATGCAGCAGTACAGTGTGATTCAACGCCCCCTAACATGAGGGTCTATAGCAGTGGATCGCAGCGGAGCCGCACCCGGGTGCTGGACGCAGGGTGTTGAAGCCCAGCGCCACTCAGCGCTGAACTTCAGCACCATGGGTCTGTCCCCTGCTGACAGTTCAGGCTCCCCGCGAGCCGCGGTCCTGAATTTTCAGCAGCTGCGGTTGCAAATTAGCTATCCGGCTGGACACTGGACCGGAGGGCATAATTGGCCCTCTGTTTCTGTGTCCAGATCTGAGGGGTGAGCCTGAAAGGCCAGGATCGGATTGTGTCACAGTGTAAACCCGGCCTAAGCAGTTTTCATGAAACTGAAAAGCCAGCCAGACTCCTCACAGAGTACATGAAAAATGGTTGTGTGTATACGGATTATGAAGCACTCTTAATGCTCTTTCATATATTAGCCCCAGTGGCAGGGGAAATATTCAATTAAACTAATGTAAAAATAATGTTTTAATATATTAACATGATTCCCCTCTCTAAAATATTTTTAAGACATTATGAGGGTCACACAGAGTGTGTAATAATGAATATAAATACATAAGTAAAGGTAAAACAATGGAATTCCCTTCAGACAGCTAGAATCTACTGTGTACTGCACAAGTGTAAATACCATGAAACAGTTGTTCATAGATGGCTGATTGGCTTCGATAATATCCCTAGACATTTAGCATGGCTGGTAAATAGTATTGAGCACCAAATTACAGGGTGGCTTTCAATTGATAATGCTTTTCTTTGGGAAAGATAATTTATATACTTTTTAATATGGAGAACCCATAGGATCATATATGCAGCTGGAGTACCACTAAAATTTTATTGTTCTTTTATTTTTCTTCTTTTTATATATTTCATTGCTTTTGTATTACCATTGAGAATTTGTTTCTTACATTTAACCCCTTGTAAAAAAGGAATATTAATACATTTATATTGTATTGTTTACGCTGCAGATTGCATTGAAGCAACTTTTGTTCTTATATGTAGATGTATCCTTTATTTTCCGTGCAAAATGTAATAAAGAGAATTAAACATAATATCTTATTGCTTAAATATGTGTATGTGCATGAAATGTAGTGTGTATATTAATAGTCTCACCTACCAGTGCTCTCGCCGGTGTCAAGCTTTGTTCTTTTGCTCTTCTGAATGACATCACCGCTCAGCAGACTCTTCCCGGTCATGCTGCTTTTTGTGTGACCTGTAAGTGACATTTTACAACGCAATTCTACGGAGCATCAGAATGAGGGTTCATAAACTTCTAACTTGTTCATAGAGTGTAGAATTAGATTGCGTCTCATTTACAGTGATGTCACTGAGAAGAGGAGCAGAACAGGGCTGGACACTGGAGAGAACAGTGGTAGGTGAAAACATTATTAGGCTGCGTTCACACATTGCGTATTTTTGTGTGCTTTTTGCGTGCGCTTTTCAAAATACGCAATGTGCATTCTGTCTGCTGGCAAAGTATATGGGAAATTCACTTTACCATGCAGACAGTGTAAAAAAAAATATGCTGCGCTTTTATAGGAAGAAGCGCCTGCGTAAAAAGAATGACCTTGTCAATTCTTTACGCAGCAGCGCCGGCACTTTTTCCTATAAGGCGGGCGCTGCTGCATCTGATGTCACAGAAGGGAGGAAGAATCCTGGTTCCTCCTCCCCTCTGTGACAGCTGTGACCGCCCATTTGATTTCACAGTGTATTAATATACACTGCAAAATCAAAGTTAAATAAAGACAAGTGTATTAAAAATAATAAAGAATTAGTACTTACCCTCCGACAGGTGTTCCGGTATCCGGAAGCCAGGAGCCGCCGCAGGAATTGACCTGCCGGACCTGTGGTGATGTCAGAGTGATACATATCACATGACCGTGAGCGGCCAATCAGTGCCCGGAACGCCCTCTGACATCACCACAGGTCTTTTTCTTACTCGGAATCTGAGGCTGCTCACGGGTCCTGGCTCCCGAACACTCGCCATCCACCTGCCGGAGGGTAAGTATCCATGTTTATTATTTTAAACACCTCTGGCTTTATTGAATTTAGATTTCACAGTGTATATCAACACACTGTGAAATCTTTAGGGGGCGGGAACAGATTTGATAGAGGGGAGGAGGAAGCAGGATTCTTCCTTCCCCTGCAGCACCCAAAAGTGAGGTGTGTGAATGCACCCATGTATTTCGTTGCGCCTTTTTGCGCGACCAAAAATAGCTGCAAAAAGGCGCAAAAAAATACACAAACGTGTGAACGCAGCCTTAGACTCACAATAAATTACACACATTTAAACAACAGAAATGTTAGTGGGAGTGCACCTTTAGGGAGAGTCAACCACAACTAACTCTGCAAAAGCAAAATGTAGTTAAAATTGAATCACATATTAGACTCAAAAGGGAACTCTATTTAGTGTGTGTTGAGTTTATTGCTTTACATGGTGAGAGGTGAAATGATTATATATTGTTATACTGAGAGTAGATGGCAGCAGTCACTTATAGTAGTTGTCCCATTGGGGAAATTTGTGACATATTGATAACATGATCAGTAAGGCTGCATGCACACGATTAGTGTTTGCATGCAGCCTTGTTAGCGAGTTTTCACTGCATCCATAACACTGCTTTGTACATTACAAGCACAGTGGATGGGATTTACAGAAATTCCATGCTCACTGTGCTTCTTTCCTCCTCAGTGATAACTGACATTCAGGGGGCGCCGCTTTTCCACAGCATGTCAATGTAGCGCTGCAGAGTTGGAGGCAATCTCGAAGGGTGAATGCAGGGAAAAGCTGCCCTACCCCGAATGTAGATGGTGGATACAGGGCGGCTGTGTTAACCTGCACAGATTAAAAGCTTCCCGCAGGAGAGGAGATCCTGAATCCCTAAAAAGTCTTTTTCTTACTTCAAACCAGTGATTGCCAAATCCAGTACCTCCTGATCATCTGCATATACCCTAATTTGCATAGCTCCCATAGGAGTACTTTTGATAGAGCCACACTTGTGCAGGAACCTCAGTGCACATGATGGTCACATCGTCTTCCATATGGATTGGGTACAGGTGGACATTTGACATGCCACACATGGCCATAATGATAGTACTACTTTATGCATACTCATAAAATATAAAGTATAAAAATAAATTTTATATCTGGATTAGAATAAACAACAAGGTTGTCCCTACAATATCCCATTTAATTAAAGTGAATCTGCTCCCCATCTGCGAGCAGCATTATGTAGAGGCAGAGATCCTAATTTTAGGGCGGCTTCACACTGCGGTATCACTTACTAGGTTGCTTGCTGCAGTATAGATAAAATCACTATTTCATCTGCTGGAGATTTACCAGTTCTGTGCAACAACCTCACTGATTGGCTGTGTTATGTTTACACTGTACATAGGCAGAAAAGCTGAGAATCAGTCGTGGAAGCAGTGTTTTAAAAAGCTCATGTATGTACAGGACTACATGTCAGCAAGTTGACTAGTCTTAATAATTATATCCTGATGACAATATCAAAAATGTTATAAAAATTAAAGCAATCAGCCCAATAAGTGACATATCACTGGAATCAGTGACTCTGCCTCATCATTATGCTGCACTCAGATTAGGTCAGGAAAACCTAATGATATATTCCCTTTATCACCATAACAGAATGTCTCACAATGATATAAAAAAAAGGAAGGGTGGGGAGGGGGACACAAAACGTCAAAGCTGGTCAAGCAACAAAATAAATTCACCAATAAACAGAATATATGCAGTTCTTATATACAAAGATTAAGAAGCTATGTTATCAAAATGGAAAAGGGGTCCACATAGAAAAGCAGTGTGCGGCACCCAAAATCCATTGAGTGGATATCAGGTACCGGATGTAACTCATAGAGCTGTTCCTGGAGAAATAATAAATCATGATCACATAAAACCCCTTTAATGCTGCAGATCCTTTTACTTTTCTTGATTAGAAACTGATTGATGTTTGGAATAAACTTGTAATATGTGAAGTCGGTATAAACAGTGATGATTATCCTCAGTGATTAACACCATAGTAGCATTAAATGTATCTGTGGACAGTAATACATGGAGACAGACAGCAAAATCTTCCTAATCTCATTCAACAAATCTGCGTTGCTTATTTACTCCAGCTGTTTAATCCCATTTGTATTAGAAGCTAAGAATTTCAATCATGCAGTGGACATGTCTACCCGAACCACGGGTCTCATATTAAAAAATGTCTTCTTGTTTCCCATAGCAACCATAGTCATATCGCCATTCTTCGAAGGAATCTTGGATAGTTGCTATTGGAAACAAGGCCTTCTTGCATACATGACAATACAGCAATCAGCAAGGGTGATTGGAATAGATACAAAGGAAGAGTATAGAACATAGGAATGCACAGAAGCAAGAAAATACACAACTTCAAATAAAAAGTATAAATTAGTGACAATTCCCCAGGTTGATATATTAGTCTGACTTCAGTGTACAGCAGTGTTCAGTCATTTGTGCTCCATCTGTTCGCATCTGTAAGTCTCTCAAAGCAAAATGATTTACTGCGTATTTTCTTCTCAGATGGCTCGTCACCGACTACTTACAAAGGTTTGATGTAAATAAATAACCAAAGAAATATTACATAAAATGACATCTGAAATTGCAGCAAAATCCTCCAATGTGCAAAACAAACCTTGTAAATCAATGGTTCTGTGATACAATCAAAGATCAGATAAAAGTGTCATGTATTACCAAAAGCTGGTTATTAAATGGTTGTTTACGATGAATAAAGGCTTTTTTCTAGAAGGTCGTCCTATAGTAAGATGATCACAGGTTATTCTGTTGCTTAGATACATCTACATCAGCTGTAATCTGTAGGGGCAACAAGTCCTGAGCTAACACAGAGGTAGTAAGGCATCAAACAGAACCACAATGCACGTGATAATAGATAAGGGTATTCAATTTGACAAGTTTTGCTGCGTTAACCCAATGGTGAATAAGGCCATTGATGTCTATTGATAATTGGGAGTCGTGTGTCAGTAATAGGTATCCTAAAGTAGTTTTCCAACACAAATAAAAATAAATAAAACTACACTATACACACTACTGGCAAGTCTCCTCTGCACCTGCAGGAGTCTGATATTGGCATTGGCTGTGCCAACTTTGTTACATCTGAAGAGAAACAGTAGGGAGTTTCTCAGGTTGAAAATAAACACTGAACTGCCAGAGAAACAGTAGGTGGGTTATCTGCACTGCATATGTAGACATTGAAGAATGGTCCAGCATAGGCTGCTTTCACATCAGCGTTTCTCAGCATTCGCGGCAGATTGAGCATTTAGCCGCATCTGCCGCCTAACGGATCACTTGCAGCAAAACTGCGTTCGGCCTAATTCATTCCATATCGGACTTGTGCGGCACTTGTGGCTTTGCACTTGTGGCAGCAACGTTTTTTTTTCCATCAAGTGCTGAATTGGCCAGATCATGGCAAAACCGCAAGTGCCACACATGTACTCAAGTCCCATAGGAAATGCATTAGGTCGAACGCAGTCTCGCCGCAAGTGCCCTGCATCCAGCAGATCAGGCAAAACTGCTGGATCTGCCATGAATGCTGAAAAACACTGATGTGAAAGCAGACATAGAAAGTAGACTAGATGCGGTTTTATTATCTACTTGTCTAAAACTTCTCAGTCTTCATCAGAATGTAACAACATACAAAAAGGTTTTTTTTTGTATGTGGTTGTATCATGACAAAGAAGTCCAAAGAGTTTAAGACAAGTAGATAATAAAACCACATCTAGTCTACATTCTATGCCAGACCATTCTAACAAGTCTATACATGCAGTGCAGATAACCCACCTACTGTTTCCCTGACAGTTCCATGTTTATTTTCAACCTGAGAAACTGCAGTAGCTTAAAATTTTTAGCTTTAGGGTCCCATCACACTTGGTTATGTTCCAGCAATCCCGACAACAATACGACCCGGTAAGGATAGCTAGATCGTCGATACGTGGTCGCTGGTGAGATGTCAAACAGTCAAATCTACTCAACGACTCGGCAACGATACGGTGACCAGTATAATCACCTAGGCAGTCATTGGGACCCTGTCACACAGCAGCTAGTCTGACGACTCAGACCTACGTGGCTGAGTTCTGAATCGCCAACGAGGTCCTTGTTAAGGCGTCAAACACACTGATGCATGCTGTCTAGTGGGAACCCGATGATCAAAAAATGGTCCAGGCCATTCCGACACGATTGGGATATCACAGCGAGGGCCCGGTCGCTACTATGTGTCAGACATAGCGAGATCGCTGGTGAGGTCCCTGTTGCGTCACAAAACCTGTGATGCAACAGCGATCTTGCTAGCAATCTCACTATGTGTGACGAGGGCTGTAGGCTATGTTCACACAGGGCGTTTTTGCTGCATTTTTCCCATTTTTTGTAATGTGTTTTTGCCAAGGTTTTATGCAAATCCATGCTAACCTATACTTGCTGTTTGGATTCCCAGTGAAGCCTATGTGATTTTCAGAAAAGATGTCCACACATATGTTTTTTTTTTCCTGTACAGGTGTTGAGACCTGTTCAACTTTTTGTGCATTTTCCAAAGAATGATGATGTCAATTCTTTTTTTCATTTTTGCTGCATTTGAACAGATTTAAGACCATTGAAAGCAATGAGAAGTAGTAAAGCTGCGGTAAAAACGCAATGAAAATACATACTTGCATTTTTACAGTGGCTTTGGGACAATGTACATCCTTATATGAAGAAAATTGCAGGAAAAATGTAACAAAAAATAACAAAAACACGCAAACAACAAGCAAAAATGCAGCAAAAAATGCAGCAAATCATCTGCTAGTGATTTTATTGACCCCAGGTTTTACCCAAGGTTTGCTGTGTGAACAAAGCCTTATTCTTGTGGTGTCATATACACCTTTGCCAGGTGGTCAAGTTCCTACACATTATTGTCCTTTATCTACTATATAATTGCCTAAGACGTTTTCGTGTCGGACCCCGACAACGTGCCGTGGATATGTCACACTCTGTGACGTCATCACGGCGAAGCATTGGCCGCGTAGCGGCCATTGCGAGCCGCTGACGTCACCACGCACGAGCAATGGCCGCGAAGCGGCCATTGCGAGTCGGTGGCCGAAAATAGAACCACAGGCTCGGCCACAAATTTAGCGATGTACCGCTGAGGTAGCGCGAGCAATGGCCGCGAGGCCATTGCGAGTCGCTACCTCAGCCGCCCTGTGCCCCTGTGCCCCTGTGCCTCAGTGCCTCAGTGTGCCCCTCTGCCTCCCGCTCCGAACCTGTGCCCCTGTGCCCCAATGCCCCTGTGCCCAAGTGCCCCTGTGCCCCTGTCACCCCCGCCATCCCCTGTGCCTCAGTGCCCCTGTGCCTCCCGCTCCGAAGCAGCTGCTGTCAGCACATGCTGATACAGTGCTCCGGAGCCTGTGCCCTGTGCCTCTGTGCCCCTGTGCCCCAGTGCCCCTGTGCCCCTGTGCCTCTGTGCCCCTGTGCCTCTGTGCCCCTGTGCCCCTGTGCCCCTGTGCCCCAGTGCCCCTGTGCCCCAGTGCCCCTGTGCCCCTGTGCCTCTGTGCCCCTGTGCCTCTGTGCCCCTGTGCCCCTGTGCCCCTGTGCCCCAGTGCCCCTGTGCCTCTGTGCCCCTGTGCCCCATTGCCCTGTGGATTACCGCAACCGCGCCGCATATTAACTCGCTGGCTCAGTGCGAGCACTTGCGGCGCGGTTGCGGTAAAACCCATAAGGATTACCGCAACCGCGCCGCATTGCGAGTCGCTGGCTGAGTGCGAGCACTTGCGGCGCGGTTGCGGTAAAACCCATAAGGATTACCGCAACCGCGCCGCATTGCGAGTCGCTGGCTGAGTGCGAGCACTTGCGGCGCGGTTGCGGTCAAACCCATAAGGATTACCGCAATTGCGCCGCAAGTGCCAGTTGCGGCGCGGTTGCGGTAATCCCCATAGAAAGTATAGGGGGACTTGCGGCAGGTGCGGCAAGTGCGGTTTTGCCGCACCTGCCGCAAGTCCCCCTATACTTTCTATGGGGATAACCGCACCGCAGATGCGCTTTTTTAATAAAATAACAATTTGAATACAAAAAAAGTCACTTAATACAAAATAATAAATAAATTTAATAATAATAATCGTAAAAAAAATTATAAAAATAAATAATAAAATAAAAAATAATAATAAAAAAAAAAAAAAAAAAAAAAATTACATTAAGATATTAATTACATTAATTTATTTAAATATAAGTATTGGACCCCCCCAAAAGTATTGGACCCCCCCAAAAAAATTATGTGACCCCCCCAAAAAAAGTATGTGACCCCCCAAAAAAAGTATCTGACACCCACAAAAAAGTATCTGACCCCCCCCAAAAAAATATGTCACCCCCCAAAAAAAATGATGTGACCCCCCAAAAA